>CM042858.1:10299477-10666046 GCA_023658055.1 Thaleichthys pacificus
CTCGCCCCCCTCCCCCCCCACCCGCCCCCCTCCTCCCCCCCCCCCCCTTCAAATAGTCCCCCTTATAGCCCCCCCCTCCCCCTCCTCCCCATCTCTCCCCCCCCCCCCACCCTCCACCCCTCCCCCCCTTGAGCCCCCAACCCCATATGGCCCCTAACCCCCCCCCCTCGCCCACCCCAACCCCCCTCCCTCTCGCTCCCCCCCCCACCCCCTCCCCCCCCCCCTCCCCCCCTCCCATAGCCCGCCCCCCCCCGACTCCCCCTCCTCTCCTCCCCCTAGCCCCGCCCCCCCCTCCTTGTTTTGCTCCTCGCGCTCCCCCGGACGATTCAGCTCCCATCCTAGTCTCTCCCGCCTCCCCAGCCCCCTTGCCATCTCCACCCCCCCCCCATCGGGTAACTCTTCGCTTTCCCTCCCCCCCGTCTCCCCCCTCCCAGCCACCCCATCCCTCACATCCCCCCCCCCTCCCCCCTCCCCCTCCCCCTACTCCCCCCCCAATCTGTGCACTATCCCCCCCCCCGCCCCCTCATAGAGCCGCCCCTGCCCCCCCCCTACGCCACACCATAGCCGGAGAGCCCCCGCCCGCAGCCCCCCCCCCCGCCGGCGCTCAGCCCCCCCTAAGCCCCATGCCCCCCCCCTCTCCCCGCAGCTCCCTCCCAATCCCCGGCCCCCAGCCCCCCCCCCCCCACCTAGTCCCTCCCCTAGCCCCCCCCAAGCCCCGTCCCCTCTCTAGCTTAGCACCCCGCCCACCGATAGCCCCCCCAAGCCCCCCCCCGCCCCCCCCCATCGCCCAGCCCCCATAGCCCCCAGCCTCCCTCCCCTCCCCATCTAAGCCATAAGCCGCAGTCAAATAGAGACCACCCCCCCCTGCTCCTCTGCTTGCTGCTACCCCCCCACCCCTCATTCTGCTTGGGATGGCCCTTACGCGCCTACTCCCCCCACCCCCCGTCACAAGATGGTACCTTCTCTTGTCCGTAAGAAACCACCATAGGCTAAAAGAAGCTCTCCTTCTGCTGCATACTACTCCTTAAGCGCTCTCCTTTTTTATCGTCCTCCAACTAACTCTGCATACAGAACTATGACATTCACACATACCACTATCTTCAGCAAGATACAACACTCCAGTCTTAAACTCCTGCTACCCAAGAACTGAGATCTCACTCTCCATCTGGGGCCAGGCCTCTCTCGTCTCTTCCTCCTACTCTCTCCCTCCTCTGCGTCTCAGGTCTAGCTCCTCAGTTCCCCCACTCTCTCCCTCTCACAGGCCCCGACTCTGTCTCTCTCTCCTCATTCTCTCTCGTCCCCCAATCCCAATTCTCTCTCTGCCTCTCCGACTCACTCTCCCTTCCGCGTCCTCCCTCTCTTCATGTCCCTCGTCTCCTCCCTCTCTCTCTCCCCTCGTCTCGCCCCTCATCTCGCTCCTCCCTCTCTCTCGACCGCCCCTCCTCGCCGTGCCTCTCTTTCGTCTCCAGGGGTGCCTAGCCTGTCCTCAGTCTCTCTCTCAACTCTCGTCCTCACCTTCTCCTAGCTCTAGTTGGCCTCTCCGCTCTCCAGTCAGCCCTCTCATTCGCTCGTCCCATGCCTCTTCTCATCTCCCCTCACTTCCTCGTCCCTCTTTCTCTCTCTCCGCTCTCTCTTCTCTCATCTCGTCTCTCATCTCTCACTCTCATTTCTCTGTTCCCTGCTTCCGGCAACATCGTTCGTCTCTCTACGGTCCTCATCCCGTCTCTCTCTCCCGGTCTTCTCTCTCCTCGCCCTCTCTCCTCCCTCGCGTCGTGGGTCTTCTCTCTACCTCTCGTCGGTCGTGGCTCTCAGGTGTCCTCTCATCGCTCCTTCAGTCTCTTCTCCCCCGTCTCTCTCTCTCTCTCTCATTCTGTCTCTCATCTCTCTCCCTCTTCTCCTCTTTCTTCTCTCCTCTGACTCTCTCCTCATGCTTTCTCTCCTCTCTCCTCTCCTCCCTCCTCCTCTTTCAAGGTGGTCCTCACTCTCTCGTACACTCTCGTCTCTTCTCTCCTCTTCTCCTCTCTCAATCTCTCACTGTCTACCTCTGCTCCTACTCTCACGTCTCTTCTTCGCTCACTGCTCTCTCTTCTTCTCTCTCTCTGTCCTTCTCCTTCGTCCCGTCTCTCTCTGCCATCCTCTCTCTTCCTCTCTCCTCCTCTCTCCCTCCACTCTCCATCTTCTCCCTCACCATCCTTCTGCTCGCTCCTACTTCGTCTCCTCTCCTCGTCTCTCTCTCCCTCTCCTCTCTCTTCCTCTCTCTCGCTCTCCTCCTCTCTCTCCCTCTCTCTCTCTCGTCCTCTCCACTCTCTCCTCCTCTCTCTCATCCTCTCTCTCCTCTCTCTCCTCTCTCTCTCTCTCTCATCTCTCCTCTCTCCTCGTCTCTCTCCGTCTCTCTCTCGTCTCCCCTCTCTCTCATCCTCTCTCCTCTCTCTCTCTCTCTCCTCTCCTCTCTGCTCTCTCTCTCCTCTCTCCTCTCTCCTCTCCATCTCTCATCTCTCTCTCCTCTCTCTCCTCTCTCCTCCTCCTCATCTCTCTCCTCTCCCTTCTCTCTCTCCTCTCTCCTCTCCTCCTCTCTCTCTCTCTCATCTCTTCCTCTGCTCTCTCCTCCTGTCTCTCCTCCTCCTCCTTCCTCTCTCTCTCCTCTCTCTCCTCTCTCTCTCCTTCTCTCTCTCTCTCTCCCTCTCTCTCCTCTCTCTCCTCTCTTCTCTTCTCTCATCTGTCAAAGTCCAATCGGTCTCTCTCTCTTCTCTTCTCTCTCCTCTCTATCCTCTCTCTCTCACCAGCTACCTCGCAATCCCTAGACCATCTTCCCCTGCTCCTGCTCTCTAACTCCTCGGGCTCTCTCCTCGCTCCTCTCTCCTCTCATCCTCTCTCTCGCTCCGTCCTCTCGGTTCTCGTCTCATCTAATCGCGCTCCTCTCTTCTCTCTCTCTCTCACTCACTCTCCGCTCTCGCCTCCCGCTCTCCACCCTCATCTTGCCATCTCTTCTCTCTCCTGTCTCACTCTCCTCTGGTCTCCTCTCTCCTTCCTCTCTCTCCACGCTCAGCCGTCCTCTCATCCTCCTCTCGTCCTCCCTCCTTCCCTCCCTCTCCTCTCGGGGTCGCTCTCTTCCTGCCTCTCTCTCTCGTCCCGTCACTCAGTCTTACTCCAGACTCGTACGGGCCTCGCGTGAGCAGTGCAGCTTCCACTGCGAATCTTGACTCATCAAAAAACCCTCAATAACCACGTTCCTCCCCAGCGCCTCATCTTCAAAACCTCTCGATACCTTCGTCTGATCAATCAGCGACGTCGTCGCTCCCTCTCAAACACAAGATCAATCACTCTCTCTCAAAAACCAGCCAGCTCGGCTCGTCGTCTCTAATATCCTCTTATCATCACCTCTCCTTCTCTTCTCAATAGACTTCTTGATACTACCTCATACTCGTTGACACTCACACTTCTGTCCTCGCTCAACAACCCTCACCTCCCTGTTCGTGTGATTCGGGGATCTCGTGTCTCGGTGAGTCTCTGGGGTGACTCTCTCTGACGTGTTCGGTCGGGTCTCGGGGAATCACTTGGAGAGGCTTGGGTCAGGACGCGTAGTGGAATTCTTGGCCGTGATCCTTTCAGTGCAAGTAACAACCCGTTCATTATACCACAAGAGAAAGAAAAAATAAAATGTTTTCTTTTTTCATAAGTCTTACTAAGCCGGGGTACCTGTGAGTACCTAGGGGTTCCTCTTGGTCTCTAGTGGCCTGGTCACCGAGTACGTGATTTCACGTTCTTCGTCTATCTCTCTCTCTCTCCTCTCGCTCTGTACTGCGTCTCTCAAGAAAGACACCTCTCTCGTACTATTCTACAGTCCCTCTCGCTCCAGGTCTCTCTCTCAACTCCGCATACCTCGTCTCTGAGGGTCTCCCGTCCTCTACGGGAGTCTCGTCTCGGAATCTCTCTTCTCATCCTCTCATCTCTGCTCGTCCCTCTCTCATCTCTCACTCACCTCTGGGGAGCGAATCTCTCTCCCGCGATCTCTCTCAATGAAAAATAATCTCGTTAGTTACGGGGTCTAAGGGGACTTGTCATATATCTAAAAGTGGACACCTCTGGAACCGAACCCTCTTCTCTCATCTCCCTGATCCGTCTTCTCCTCGTGGTGTCTCGATCCTCATCCAGACCCATCTGCCGTCTTTACACCCTCTCTCTTTCGCATCCCTCCAACGATACATCCACATGCACCCTCTCTCATCCACTCCTTACACCCTTCTTCTTAGTCATCCATCAGCTCGTCCTCCCTCGGTCATCGATCCAACTCTCTCTCTGTGCTCTTCTCTCCTCGTCTCTCTCTCCCTCTCTCTCCGTCTCTCTGTCTACGTCTCTCTATGTCTCTCTCTCTCTCTTTCTCTCTCTCTCTCTCTCTCCCTCCCTCTCTCTCTCTCTCTCTCTCTCTGTCTCTCTGTCTACGTCTCTCTCTGTCTCTCTCTCTCTCTTTCTCTCTCTCTCTCTCTCTCTCTCTCTCTCTCTCTCTCAGGATCAGTAGGAGGAGGAGGTGGATGAACAGGAGACTAGTAATAGGAGGAGCAGCAGATGTAGATGCAAATGAAGATAGAGGACATTAGAGAGGAGGAGCAGGAGCAGGGTGAGAAGGTCGGTCGTAGAGGGGAGGAGGAGGAGGAGGAGGGAGGAGGAGGAGGAGGAGGAGGGTGAGAAGGTCGTAGAGGGGAGGAGGAGGATGAGGATGAGGAGGAGACAGAAGATGCGTGTTCACAGACGGCCACCGCTGTGATGTTAAGATGACAGTCTGGTGTACTCTAGACACCGCTGCTTCACCCAAGCACCTGGCCACACGCAGCGACAAAACCAGGAACACTCTCAAAAGATAGACACACACTCACACACACTCAGTCGCTCACACACACTCAGTCGCTCACACACACTCAGTCCCTCAGACACACTCAGTCCCTCATACACACTCACTCACACACACTCATTCGCTCACACACACTCAGTCCCTCATACACACTCACTCACACACACACATTGTGGAACTGAACACAGAGCAGGTTCATTTACGTCTCTTCATTTCAACTTCTTGTCACAAGTAAAGTAATATCCTGTCATCTTTATACAATACCAATCTGGGGTAGGCTTGATGATAGAGTCGTGTATTAGCTGATGGCGATACTGATTCTCCTTCATGCAAGCTACACTCATTAGCCGTTCTGCGGCTCTAATAAGGCGCTATAGGATCTCCCTGAGCCTGAGTAATTAGGTGTGGGACGGAGGACGCGGGGAGGGTAATTGTCTCACTGTCTAAGGTTCTGTGAGGATACCGGGCTGGAAATGGGCAGGTGGGGAATCTGGAGGTGGCCTCTACGCTCTGACAACGTGACGCAGGTGTCAAACTGAAGCGGTAGAACCGACTGAGGGAAGATGGAAAAATAAAGACATTCTCCAGAGTGCACGAGGACGAGACTATTATTTCTAACATTTCATTCTGAACTAGGTAAATCCTTGATAATGGATGATTCTCATGCTTTTGAGAATTTGTTTGAGCAGTGCTAATAAAATAGACTTGTCTCAGAAGGTTAACACGCGCTATCGAATCTATTTTTCCCTTTTGCTCAGGTGCGAATAAACACATCCCGGACAGATTGTATCTCTGTGTTATGTCAGACATGACGTTACAAGACATTTTAACACAATAGCCCTCTTTGGAAACCTCTCACCTGTCACGTGTAGGACCTGTGAGAGCCAAATGACCGCGAGAAGCCCGATTCCCCCGCAGCAGAACCGCTGGAAGGGCCGCCGTCTACCCTTTTGTAACTTCATTCCAAAATCGTTTGTTCACCCGTCAAAACATAACTGTTGCTGTTGCGGGCAGTTGCGTTTCCACTTTTACTGCAAGCAAGATGTTCGAAATTCTCCCCCGCCGACTCTGTTGTCAAGTTAGTTGATTGCGAAAGGCGGTGTTAAATCCTCTCCGACTCGATTCAATTCGGATTATTCAGACTATTTCATCCTGTCAATAAAGCGCACCGTGACATCCATGTCTTGAGTTCAAACGAGATTATAAATGAGGATTGGGTGGAGAGATGTCGACAACACCCACGGCCGCCAGAAGAGAAGATTGAGAGGTCGACAGCAGATCCCAAACCGAGAGTTCGGGCACTGGCAAGCAACACGGTCTCACTGGGTTGACGCCACTCTGACTCGCGGGCTCTGAAGTCCTGTTCGCCGTTCTGCCTCGAGCCGCTGTCGTTTAAACCACTAGGCGGCGACAGAGAAGGTCTAGCCTAAAATGTGTAGTATAAGCATGCTGTAGGCTCTGGGTTAATCTAGATATAGAATGCAGAATAAATCAGTTTGGAAAGCTGTGTGACGTTTTGCATTCATGACCTGAATGACCTCAAGGATAACTCAAGAGGAAAACTGTTTCCACTTGAGTTTCACAGCAGAAAAGTCATAGTTGGCCGGGTTTAGACGTGGCCTGGCTATTTTAAATACCTTTGTGTTATATTCTACTTCTGGGTAAGGATTCTAAACATAACCATAAATCACATATGACACACACACTGCACACAAATATACACACACCACACACACAACTACACACCCACACACACAAAGGCACACAACACACACACACACCACGCGCATACGGTCTGTGTTTACAGAACATTGATGTTGATGAACCTGTGTTAAGCCCTTGAGCATGTCGCACACACGTTCTGCTCTGGGCTCTGGGGAAGATTCTGCCCGAGTACTCCAACCCCAAATAAAGACATAAGCCAGTGCATTGTTGTCATGACCCGTCTTCAGGGGTCACGCCAGGGAAGATAAACAGCTTCTCGGTGGCCGGTGTTTAGGAGAGCTTTCCAAGGGACAGAGTCCAGGTAAATGTTTGTGTTATGTTGTCATGCAGTGTTATGGATAAGCCTGCGGAGGACAAGACTTGGAAAATATATCTTCCTAACACGCTTCCCGACAGACTTCAGTGTCGTAAAAGCATGTTAAGATGTTAAGCATGTTAAGATGCAGATGTGTCTCCGTGTGTGAGTGTGTTTCAACTCCAGACCTAATCTGCTGTTTCCAACACATTCTAACCCTGGATCACAACAGCATTGACAGGTCGCCAGGGAGACAAGTGTTTCTTTTGATCAAAAAACGTCTGATAAATGAATCTAAAGGTGTAAAATGTGTGTATTCGTCAGATGAGAGCGGACTGAGGGCAGCAGAATGTGTGTCGGAAGAACGTGTGTATCTTCAGGTGCATGTGTGTGTGTGAGTGTGTTTGACTTCAGTGTGTGTGTTCAGAGTGTGTCTGCGTCTTCACATTCATGTATGTTTCTGCAGAACATGTGTGTGCTTTCAGTGTGTGTGTGTGTATGTTCCTCACACATGTCTCTTCACAACTTGTGTGTGTGTGTGTCTTCTCCAGGAAACAGGAAAACACAGCCAGTATCATACAAACATCCGAGCAAAGACAGACCAAGCGTTTATAAAGGTACTGAGGATTCTTTATTGCCATGATCCCTCCAGTTCACAGAACATGAACAACATTTACTAACTTCAGCTTCTCATGAGGGCATGAACAGGTCGGGGGAACAGCGTCACTGCAAACTGTTTTCGTCGTGTGTGTTTTCAGATACATTCCCTCGGCGTGACACTAGTCAGTTCAGCATCAGCCTCTTAGCCATGGCTAAACTAAGTGCATAACATGTAGGCTCCTCACACGTCATGCGCCACAGCGCCCCCTATCCTTCACAGGGCACATAGCATCAGTGGAAGGAGTGATTCAACTCGAGCTTCTACTCCAACGCTAAACAGCCCGTCTAATCACAATGGCCACAGACAGAACTGTTTTCTACACGAGCGACAGAGGGATGACACACCAGAGCACGGCGTCCCGGCGTGAGGTTAGCGAGGAGCGAGGCTACGACCGCGTTCGTCCTCAGGGACGATGGGATGTCGTCCAGTATAAGGCAAACAAATCAGGACGACTGGAGAAGAACGACATAGTCGTACATCTCACATAACGGGATGGTCAGGAGCTAGAAAAAGGGGGTGTGACTCTGGGTGGAGACTGTTTGTTTCTGTGGGATCGTGATGTAGCTGATAGGCTGATAGGCTCTGGGTGAGTAGGCCCTAGCGAGATGCTGTCTGGACGGAGGTGTGAAGTGGTGTGTTTGTCTTATAGTATGAGTTTCTAGTGCACCGAGAGTATGTTTGGGAAATATCTCATGTTTAAAAAAGGAATTATTGGAAGTTGTGTTGTCGTGCTTCAGATGGTTATGGTCTAAACAGGAAGAAGATTATAATACTTCCGTAAACTTGCAGACCTCATGTCTGGCTGAAACACAGTCCACTCAGACATCTCCTCATGGCCCTCCTGCTGAACATAGCTGCTGCCTATCTGTACAGGGTGGGCCCAGTCCCTTCAGGTACCCTTCAGGTACCCTTCAGGTACCCTTCAGGTACCCTTCAGGTACCCTTCAGGTAGGTAAGTCCCTTTTAGGAAGAGACAACCAGAGCTCACAGAGGCTCCGAACAAAACCTGAAATATCGTCCATGTAACTGTCCGTTTAGTCAACATTTTACGACTGTTGTTTTTAGTTCAATGAATACCGGTAAAGTGTTGCTCTGTAGTTACACGGCAGTTGTAACCTTAGAGTGATGCTAAATATTGCTGTGGAGTTACTTGCTGGTTCATGTAACCTTCATGCAAAGTTTTGCTTTGTAGTTGCATGATAGTTAAGGTAACCTTGATGTAAAAGTGTTGCTATGTATTTTCCTGTGCCCTTGATGTAAAGTGTTGCTGAATGGTCTGACCAGCCTGCATCCTCTCTGGGTGAACAGCTGGCCCAGGGGAGCCACTGGTCAGCTGACCCAGGGGAGCCACTGGTCAGCTGACCCAGGGGAGCCACTGGTCAGCTGGTGTTTGGTTGTTGGTTGGTTGTTCTCAGAGAGTCAGAGTACGTCCTGTTAAGGCGTCCCTAGTGGGTGTAGAAGCCTTCCTAGATGAGGAACTAGCGGTGGAGCTTTGAATGAAACAGATCGGTACTAGAGCAATCGGTAATAGAGCAATTTACGCAAAGCAGTATCATTTTCAAGGTAATACTATAGGCTAAGAACTTTGCTGAAATGTTGTTCCTCGTGTCTTAATGTCTACAAAAGAGATACTGTTTCGTTTCTGCTTTCCAGACCCTATTCATGTCCTTTTGCAAGAGCATAACTTTTCCCTCCCCCCCCACCCCCCCTTTCCACCACTCCCCCCCCCCCCCCTTACCCCACCCCACCTCCTCATATTAAAACAATTAACAAGGAATTCCACATTGGCAAGATTAATAAGTTATTACATTTTATACATACATACACATACAGAGGGGAGCTTGGAAGTTGCCGGGCATCGTTTTCATGCTTGAACAACTTCCTACAATCTAAAGAACTATACAGAACACAGTTAAACAGAAAATACTCTCATCCCTCATCCCACTCTATGGCCCAGGCCCCAGGGGACTCCACCCTTAGAGACAGCACGAATCAAACAGCCCCTGTGGACTCCTGGGCTAATGTCTGTCTGTCTGTCTGTCTGCATGTCTGTCTGCATGTCTGTCTGTCTGTCTTTCTGTCTGTCTGCCTTTCTGTCTGTCTGCCCCACTCTGGAAGGCAGACACAACCCAATACACTAAAAGAACACAGAACACTTCAGCTGTACATGTCTTCACATAAAGATAAATTTAGATTTATAATTTAATCAGAGTTATATCATAATCTGCTGGTACCTGGTAATCACAGTGACTCTAAATTAAAATTACAAGAGGAAGTAAAGGAGTATTTACAACAAAGAAGAGTGTCGAGTCTGAGTGACTGGCGATTGTTTGGCATCCCTTTTGGAGTGTTGAATGTGTGTGTGTGTGTGTGAACGTGTTAGTGTGTGTGTATGCGCATGCGTGCATGCACGCGTGTGTGTGTGTGTGTGTGGTTCTGCAGGGTGCAGGAGAGCTGCCTTGGCCCCAGTCAGCAGACAGTGTTGAAGGAGAGCCATCTGGTCTCACCTTTGACCTCCCATTGTTTCTGGCGTCTTCAACGCTGCACCTGGACACAGGATGAGGGGAAGCAGAACAAACCCACGTTCACATTTCAAGCAAATCATAACCTGGGTGCGTTGAATATGTCCCCCTGGCCCGTGCTGAGAGAGGCTATGCAAAAAGTGCAAGGAGAAAAATATTGCAGCGACACACACGAAAATACTGGAGGGTGGAATAGAGAGTTCCTCTCCCCACACTTCACATCCCTCCACGTTAAGCCACACTTACAAACACGGAATAGTCTCTGAAGACATCAGCCAAACACAAAACATATTTTAATACAAATGTGTAACTATAATACTCTTTTCTAAAGGACTCTGTCCGTTTTAAGTTAAATCCCTACATCGTTTTTTTTCTTTTTCTTCTGTTTGTGGAGGAATTAAGAGCTGCAAGACAACGCTCAGTCCAGCAGGGGGCGCACTTCTCTTCAGTGTAGCTGCTACAGTCATCAGAGGAAGAATATGAAGGTCAACTCTCCAGTCACATGTACAGCCGAGGTGTATCGTTGCGACATCTTCTTCATTCCTGTCACAAATCCTCGCAGTTCCTCTGAAGAAAACCTCCCAAAGAACGTCGACCTTGTCAGCTGTACTCCGTCTGAGTCATGAGAGATGGGAATCTCTGCTACCGATCCGTCTGAAGTTGCCCAGAAACACTCAAATGGTACTGAGGAGTCCCCCGGGGGGGAGAGGGGGAGGGACAGTGACCCGAAACAAAGAGACCCGGTCCCTTGAATGAGGCTGCTGAGCGAGGGGTCAGTGTACATCACTCTGTCTTTCGAAGCAGGACCGCGCCAGCGGCCATGTCATTGCCAGGCCCTCTCTCCTCCAGTGATCCACAGCTGAGCTGCTCTCCTGTAGAGGGCGTGGCACGTAGAGGACTGGCCAGAGAGAGGGGAAGGGGTCTGGTGGTCTTGTGTGCGTGATAAGACGTCCGCCTCACATGCTACACAGCATCTTTCTAGTCAGTCGAACTGCTTCGAAAGCAAGCGCTATTCAGCCCAACTTGTCAAGTATGTCAGATAGAAGAACTATGGTGACACACACACGCACACACACACTCGCACACACACACACTACAGAAACAAGTATTGTGAAGTCAGCAGCCTCTGGGTGGGCTGTATATGTGGTCAGTCCATGAACAGAACCAGGACATGGAAAAATAGGGTGGGTGTTGCATACTGTTGAACCCCAGGATCGTCCCAGGGTACTACGGGACAGGGATTATATACAGAGAGGGGCGGGTGCACTTTTGTATACTTATATGTGTCTGCGCACACATCTATTACTGTTCTGGTGGGACATATATTGTATAAAGTCAATGTGCAGTGTACACAGTTGACTTGGTGTGATTTTGTGTGCGTATGTGTGTAGCTCCTAGTATGTGCCAAGCATGCATACGTGTGTGGGCGTGTGCGTGTCTATACTGTGTGTGTGTAGACATGCTACTATGTGTGTATGTGTGTGTGTATGTACACATGCTACTGTGCGTGTGTCTGTGTGTGTGTGTCTGTGTGTGTGTGTGCATACACACGCTACTGTGCATGTGTGTGTGTGTGTGTGTGTGTACATACACATGCTACTGTGCGTGTGTGTGTGTGTGTGTGTGTGTGTTTGTGTGTGTGTGTACATACACATGCTACTGTGCGTGTGTGTGTGTCTGTGTGTCTGTGTGTGTGTGTACATACACATGCTACTGTGTGTGTGTGTGTCTGTGTGTCTGTGTGTGTGTGTGCATACACATGCTACTGTGTGTGTGCTACAGTGCGGTGACAGAGCTAGCAGGGCTTGTTGACATTGCACAGCAGCTCTGTGACTTTGATGAGGTGGGCCACCGTGGTCTGGGACTCCTCCTGCAGCCGCTGGTTATTCTGCCGGAGGCTCTTCACCTCGGCCTGCAGCACCGCCTTGTCCTCCTTCTCCTGCCAGGGGGCGGCACACAACAACACCCGTCTGTCAGACCACCATGGCTGGGAGGAGGAGGAGGCTGGGGGGGTGGACAGGGGAGGGTGGGAGTTTGGGGGTCAGGTGGAGATGGACATGGAGGGAGGCTGGGGGGAGGGTGGACAGGGAGGGTGGGAGGGTGGGGGTCAGGTGGAGATGGACATGGAGGAGGAGGCTGGGGGGGGTGGACAGGGGAGGGTGGGGGTCAGGTGGAGATGGACATGGAGGAGGCTGGGGGGGGTGGACAGGGGAGGGTGGGGGTCAGGTGGAGATGGGCATGAAGGAGGCTGGCGGGGGGTGGACAGGGGAGGGTGGGGGTCAGGTGGAGATGGACATGGAGGAGGGAGGGTGGGTGGGGGGGAGGAGCTAGATGTGTGGTGGGGGACTTTGGGGTGGAGGAGGAGGTGGATGTGAATAAGGTGATGGGTTGGGTGGGTGGATAAGAGGTGGGGGTGGAGATGTGAATGAGGAGGTGCTGGTGGAGGAGGGGAAGGGATGAGGTGGACTAAGTGATGGTGGAAGGGGAGGTGGTTGAGGTGGAGGGCGGGGGACAGGTAAGGGATGACTGCACATAGACAGCACAATTACACACAATTACACAATGGGTTGAGACCATACAACTTACAGACTCTCTCTTTCTCTCTCTCTCTTTCTCTCTCTCTCTCTCTCTCTCTCTCTCTCTCTCTCTCTCTCTCTCTCTCTCTCTCTCTCTCTCTATCTGTCTCTCACTCTCATTGACTCTCAGTCATCAACACAGAAAAACATCAATGACAACCAAATGAACTGTGTACGTTCTTATGGCGGAGATGACAGTTTACTATGACAACCACCTATTTTAATGTCCGCAATCCAATATCCAATTATTAAATGAATGGCACGGCAAATGTGAGTGGGTACAAATACAGTTATCGAGTGAGACGAGTCTCAACATATCATCACCTGACACTAGGTGTCACCCAACCTCCAGGATGATCAAATCATCATTTGTAACTTTTAAAATGGTGATTTGCCACAGTGCTTCCTGTTTGCTGGGTGATTTGCCACAGCACTTCCTGTTTGCTGGAGGGCTGTGACCGAGAACAGGAAACCACAGCTTTGGGTCTGGCTGAGCAGGAAGCTGTCACACCGAGGCTTGCTGGGCCTGTTGTCATTGTAAGCATATTCCTGTCTGATTTACTGGTCTGAATATCTAAGATGGAACGAGAGGTTTCTTCAGCCGGGCATGGAGGGGGTGGGGCGTCTCACTGTTCAGTGTAGAATGATGAGTTTGGTATTATCATCAATCTGACTCATTAGGGGACTACAGTGTTACCCTGGTTACCCTGCTGCTTACAGTATATATACCCTAGTATACTTTACTATAGCCTCGCAATCTTAGTATTCTATAGTGTAACCCTAGGAACCATAGTTTACATTTGTGTAGTGGATCCTAACATACCCTAGTAACTGTAGTTTACTAGTGTAACCTAGTAACCATAGTCTACTGGATGGTAGAGATCTAACTTTACACTCCTCTCCACAAAGAAAACGATTTCAGACTTTGCTACAGGTGGCTGTCCAACCTTTCCGATGACCCACAGCTACAGGGAATCCTTGTGTGCCTGAATAACACTCCAGTTTAAGTAAGGACCTTCCTAACATGGCTGCTCCTAGAACTGTTCTGGCCCTCAGGCACCATGACAACCATGCTCACTCTCCAGGGCAGATGGCCAGCACTGCATGATGTTCACACAACGACCAATCACAGGGTCTTACAGGTATCACATGACTGCCCTCTTCCTGTCTGTGGCCTAGAGGAACTAGATTGATGATAATACAGGGTTAATGGAGGTGTTAGGAAAAGGGCGTTTACAGAAAAGAACAAAGGTTAAGGGTTTGGTTGTGTTTGGTGCTGTTGGGACAAACATTTCCGTTCACACACTTGCAGGACTGGATATGTCTGAGCGTCATGTCTCACGCATAAAAGACCAAGTTGGGTGAATAGCATTTGCAGCGGCTTGTTCTGTCTGGCTCAGGACTGAGTCTCACTTCAACTGGGTGAATTTTGTTTCTCGAATTTACATCTCCCGTTTCCTCCAATTGGTGGTGTGCTTGATGACGCTCTGAGAGATCACTGGAGACCGTCCGTTTGCGTTTTCCCTGGTTCCTTCTCTCACTCGCTTCTCTCGCTCTCCCCCGTTTCCTCTCTCTGTCTCTCTCTCTCTCTCTCTCTCTCTCTCTCTCTCTCTCTCTCTCTCTCTCTCTCTCTCTCGCTCTCTCTCTCGCTCTCTCGCTCTCTCTCTCGCTCTCTCTCTCTCCCTCTCTCTCTCTCCCTCCCCCACACACACACCCCTTCCCCCAAAATCCATGTATCTTCCAGGTCCTCTTCAGCAGGTGCTCTGTATTGGGTGGTGAGCCTGTCTCTGTGAGGGCGGCAGCATGTGAGCAGGTGTGCAGGTGAGCAGGTGAGCAGGTGTGCAGGTGTGCAGGTGAGCAGGTGTGCAGGTGAGCAGGTGTGCAGGGCCTCCCGTCCCAGAGAGACCCGGTCACTCAGTCACTGTCCGCAGATATGAAAATGTCAGTGGAGGGAGAAAACGGTGCTATGAGGTCTTGAAAGTAGCGTGCGGTGATGAGAGAAGTAGCCCGTCTGCTTGTCAGGTCTCGGAGGAACTGAGATTCCCTGGTGCGTGTGTGTGTGTGTCTGTGTGGGGGGCGGGGGTAACCTATCCTTGAGAGTGAATGAACCTCCCTCCACTCTCACAGTCGAGCACGGTTAGGTCTTGTTTTAGTAGTTCAGGAGTCCAAGCGTTATTGTTGTGTTGTTGGGTTTTTTTATGACACAAGAAAAAAAAATCTCATGCTGTACTTGCCTCCACTGCCATTGGTGGTTAAGTGTTGAAAGAGTGAGCATGGCTGCCCCCCTGTGTCCCTTCAGCCAGGGCCCTCACCTCCACAGCTCACCCTGCCCAATGATAAGACAGGTTGCTGGGGCTAGGCCCACCCTGCCCCTACCCTCACCTCCCGGTATTTGTGTGTCTGCTGTACCAACTAGGACTCCGGGGGAGGGGAGCTATGGGTGGGGAAGGGGGTGAGGTTAGGTTAGGCAGGGTGGGGTGGGGTGGGGTGGGGGGTTGGGTGGCGTCACTGTGTGGGCAGGATGCTGTGTAGAGGAGGGGGCAGGGTGGGGTGGTTAGGGGGGGGTCAGGGGTCAGGGGGTCTGAACAGGAAGTACCTTTTGCAGGTCGTCCTGGAGCCTCTTCAGCATGGCCTCCAGCTGGGAGACCTTCTCCTCCAGGTGTCCCGGGGAATCACTGCAGGGCGGAGACACACACACACACTCAGCACACACACGCCTGATACCTGGGGGATTCACTGCGGGACACACACACTCTTACATACCAGGAGACACTGACTCCAGACACCATTTGGAGATAACAAGCAGATACACAGCAGCCTAAAACAGTGAGTGTGTGTGTGTATGTGTGTGTGTACATGTGTGTTTGTGTGTGTATGTGTGTGTATGTGTGTGTGTATGTGTGTGTACTGTGTGTATGTGTGTGTGTACGTGTGTGTATGTGTGTGTGTACGTGTGTGTGTGTGTACTGTGTGTGTGTGAACCACACATACCTGTCCTTCATGTCCTTGATCTTGCCGTCGGTCTGTCCGCTGAGAGAGGATCCGTCTGCTCCAGACAGAGTCCCATCTCCTGCTCTGCGGTCTGGAACATGGAACAGTGTGGTCAGGGTGTGTGTGGTCAGGGTGTGTGTGGTCAGGGTGTGTGTGGTCAGGGTGTGCGTGGTCAGGGTGTGTGTGGTCAGGGTGTGTGTGGTCAGGGTGTGTGTGGTCAGGGTGTGTGTGGTCAGGGTGTGTGTGGTTCAGGGTGTGCGTGGTCAGGGTGTGAGTGGTCAGGGTGTGTGTGGTCAGGGTGTGTGTGGTCAGGGTGTGTGTGGTCAGGGTGTGTGTGGTCAGGGTGTGCGTGGTCAGGGTGTGAGTGGTCAGGGTGTGTGTGGTCAGGGTGTGTGTGGTCAGGGTGTGTGTGGTCAGGGTGTGCGTGGTCAGGGGTGTGAGTGGTCAGGGTGTGTGTGGTCAGGGTGTGTGTGGTCAGGGTGTGTGTGGTCAGGGTGTGTGTGGTCCTGTGTGGTTGTAGTGGAGGTGCTGAGAGCCTCACCCTCTCGTGACAGGGCCTCCAGGATGCTCCTGCAGGCTGAGGCCAGGTCAGAGATGGACTGCCACTCCTCCTCCGACGAGTCTGTGTTCTCTGACAGGACTGGGAGAGGGAGACATGGGGGTCAGTCTGTGTTCTCTGACAGGACTGGGAGGGAGAGGGAGACGTGGGGGTCAGTCTGTGTTCTCTGACAGGACTGGGAGAGGGAGATATGGGGGTCAGTCTGTGTTCTCTGACAGGACTGGGAGAGGGAGATGTGGGGGTCAGTCTGTGTTCTCTGACAGGACTGGGAGAGGGAGATATGGGGGTCAGTCTGTGTTCTCTGACAGGACTGGGAGAGGGAGAGGGAGATATGGGGGTCAGTCTGTGTTCTCTGACAGGACTGGGAGAGGGAGAGGGAGAGACGGGCGTCAGTCTGTGTTCCCCCACACAGAGGCTGCTCAGAGAGCTGAATGTAGGACAGTACGGCAACGCAACAGGATCACATTCATCCTCGTGATGGCCTGGTGAGCTATGACAAAGAGCTGCCACCAGGGGGGGTGTCACCATGCGCTGTAGTCTGGATGTGTGGTGGTCTAGATGTTAATAGTCTAGATATGTGATCATCCATATGAGGTGCACTATATATGTGGCAGTTTGTGGTAGTATAGATATAGTATATGATAGTCTAGATATATGCACAAGGTTATACATCCCGTGGGGGTTTCTAGATGTGTGGCAGTGTGGATATATGACAGACTAGACGCTGGAGGAAGGGCAGAACAGCCTTGCTCTGAAACAGAACGCGTGGAGAGAGAGAGAGAGAATCGGAAAGCTCCGAATCCGGAGACCCCCCCCCCCAAAAAAACACTCATCCGTTGCTGAAAGGATGAGCGTGCGCGCTCTGACGAAACCAGAGCGCTGAATCCCCCAGCCTCCCAGCAGCGATGGAGGGGGAGAGCAGATGGCCTAAAGGGAGCTCCTTGATTTGGGGCAGCCTAAACCGTCCCCCTCCCACCCCCCATCTGTCCCTCCTTTAGTCTGGGGCTGGTAGGGGGTGGCAGAGGAGCGGGGGGGGGGGGGAGAGCTGGGGAGGTGGGGGGTGGAGGGGTATTGGGTTAGGGGGATAGAGGCCAGCGTAGATGAAAGACGAGGGACAAAGGGGATGGGGGGGGTGTGGGGGGGGGGGCAGAGGAGGATAATGAGGAGAGGGGTTTAGGGGAGAAAGGGTCTGGAGGCTAAAAAAGGATTTGAGGCTCAATTACAGCCAAGGCCACTTCTGAGCAGTAGAACTGCTTGGTTTGGAGCACCATTAGCTCATATCAGCTGCTATGGGCTCCAGTGTCTGTGGTGAATGAGCCTGAGTGTCACCAGGTTCCTCTCCTTCTCCTCGTGCACATAATGGCCACTCTCTCGCTCGCTCGCTCGCTCTGACGGATCCTAAGGGCTTTGTTCTGACGCTCTCTCTTTTCACAAGCTGTCTGGGCTGTGAGAGAGGCATCGCTGTCTGACTGACTGACTGACTGTTTACCTGTCTACCTGTCTGTCTGCGTAACTGTCTGTCTGACTGTCTGTTTCTCTGCTCACTGTCAGTCTATCTGTCTGTGTCTATCTGCCTGTCTATCTGCCTGTCTATCTGCTTGTCTGTATGCCTGTCTCTATGCCATCACGTGTCAGGTCAGAGGTGTGTGCGTGTGTGTGTGTGTGTGTGTGTGTGTGGGGGGGGGGGGGCGATACCCACTCTTGGTGATGGAGTAATGGAGACTGAGAGCTCTGGAGTTCCTCTCTGCTCTGTCCAGACAGGAGAGCTGGGAGGAGGCCAGCGAGGGCCCGCCGTCCTGACCCGGCTCAGCGCCCACCAACTGCACACACACCAGGACAGGATCGGTTACCTCCAGCGACAGACAAACAGATCTTGAAAATCGATCGAGATCTAATCTAGACCAAGGAACGGGGCTGTATTTTTCAAGCCGACACAATGCTACGACGACATCGTACATCGACAAACATCTCCTGCTTTGTGCCCTGGTGAATACAGACGGTTCCCCTGT
Organism: Thaleichthys pacificus; assembly: GCA_023658055.1. Lineage (NCBI taxonomy): Eukaryota > Metazoa > Chordata > Actinopteri > Osmeriformes > Osmeridae > Thaleichthys > Thaleichthys pacificus. The sequence goes on from CM042858.1 coordinate 10,317,662, forward strand.
GAAATTGGTTTTTCGGAGGCGGGCGTCTGTTTGCAGGTGGTCCTGCAGGTTGTGGCTCACCTGTTCTCCATCCAGCGGGGGGGCCTTGGGCTTCACGGCGAGGATGAGGTCGGGCGTGGCGTCTCGGAGCTCGCCGCAGTTCTCGTAGACGGGCTCGTCCACCTTCAGGCCCACGTTGTCATAGACGTGTCTGTCAGGGAGGCGGGCAGGCGGGCGGGGTCAGTGCGACCACAACCACATTCACATTTTACATTTATTCATTTAGCAGAAGAGAGCTTTACAAAAGTGCATAGGTCACTGATCATAACAACGAGAACCAAAACATTGCGGGTAACCAAAACATGAAGCATACATTGTGAAAACGAAATAAGTCCCAAAGGGAAGAACCATAAGAGCATGTAGTTAAACAAGATACAATTAAACAACATGAACCTCGAAAAGTGCAAGGGTGTACCTGTGTAAAAAAAATAAAAAAGCAAGCAACAAAAATATATTACACAGCAAGTACAATAGTTCAACTATTACAAGTACAACTAATCTGCTGTTTATGCAGACCGGCTTTTCAATCCAATCTAGGGGGCCAACAGAATCTCTGAGGCGATCAAGTAATCTTCAGGATTGCAGAGATTTAGGATAAGATTTGACGTTGATAGCTTGAAAGCTTTTTCTTAAAACCCCTCCAACACGTACACACAATGAAGCGGCTCAGAGGAGGAGAGGGATTCCATACCTGTCACATATGTCCCTGCAGTGAGGGTGTCTCTCCAGGGAGCAGCTTCGTGTCAGCTGGGCAGCGGGGTCCTCTGGGGCCTGGAGGGGGAGGGTCTCCTGTAGAGAAGTGGCCCGAAGCAGAGGCAGGCTGGCGGGGGAGAGGAGCGACCTGTGACCCTCCTCACCCTGGACCTTCTCTGACGAGCGAACCTCTGCCTCTCCTCCCTCCACCTCCACCTCGATCATCTCCGCCTCCCTGCCCTCGCCTTGCTTCCTCTCCTCCTCCTCCTCCTCATCCTCCTCCGGCTCCTCCTCCTCCTCCTCCTCCTCCCTCTCATCCAGCACCCAGGCTTCCCCAGACTGGCCCTCCCCAGGTTTACGCTCAGCATCCTGGATCGCCTTCTGGTACAGCTCAGAGAAACTCCTGGAGGCAGAAGACGAAATCATAATAACGAACACACGATTATTGTTATTATTATCCATAAAGAAGATGTTTTCATCCAAAGCAATATACAAGGGTGGGGTGGGGGGGATTTGAATAAACAAACTATTGATTTGAAGTCAAATGCTCCACCACTAAGCTACACATATTACATAATAATGCATTCATTTAACAGACGCTTTCATCCAAAGCAATTTACAGCGGGGATTGGAACTTACGACCTCTTGAACTGCAGTGAATTTCTCTACCACTGAGCTCTCCCCCATCCGGTGGAGCCACGCTGTGTGCGTCTGGTCCTCCAGTGCATTATGGCTCTGTTTTAGCATTCAGCAGTACCACGCTGCTTTTATAGAACAGGAAAACCTCCCTGTGCTCTGAGGACGACAAAGTGTTGTTCCTGGCTGTGAGAAGCGACAGTCTGGCTGACAGTCCGCACGCTCTGCTGTTGTTGTGGCTTTACGTTCCACTCAAAACTGAATCTACTAATGAGCGGGTTGTTTTGAATAGGCTGGTAGCTGGTGAACCTTGAGTTTGTGAGCGAGATCACAGACCTGGAATACTCTTGACTTACTACTACTTGACTTCATCGAGTGGTCGCAAGTTCAAATCCCACCTGTATGGTATGCTGTTCTGGATAAAAGTGTCTGCTGAATGGAAACTTTATTCTTATTTAAAAGGCTCCATGCGCAGCCCCCATCTGGCTGACATTAGGATGTAGGCCTGATGCTACTACAGTGACCTAGTCCTGAGTCATTAGAGACCATTAGAGGAATTGATTGGTGGTGAGCCAGCTGGTGTGACACAGTCTAGGACTCAGCAGAAACAATGGAGTGAGCTGTGACCTCAGAACGGCGCCCTCCCAATTCATTTGTTCCCCTCCTCCCCCTCCTCCCCTCCTCCCCCCTCCTCCCCTGCTAAGCTCTCATCCCCTCATCAGCATTACCAGTCAGACAGCTCACTCTGCTTTACGACCCCGACCCTGTATCCTTGCGCTCTCCTCCTCCCTCCCTCCCTCCCTCCCTGTCTCCTTCCCTGTCCTCTCCCCCTCTCCTCTGTCCTCTCCCCCTCTCCTTCTTCCTCCTCCTACCACTTCATCTTCCCCACCCCTCCCTGGAGTCCTGTATTCCCATCCATCTCTCACCCCCCCCCTCCTTAACCCTCCTTCCCTCCCCCCAACACTAACCCTCACTCCCCTACCCGTCCATCTCTCATCCCCACCCCATTCTCCTATCCTCTCTCTCCCCTCCCTCCTCTCCCCTCCAACCCCCCACCCTAACTCGAACGACATCTCCTCTACCCATCCATCCATCTCCCCCCCTCCCCTCCCCGCCTCCCTCCCTCCTGACCTGCGAGGTTTTCCGTTCTCGTCCGGGGGGATGACGGTGATGTGGATCTTGTGAGCGGTGCGCAGCAGGCGCGCCCTCTCGTCGGGCCCGAGGTGGACCAGGCCCTGGCCGCACAGACGCACCACGCGGGCGCCCAGCTGCAGCCCGCCGCTCTCTGCGTAGCCGAAGCGCTGCAGCTCCGTCACGAAGCCCTCCTCGCTCATCAGGAAGCCCGGCTGGCCCACGCCGTCCCGCAGGGGCGTGACCTCACGCGCCTCGCAGCCTCGCGTCACCAGCTGGGGGCCACGGCGAGCAGGGGAGAGGGAGGAGACAGCGTCAGGTGACAACGTCAGGTGACAGCGTCAGGTGACAGCGTCAGGTGACAGCGTCAGGTGACAGCGTCAGGTGACAGAGTCAGGTGACAGCGTCAGGTGACAGCGTCAGGTGACAGCGTCAGGTGACAGCGTTAGATGACAGCGTCAGGTGACAGCGTCAGGTGACAGCGTTAGATGATGGTGATGCTGACCTACTCAGTATGTAACCACTCGGTAAATAACCACTCAGTATGTGACAAAAATCTGTCCAAGGCCATTTTTTACTCGTAAACAGGAACTGCACTGAGACGCACCGCACAACCAGAAAACAGTAGTGAGACCATGACGTGAGGACGTTTCCATAACAACTGACCCACCTCCAGTCTCTGCACCACCTCTCGTATCTCCTCCACCTGGCTCTCCATCACGCTGATTGACACCGCCTCCCCCCTCTCGTAGAAGATATCCAGACAAGGCCCGCCTTCCGCCCTGCTCTCCATCACCGCCTTCCAGCCAATCACATCGCGGCAGCAGCAGTTGAACACCACCCTCCGCGTGTACCTCTCGATGAGCACCACCGACTCCGCCGACACGCCCAGCAGACAGGGCAGCTTCTGGGCCTCTGCCTGCCACTCGTCCCCACTGCAAGCCCCCTGGAGACAGGCCATCGACCTGCCCCCTCCCTGGCCCTCCTCCCTGCTGGAGGCCAGCACGGCCCACACCAGGGCGCCGGCGCTGTGCAGCTCCGCCCCCTTGGCGCCCTTCAGCTTGTCCTTGCGCTTGCTGCCCAGCGAGAGGAGCGGGAACTTGGTGGAGGAGTCGATGGGCGTGGTGGTGACGTAGTTCTCCGCCAGGTCCTTCAGGTACTCCTGGCGCGTGCGCGTGGCCATGGAGCGGAACTTCTCCGACTTCTCGGCGGCGTTCTCGGCGTTCACCGCCTTGGCGAGCAGGAAGTCACGGAAGGCGAGGGAGCGGGGGAACACGGCGCCCTTCGGGAACAGGGGGCCGAACAACGGGATGTCTTTAGAACGAGTCACTGCCACCCTGGGGGAGAGAGAGGGAGAGAGAGAGGGGCGGGTGAGAGAGAGAGAGGATGGAGAGAGGAAACAGAGAGAGGGGAAAGAGAGATCTCCAGAAACATCCTTTCAAATCCCGAGCGCAAAACCACTGACAGTCTACAGTCAGAACGGACTGTTTGTTCGATAAACGCTGATCCGTCCGAACCCTCCCCCCAGAGGGTGACTGTGGAGGCGGAGCAGGAGGGGGTGGAGCAGGAGGGGGTGGAGCAGGAGGGGGTGGAGCAGGAGGGGGTGGAGCAGGAAAGGGTGGAGCAGGAGGGGGTGGAGCAGGAGGGGGTGAAGCAGGAGGGGGGTGGAGCAGGAGGGGGTGGAGCAGGAGGGGGTGGAGCAGGAGGGGGTGGGGCAGGAGGGGGTGGAGCAGCAGGGAGGTGGAGCAGGAGGGGGTGGAGCAGGAGGGGGTGGAGCAGCAGGGAGGTGTCTCACCGGTAGAAGGTGTGGTCGGTGCAGGGCTCGTGGACCTGCACGATGATGAACACGTGCTGGAAGTGGGAGCGGATGGCTTTGGGGGTGAAGGGCAGCGCTCCAGGCTCCTGGAACACGATGGTCACTATGTCGTTCCCGATGTGTCTCTTCCTCAGCAGCTGATGATGAGCAGGGGAAGAGGAGAGAGAGGAAGAGGAGGGAGGGAGGCAGAGGAAGAGGAGGGAGAGAGAGAGAGAGAGAGAGGCAGAGGAAGAGAGAGGAGGGAGGGAGGGAGAGAGAGAGGCAGAGGAAGAGGAGGGAGAGAGAGAGAGGCAGAGGAAGACGAGGGAGAGAGAGAGGCAGAGGGAGAGAGAGAGGCAGAGGAAGAGAGAGGAGGGAGGGAGGGAGAGAGAGAGATCGCAGGAAAACATTCAGACTACAAACAAAATGGAGTCGGGTTTGACTGAGGTTCGTCAGGAGAACATCCCACCACCACTACCATCTGCCACCTTGTTCCAGCACCTGGTCTCCATTTCAATGACACACCTGATACTCATCAGCCAATCTGATGCATAGCTCAGGCTGGTCAGTAGCCTACTATAATTTCAACCTCGCTATACTACTATGTTTTCAATCTAGGTATTGCTGTGTAGTTATATGGTGGTTGATGTAACCAGAATGTCAAGTTTTAGCATTGATATCAATTGTTGTTTCCTGGTCCAGTCTGCTGTAGCCAGACAGACAGTCTACTGTCAGTTAGGCTGAGTGGGAGTCAGTCATTGGGGCGAAGAGAGAGACACAGGATTTAAACATCACGCTCATTAAGGAACATGGAGGTGTTAACGCAAGCAGAACAGCATAAATCTCATTTAGCATAACAGATCAATGTGTAGCTTTAACACATTCAAAAGATCGTTTCTCATTCAGTGAATTCCAGAGCTTCCTTTTGTGAATGTAATTGTTCGGTGTATCAGGACTGCGCGTGCAACAGCTTGCGTACCTACAGTATGTTATTGTACTCATGTTGTTGTTGTCGACGCGCTGTGTGTTGTTTACCTGTTGTGTGTTGTTAGACGTGTAGGGCAGCATTGTAGACACGTGGAACATGATCTCGTAGTCCTGGTAGCGTGTGTAGAGGGAGTGTGTTCCCGTGGAGTCCGCTGTGTTTACACACACACACACACACACCACACACAGAGCACACACACAAACACAAGAATAACAGGTTTTGCATAATCAATAACAGCATGTATGTAGGGTTAAAGTTTTTAAGTTGTTTAAGAGGGTGTGTATATGTGTGTGCATATATGTGTATATGTGTGTGCATATATGTGTGTGTGTGTGTGTATGTGTGTGTGTGTGTGTGTGTGTGTGTGAGGGCCTTACTCTTGGTGTCCAGCTGAGCTCTGTATTTCTCCCAGCCCTTCAGCTGCACGCGGTCCCCCAGCAGGTCCAGGAACTCCTCGAAGGCGGGCCCGGAGCTCTCGTTGTTGTACATGTCCTCCTCTGAACTCTGGCCCGCGCGGCAGTACATCACGCCCACCTTCCTCTGGAAGTTCAGCTGATGGAGACACGGGGGGAGGGGGAGGGAGGGTGAGGGAGAGCTACACCCAGTGTTCGAAATACGGGCTCCGTGTGTGAGGGCTCCGTGTGTGAGGGCTCCGTGTGTGAGGGCTCCGTGTGTGAGGGCGCCGTGTGTGAGGGCTCCGTGTGTGAGGGCTCCGTGTGTGAGGGCTCCGTGTGTGAGGGCTCCGTGTGTGGGGGCGCCGTGTGTGAGGGCTCCGTGTGTGAGGGCTCCGTGTGTGAGGGCTCCGTGTGTGAGGGCGCCGTGTGTGAGGGCTCCGTGTGTGAGGGCTCCGCGTGTGAGGGCTCCGCGTGTGAGGGCTCCGCGTGTGAGGGCTCCGCGTGTGAGGGCTCCGTGTGTGAGGGCTCCGTGTGTGAGGGCTCCGTGTGTGAGGGCTCCGTGTGTTAGGGCTCCGTGTGTGAGGGCTCCGTGTGTGAGGGCTCCGTGTGTGAGGGCTCCGTGTGTGAGGGCTCCGTGTGTGAGGGCTCCGTGTGGGGGCGCGGGGCGGCGGACTCACCCCCTGCTCGTCCAGCTTGAGCAGCGTGTCGCGGACCTTGGGCGAGGTGGAGGCCAGGCGCAGGCAGTGCAGGTTGAGCTCCGGGATGATGAACTCCAGCAGCCGCTTGGGCGACAGGCCGCGGGGGGTGGTGTGGCGCGCTGCCGACGGCACCGACTCCTCCAGGATGGAGCCTCGGAGCGTCTTCAGCTGGGGGGGAGGGGGCGGGGCAGGGGGGAAGGAGGGGGAGGGGGCGGCAGTGGGTTACAATTGGGATGCAACAAGCACTATGAGTGCTGAAAGCATACGCTCCCCTTACAAAACAGCATCATATTTACTAACATGTCGTCGAAAGGTCAGGGTTCGGGTCGCAGTGGAACCCGGCTCACCTCTGTGGTTCTGAAGATGATCCTGTAGTTGTACTGCGCTCCGCTAGAACCGTCCTTCTCCTCCCTCCGGAAGCTGATGGCCACCGGCCCCAGACGGTCGTCCATGCCAAAAAAGTTCTGGTGGTCTGTGCACAAGACATGATGTCATGTTTCACAAAGTCACACCCTAAAACGACTCAAACGAGAGCTGCATTCCTTGAAAGGACGACACAAACACCAACATATGGTTCTCACACGCACACACACACACACGTCTCAGCACTGACCTTTCATGTAGAAGTATTTGCGGTAGTAGTGGGCCCCGAGGTCGGCGTGTTCTATGAAGTAGTTGCTCTTGCCCTGCTGCTGGACGTGGCTCTCTCTGGGTTCCTCCAGAACGGACACGGCGTCGTTAGGGTTCCTCAGGCCCAGCCACAGCCCCCCCCGGCCCCGGCCCCGCCCCAGCCCCGCCCGCTCCTCGCCCCCCATCTCGTTCCGGAAGTGAGGGCAGCTGAGCAGCAGCTCGTTGTCGTTGCCGTCGCCCTCGTCCAGCAGGGCCTGCTCCGGGTCCTCCGTGACCCCCGACCCCGCCGCCCCGCCCTGCGCCGGCGAGGAGGGCGTGGCCTGGGAGAGCGGGGCGCAGCTGCGACGCGGCCGAGGCGCCGGACGTGATGTTCTTCTTGCGTCCGATGCTGTCGCGGTTGCTGGCCACCTCCGTCAGGTCGAACAGGATGCTCTGGACGTCGTAGTGGGCGAAGTTCCTCACCCAGGCCCCTCCCCCCAGGTTGTCGTAGGGACCGGGCTGCGGGGGTTGAGAGGGCGTGGCCTTGGCCTTCTTGCTCAGACCTTCGGGTTTAGGGGGCTTGGCTGGTTTGGGGGTGTCCCCGGTAGGGAGGGATAGCGCCCGGAAGAATCCGTCGGGCTCTGGAGGGGCCCCCTGGAGGCCCAGGAGCATGAAGGGGTCTTTGAAGCGCTGGGCGTTGGGGCTCAGAGGCCCCTGGTCTTCAGCTCTCGCCTCCTGGATCTGAGTCTGTCTCTCCAGGGAGGAGAGGCTGCCGTACTCCCTGTGCAGCACCACCCCCGAGTCCCCCTGGGCCCCCGGGCCGGCCATCTCCCCCCCGGCCCGCGCTGCCTTCCCCCCGGCCTTCCCGGAGGAGTCCAGGTCCCCGAGAGTCACGTCGCTGTTGCTCCGCTGCATGATGTGGGCCCGGCCCACGGAGCGCAGGTTCAGGCCCACGCAGCCGGGGGGCAGGCCCTCCCCGTCCGCCCCCTCGCCCTCCCTCCTGGGGGGCCACTCCACCACGCGCGTCCGCACGCCCCCGTCGCGCTTGGGGTCGAAGGTCACGGTCGCCAGCGGGGGGCGCGGGCTCTGCCGGCGAAACTTGCGGATGAAGAGGTCGTCGGATTGCATGGCGCCTCGGACTCTGACCGCGGGCCCTCTCCGAACGTCTGTCCTCTCTCTGTCCCCTCGGCTGGCTGCTTATCAGAGCGTCTCCTTCTCAGCCGAGTCCTCCCACCTGAGCTCTGCTCTGCCGACTAGAAGAAGAGACAGGTGTCCGGCACACCTGCGAGGCCAGGTCGAGCACAGATCCCAAATAACCACAGGTGGGACACGCGCTCCTCATCCACACCGACCGCCTCAGGGGGGTTTTTTCTTGACAGGAAGTGATCTCTAAGAAGTTCCGCTGTAAGGAACGTGTGTCTGTCCTAGTCTAGGTGCGGGTGTTCCAGCCCAGGCTGTGTGGGGCTCCATCCAGCTCTGCGCTGATCCAGGGTGTGGGTGGGTCTTCCAGGTGAGCACCAGGGGTGTGTGAGCATCACCGCGGCCCAGCTCTCAGCTCTCTGACTGGGGGAGAGTATGTCTGTGTTGGCCTCTCTGACCACTCATCCAACAGCACTCGGCCCTCAGTTCCTACAGCTTGTCTCTGGTCTTCTCCGCGTGACACCTGCGGACAAACAGAAAGACGTGTCTTTTCTCAGACTGTTTCGTGACCTTCCACCTCTGTTTCCCCTCCTCACTTCTGCTATCCACCCTCAGGCGCCTGACTGGACCAAACCACTTGACCAGAAGACTAAAATGAAATGTTAGAAACGTACGTTTTCAAAATAAGGATCCTCGGAGAGGAGATAATTACCTATTAATGAACGGTTATAAAGGAACAGCAACTCATTCAGCCGCTTTGTGTGTATTTGTTTTTGAGGAACCAACTCCCAGTGCTTCGATTGTGACAGATCACGTATCTGCAACATGTGGGTTGGGTCAAATTGTGTTTTTTTTTCCAATCCCCTCAGCAAAGAAATGTGCACTTCTTTTACGTTGAATTTCAGCTACCTCTATCAGGCCATCTCAAGCAGAGCAGCTCTGACGTGCGCTGTATTGTGTTCATATACTACTATTCTTTCCTTTCCAGAAATAGCAGTGCAGCAGTCTTGCAGCTCCCCACATCCACCCTGCAGACTGTCACAATAGAGCCAGCCAGACCAGAGGGGGGACGGGGGGGGGCGGGGGGCTTCCTGCTAATACAGCTTCACAGTCACACAGAAGAAAAAGTAACAATCCTAACCAGCCGTCCAACTAGAGGGTCTCTATCACCCTCATTCGCTTTGCCTTATCTTTCACACACACACACACACACACACAGACACACACACATGCTCGCACACACACGCTCACACACACACGCATATTTCTACATATTGTAAACTTGGGATAGAAACTGCATCAACACTAGTTCCTGGTTGACATCTGAGCTCTTACAGAAATGTAAATGTCACCAGTGTTGTTTAGACTCTATTCTTGTTGATTAAATATGACAAGTGTCTTTCTGTTTTAACTCACCGACCAAAAATGAAGCGTGTTTTGAAAAATGTCCCAGTTCCTGTAGAGTTAATTTGCCTTCATTTTGCATTTGACCAAATTGACGTCAATCAGTCGATGTCGGAAACCCGCTTGTCACTAACGCGAAGGTGCCCGGAACAAGCATCCCTTCAGGTTCTCAACGGTGTTTCCTGTTGCGCTGATTCTCATGCATCTCCTGTCTCGAGATGATTTGCAGCCTCGAGAGCAGGTGCAGTGGTGCAGCTTAGCTCCCTGCGCGCGCAAGAGCATAACTCTGAACGCTGCAGAGACTGAGGTAAGTGAGGAAGTAGCTTGACAACTCTCTCTTTCTTTCTTTCTCTCTATCTCTCTCTCTTTCTTTCTCTCTCTCTCTATATATATATATATATATTTCTCTCTCTCTCTCTATATATATATATATATATATATATATCTTTCTCTCTCTTTCTCTCTCTTTCTCTCTCTCTCTGCCTCTCTGTCGGTCTCTCTCTCTCTCTCCCCCCTCTCTGTCTTACAAACACAAACAACTTATGTATTACATGCAATATGAAAAGGTACATTCCCGGTCGATGATTCAAACTATTCAGGCAACTCCACAGACGAGGGCAGTAGACGACAAAAGCGTCTAGACATCCCCAGACCATAAGTGACCCTGTCTCTACAAGCTCTTACAGTTGTCAATGTATTCTTATTTTACTTATGAGTTTTTTCTAAATCAAATCATGTTAGGAGACATATTCAAGGACAAACCCACTGCAGACCCCTCCTTCCTGGCATAAATCCCAGATATGATTCTTGAACAATCTCTATAAACATTGGGACTTAAATTGGGGGATGGGTATAGCACAGGCTCAATCTTGATGCAGGACTATGTATGTACAGAGATGGGTTAGGGTTAAGGTTAAAGAGACTGTCATGGTCAGGTTCAAGGTCTGGGTTAGGATCTATGCATGGGCTCTTTAAACAAGCTACTTTGTGCCTTTACCAGTTATACCTACACTCACTACCCCCCCCCCCTCTCTCTTTCCTCTCACAGAGACAAAGACCTGAGGTCTATATATCCACACACCCCCCCCCCCCTCTCTCTTTCCTCTCACAGAGACAAAGACATGAGGTCTATATATCCACACACCCACCCTTCCCTCTCTCTGTCTTGTGGACAAGGTCATTCTGGACATCATTTGACAACACCATTCAGTCACATGCAGAAAGTAAGTATGTAATCAAAAACACGAACTGCTTCACCCATCTGCACCAATTACTCATAGATTTAGGTCACTTGTCTGAACAGCACAATAACACATGCTACATATTTAATCAACCCAGGGCAAGAGGGATATTTCAGTCTCATTTTACATTAATAACCAACTTGATTCTTTCATCCGGTGGTTTGTCTCCCCTCATATTCTTCCAAACCACATCGAGGCCTTCAGAGCAGCCAGCCAACCAGACACTACTTTGTCTGAAGGAGTCAGCCTTGTGGAGCTAGCAGTATGTCAACCTGTGGGTTATCTGCAACCAAATGAATAATAGTGTGCCATGTTCATTTAGCAGCAACTTCCGTCCAAAACGGCATACAAAGGGATTCAGATGCTCGACCTCTAAATCTGCAGTCAACTGCTCGACCGCTGAGCTCCCTCCCAGGTATGAATCAGAGGTCCCGGGGCGGATTCAAACCTGCAACCTCTTGACCTGCAGTCAAACACTGTAACTGTTGAGTCGTAGCCACTGCAGCAGGGCGGGCTGTGAACCAGCTGTTTGGGCTGACGAGCTGAAGCCCCTGGTGACTGTTCCTCCTCGTGTCTGTTCTGCTCACTTCTCCTCTCTGTCTGGGTCGATTCCTACAAGGTGGAGTTTCCTGATGATGATGATGATGATGCGTTTGGTTAGCTGAGCTTTTTGTTTAAGGCCACGTACGCGGGGAGATTTGAACCCGAAACATGTTGCTCTGCAGTCTAATGCTCTGCCACTGAGGTACACTCACACGCATGCTCGACCCTTTGTCATTTTACTATCACTGCATCAGTACTATCATCCAGTGTTCCTGGAAGGGTTTAACATATATGTAAAATGAGGAGATATTGAGCTTGTGTTATTGTAATTACTTGCATCACGTTTCTTCACGTAAAGATACGTTGGTTTACTATACTTTTAACTGTGGACATCACAAAACATCTTGGTTGTGTGGCGGTAGACTTCAGGTTGTACAGGTCATTTGAATTTCCGTTCTTTTGAGACTTTTCACAGACAATACCTTCCAACATAAAATATAGTGGGTTTTTTTAATAATATGTTGTTTACATTTAGTCATTTAGCAGACGCTCTTATCCAGAGCGACTTACAGTAAGTACAGGGACATTCCCCCTGAGGCAAGTAGGGTGAAGTGCCTTGCCCAAGGACACAACGTCAGTTGGCATGACCGGGAATCGAACTGGCGACCTTCAGATTACTAGCCCGACTCCCTCACCGCTCAGCCACCTGACTCCCCTGTTCAAATCAGTCATATATTAAGATGAACACAATCCACTATTCTATCTCAGGATTAAGCCAAGCGGGATTACCCAGGACACACCGCCCGGGGATTACAGCTCTCTCCAGGACCTTCTGAAGACTGGGTGTGTTGTTGTCACTTCCTGTGTGGAGGTGTGCTGTCACTTCCTGTCCTGATAGCAGGGCAAAGTCTCTCCTAAGTACACCACTCGAGTAATTTATTACAAATAGTGCATGTAGAAAGTACAGCAAAAGATCAAGCATCTGCAGTACATATACTCTCCCCTGCTCTTATATACTCTATCTGAGGAGCACCAGTGAGTCCTGGGTCCTGGGAGCAGGGGAGAGTCTCTCTGAGGAGCACCAGTGAGTCCTGGGTCCTGGGAGCAGGGGAGAGTCTATCTGAGGAGCACCAGTGAGTCCTGGGTCCTGGGAGCAGGGGAGAGTCTATCTGAGGAGCACCAGTGAGTCCTGGGTCCTGGGAGCAGGGAGAGTCTATCTGAGGAGCACCAGTGAGTCCTGGGTCCTGGGAGCAGGGGAGAGTCTATCTGAGGAGCACCAGTGAGTCCTGGGTCCTGGGAGCAGGGGAGAATGTCTGAGAAAAGCCCAGTGAGGCATGCTCTCCCTGGCTGCTTCATTAGACTGGGACCTCTGGGTTCTGATGCAGTTGAGGAAACACTGATCCAGCACGGAGAGGCTGATAATGATGCTGGATTGGTGTGCCTGCCTGTCTAGGGCTGCCTGTCTGCCTGCTTCTCTTCCTGCCTGCCTGCCTGTCAGTCGGCCTGCCTGCCTGCCTGCCTGTCTGTCTGTACTTTCTGCCTGTTTGCCTTCCCTCCTGCCTGTCTTTCTGCCTGTCAGTCAGACCCCCTGCCTGCTCTGTGACCTGTGATGAACCAATCTTTTCAACAGGACTGAGGAAGTGACCTCTCTGGTCCCATAATTGGCCTGGACAGTCAAGCCAGTCTGTGGTCAGTTCTCTTTATATCTTCTGGAACTTCCTTTCATCAACTCAGCTATGACCTCTGTGGCTAGAAGGCCATGGCTGTTTGGGGCGGAGGGGGGTTGAGGGCTGGGGGACTGGGGGTGGAGAGGGGGTGCCTCCATCCTGTTTGGTGCACTTGCTAGGCCCAGGACAAGGCTGCAGAGCAGCGGGTGAGTCCTGGGAGGAAGTGACAATGAGGACGAGGTCAGAGAGCTGCCAAAGTCACCGTCCGCTCTCTTGAGGAAGCCGTGCTTCCTGGACACTTTTACTCTGCACCATCCCCTCCCTCCTTCCAGGCTGTGTCCTGTACAGCAGGAAGTGACATCACATGCATCCTGAGCTCTGACCCCCGGGAGGATGGATATCGTCGTCATCACTTCCTGCAAACCACCTACCGCTGCTCTCCCCCTCGGTTCTCATAGCAACCTGTCTGCAGCGTGAGGTCGACCTCAGATAAATCTCCCTTCAACTCCTAACCTCTCTCTCACACGCTTTCATCAAGCTTAAAGCTTTAAGCCCCTTCTTATCAATCTCACAAACAACAAAAGCAGTTAGGAATCAAATGCCAGTGTTTCTTTTTTTTTTTTTTGCTGTGCCGTATTGAAGTTCCAAGTGTGTTTCCCTCAGGAATTGGACGTAGGCAGGACAATGGGCTCAGCTGCCTCCATAGGAACACTTAAGAGAGGATCGATGAGCAGGCTTGGTCTCCGCCCCCACAGCCAGATCAAACCAAGCCTCCGATTTAAAAGTAAATTTGACATTCGTAACAAGTACAGGTACATTGGAATTCTTTGTTCATGCTCCTCTTCACAGTGTCCTAGAGGCCCGTTTAAACCTGTAATACATAGATCCTAATCGGATGTGAGCTACTATTCTGATCGACAATGTAATGTAAATAAAGAATTGACTCCGTCCCTCCTCCCACAGCTTCTCTGTGGGTGTCTGGCCCTGCATAATGTTGATGTGGGCGTTCATTGATTCTATTTCTCAGGCTTTGTAGAAGTCTCGGTTAAAGATTCAAGCTGTGATGTGTGTTATTAAAAGGACCAGGAAGGCTGTTTGGGTGACTGGATGTATGTCTAAGCGTCAGAGTGCTTTGACCCTGTTTTTGTTTTTTGGGACATGCCTGCCGCCTGTGAGATAAAATGAACTCTTTTCAAAGGGAGAGAGGCAGCAGATTACCGTGATATCTGACTTTCAAAACAGCCGATAGAGATCGTACCCTGCAGTCTCACTTCTACCTCTGAACTACAGATAAAAGACAGGAGAACTACGACTCCCAGACTGCACCACAATTACCAGCAGCTGTTCAAAGCACAGTCGGATTTGTTGACTCAATTGATCATTAACAGTTAATTGATTGGGTAAATTGATCTAATTAACCCTGCATTCTCACTTTGTGGACCACACAACCATTATTGATCCCCAAATGCACTGTGACATCATTTTGCAGGATTGCATTACAACTGAGATTACATTGTGTATTACACTGAGAACTAAGACATGAATAAAATAACAGTGTGTAAATTTAGCAGATGCTTTTATCCAAAGCAACGGGAAGATTTGAACTTGGGACATCTTGATCTGCAGTCAAATGCTCTACCAATGCACAACCCCCTCTTTTTACAGTCTAATTCTTTTTACAGTCGTATTCTGTAGAAGATATGTGGGAACTGCAAAGATTTATCTTTTTAGATTGAATTGAAAAAGGAACATTGATCTGAAACCGAGAGCTGTACATGGTGAGGTGAACATGGAAACAATGTCCATATAAACCTTTAGTTTCAGATCAGAAAAATAAAGAACAATGAAAGCAAACGTGTGGACAACCCTTCCTGTTCAAATCTGTTTCCCTGACAAACTATGAAGAGGCCCTGTCTCTCCCTTATAGCCCCCCCCCCCCCCCCCCGCCCAGCTTGTGCTAAGTGATTGGTTGTGCTTTATCCTTTCTTTCTTTCAAGCTCACGACTTCCCATATCAGTCTGAGTTATTGTCGTCCAGAGTCGTGCAGGCCAGACTCCTCTCCTCCACTCCTCCTCCATTTATTTTCTCCTCTACACTTCTACTGCTTTCCTCCTTTCTCCTCTCCTCCTCTTCTCCTCTTCTCCTCCACTCCTCTCTTTTCCTCCTCTTCTCCTCCTCCTCTCCTCCTCTCTTCTCCTCCTCTCTTTTCCTCCTCTTCTCCTCCACTCCTCTCCTCCTCTTCGCCTCTCCTCCTCTTCGCCTCTCCTCTCCATTCCTCTCCTCCTCTTCGCCTCTCCTCCTCTCCTCCTCTCTTCTCCTCCTCTCCTCCTCTCCTCTCCTCCTCTCTTCTCCTCCTCTCCTCCTCTCCTCCACTCCTCTCCTCCTCTCCTCCTCTCCTCCTCCTCTCCTCCTCCACTTTGACTCCACTCCACAACTGTATAGTTTGACTTTGAAAACCGTCGAGGTGTCAGGGAGGAAGGAGATGGAGACGATATGCTTGTCTGCTTCCCCTGCACACGGGATGATGTTTTCAGCCCTCGCCCCAAAAGACCACTTAGCAGAATCAAATGAACACCTAGGAGGACTGACCGATGACAACAGGATGGCAAAGGACAACTGTTAAGTTTTTCAACTGCTAGCATCAGAAGCACCTCCAGTCTGCTAGCATCAGAGCACGACCTCATTCTGCTAGCATCGGAGCAACACCTCCAGTCTGCCTAGGCATCAGAGCACACCTCCCTCTGGCTAGCAGCCGGAGCACACCTCCAGTACTGCTAGCATCAGAGCACCCTCCGTCTGCGAGCATCGGAGCAAGCAACCTCCATCTTGCTAGCATCATAGAGCACACTCTCCAGTCGCTAGCATCCAGCACACCTTGTCCAGTCTGCTAGCATCCAGCACACCTCCATTCCTGCTAGCATCCACACACCTCCAGTCTGTAGCAGCAGGCACACGCTCCAGGTCTGCTCTAAGCATCAGAGCACCTCCAGTCTGCTAGCATCAGAGCACACCTCCAGTCTGCTATGCATCAGAGCACACTCCAAGTCTGCTAGCATCAGAGCACACCTCCAGTCTGCTAGCATCACAGCACACCTCCAGTCTGCTAGCATCCAGCACACCTCCAGTCTGCTAGCATCCAGCACACCTCCAGTCTGCTAGCATCAGAGCACAACCTCCAGTCTGCTAGCATCCAGCACACCTCCAGTCTGCTAGCATCAGAGCACACCTCCAGTCTGCTAGCATCAGAGCACACCTCCAGTCTGTTAGCATCCAGCAAACAAGAGGACAGGACTACCTTTACATTTTACTTGGTATTCACTTAGGAAATGCTTTTATCCAAAGCGACACTGGAAGAAAAGTATATAGAAAGTACAGTCAAGAATCAGAAGTTTAGAGTTCTGTATTTCGGTGGTCAGACTTAAGGAACGGATGTTTCCCAGGCACAGCGTGAAATGACCACATCTCAGCTATCAAGGCACATTGAACAATAATAGCTCAACTACCAGGAACAGTGTAAAATGACCACATCCCTGCTACCAGGCAATGTGCTAAATAACCACATCTCAGCTACCAGGCACAGTGAAAAATAAGTACATCTCAGCTATCAGTCCTGGTGCAAAATAAGAACATCTCAGCTACCAGGCACAGTGAACGATAACAACATGTCAGTTACCAAGGGCAACAGTACTTCCCTCATCTTCATTACCTTGAATGAGGTGAACAGATTGCGGACGAGGGGTTTGTTTGATTCGTCTCTCCGCCGGCATCCCTCATTAAGCTGTCTGAATGTCACCTTACAGAGTGTGTTGCGGCCGGGGCTTGTGTCACCTCTGCGTGTTAGCAGGCTGGTGATGGGCTCGCCTGGCACCTCTCGCTCCTCTGCAGGAGCGTAGAGGTCAGGCTCACCTCCGGGCAAGGCCCCATATAGAATCTGCTGAACCCCTCGGAAATAACTCAGGTCAAGGGAGTCAGGTGGCTGAGCGGTGAGGGAGTCGGGCTAGTAATCTGAGGGTTGCCAGTTCGATTCCCAGCCGTGCCAAATGACGTTGTGTCCTTGGGCAAGGCACTTCACCCTACTTGCCTCGGGGGGAATGTCCCTGTACTTACTGTAAGTCGCTCTGGATAAGAGCGTCTGCTAAATGTAAATGTAGAATCTGCTGAACCCCTCGGAAATAACTTGTTTGGAAACAAGGCCTCCTTCAAATCTGTCCTTCAGAAATTGAACATATGTCTGCCGCAATTTTTTTTGCAGTTTTTAATTATTCACGAGACAAGGAGAAGTTGGGGGCTAGGTTTAGACGATGTTTAATTATTCATTTGTTGCCCCACACCACCAGCACAATCTTTGACCAACGTGTTAGGCTCATACAAGTCATGCTCCATGGACCTTTGTCTGCAGGAAAGGTCCTTGGTCTAGCATGGCTGTGTGACCAGAGATGATGGTGTGTTTGTACGAGGTGCTGTGAATAAATTGTTTCTACTGTATGTGTTTTTGTGTGGAAGGTTCAATTCACATCATACACACACATGCAAGCACATGCACACACATACACATGCGTGCACCCACACAAACACACAGAGTTTCATATTCAGTAGTCCTGGTTAATTTCTGGATAAGAGCGTCTGCTAAAAAATGACTAAATGTAATTAGTCATCTTCCTCATTCAGGATCTACGGTGTTTGTGTGTGTGTGCATGTATGTGATCATGTGTGTGTGTGTGTGTGTGTGTGTGTGTGTGTGTAAGCGTGAGCATACATTCTACATACCAGAAAAAGGAAGTTGGTTCAAAAATGGCTGCTGCTATAGAATTCTCAACATCAAACCACAACTTCCTCTCTGCTGACATGAACCAATGTGGAGGTCCATCCACCCTTACACTGACACCAGCCTGCTCAAAGGAAGTGTGTGTCAGTGTGTGTGTGTGTGTGTGTGTGTGTGCGTGTGTGTGTGTGTATACGTGTGTCTGTGTGTATGAGCATGAAACAGAATGGCATGCATGCAAGACCTGGTTTGAGTGAATGTCTCTGTGGTTCTTTGTGTCTCTTCCTGACTCTATAGAGGAGTGTCAAAGACATGTGGCACCATGCCCGCAGATGCAGAAAGAACAGCTGTCTTTCTCTGTGTCTGTATGGGTGTGTGTGTGTGTGTGTGTACATGTGTGTGTGTGTGTGTGTGTACATGTGTGTGTGGGTGTGTGTGTGTGTGTGTGTGTGTACATGTGTGTGTGGGTGTGTGTGTGTGTGTACATGTGTGTGTGTGTGTGTGTGTGTGTGTGTGTGTGTGTGTACATGTGTGTGTGTGTGTGTACATGTGTATGTGTGTGTGTGTGTGTACATGTGTGTGTGTGTGGGTGTGTGTGTGTGTGTACATGTGTGTATGTATGTGTGTGTGACACACAGAGAGGAACTAACTGACCCTGGGCTCCCTCACTGTCTCCATTATGTGGTCCAGGGTGTGTGTGTGGATGTGAAGCCCTCAGTGTTCCTCTGCTCTGACTGCAGCTGGTCCTGGACACAGACTCCTGCCCATCCCCCACTACCCCCCACCCCCCCCCCACACACACACACACACACACACTGCCCTGCCTACCCCCCCACTCACACACACAGCCTGCTGCGGAGGAAGAGACTCTCTCCTCCCTCACTTCCTCTCTGCCCCTCCTATTGTGCCCCCACTCCTCAGCTGGTGACCCTGAAACGACTGCACACACACACACACACACACACACCCTGAACCAGTTGGACACTCGTTCTTTAACTATAGTTATGGTTTGGTCGACACTTTGGTGGATTCAAAAAAATAAAATAATGTGACCGTTAATATCTCTGCCGTATCACAACCTATAACAAGCCCTCTGGCAAATCAACTAATGACGATAGGAGACAGCTGGAACATCTCTGTGTGAACCCTCCCCGGTCTCTCCTCACCCTCTCTCCTCCCACCTCCTCCTCACCCTCTCCCCTCTCCTCCTCCTCACCCTCTCCTCCCTCCTCCTCCTCACCCTCTCCTCCCTCCACCTTCTCACCCTCTCCTCCCTCCTCACCCTCTCCTCCCTCCACCTCCTCAGCCTTCTCCTTCATAATACACGTTTATTTCGTTCCTCTGCTTCCGTAAGTCCCCACTCGTATGTGTGTGGGGTTGTGTTCCTCAGCAGAGTTAAACACCAGGGCAGGCCTAGCCAGGAGATGGCAGACAGACTGAAGCAGGGAGACAACATCCCAGGCTGATTAAAAGGAAATCAATGGTGGTGTTAGGATGGTATAGTGATGAATAATGCAGATCCTCTGCGTGTGTGTGTCTCTTTAATAAGCTGGAGAGATGGCAGGGGGAGTATGGACTGTATATCAGAGCTGCTGTATTAAGTGCTCATGCAACTCGAGATCCCCCCCCCCTCCCCTTCCCTGTCTGTCTGTCTGTCTCTCTGCCTGTCTCTCTATCTGTCTGTTTTCCTGTCTCTCTATCCGTCTGTTTTCCTGCCTGTCTCTCTGCCTGTCTGTCTACCTGTCTGTCTCTCTGCCTGTCTATATGCCTGTCTCTCTCTCTCTCTCTCTCTCTGTCTGTCTGTCTCTCTGTCTCTCTGTCTCTCTGTCTCTCTGTCTGTCTGTCTGTCTGTGTGTGTTATTCACCCTGCTCTCATGGTGTAATGTGAAGTAACAGGTAGAACAGGGGAGTCTGTGTGCTGTTTACTCTGGGAAGGTATAACTGGTTAAATGCCAGTTAAACATGCACATTGTGAACAAACTTCCCTCAGGATTTGTGATCAGTCTGTTATTTACATACTACGCTATGCAAATCCAACGACACCATTCGGAATACTATTCAAAGTCAACAAAGGATGTTCAGTTGCTCATCAACAAGCTTGGATATCAGTCTCGCTCGCCCTCCCCGCCTCTGGACATACATCTCTGTATTCTGGTACTTCTGTTAAAGTAAATAAATGTAGATAAATACCCCCAGGATATTTACTATCTGCCAAAAATCCGACTTTCCATCCCTCTCTCTTCTCCATACCTCTGTCTCTCTATCTCTCTCCATCCCTCTCTCTTCTCCATCCCTCTGTCTCTCTATCTCTCTCCAATCCCTCTCTCTTCTCCATCCCCCTGTCTCTCTATCTCTCTCCATCCTTCTCTCTTCTCCATCCCTCTGTCTCTCTCTCTCTCTATCCCTCTCTCTTCTTCCTCCTTCTGTGCTTCTCCTTACGCAGCCTGTCTCTGAGCTGGGCTCTCAGGAGAAGGATGAGTGGGAGGGAGACTTCCCTCCAGAGGGGCTGAGCTGTCGTCCAGAGTCGTCCGTAGAGGACAGGTGACAAAGGAGAGCACAAACCGATAAGAGGATCCGGCCAGCGGCTTACAGGGCCGGCCCCCAGGCTCCCTCACAGGGGAGGCTGCACTGGCCCCGTCTCCCTCCTGTGCCTTACTCCTCAGCATTCCACCTCAACCCCCCCATCCTCAATCCCCCCCATTCTGGTCTCCCTGGCAGCCTGCCTGGCAGCCTGCCTGACTGACTGCCTGGTTCCAGTCATGCGAAATGACTCCTAACCCGCCAGAGGAGGAGAGATGCTGATGTTTCAGAGGGGGACGATCTGCCTCGAAACCTGAGGAAAACATTGATCTGGGATGATGAAGTACCATCGACTTGGCATATCCACTATTTCTGTTGGGGCACCGCGGGAATCAATTTAGCATTGTCCATGCTATCAGAAAGTGGCCAGATGTCATTTTTCGGCCATTTCATTTATTTTTCAGTCATTTATCTCGGCGACGAATTAGAGTGAAACCTCTACTTGGTAGCATGCGCCATAGTGGAGATCCATTCTCCTGTTATTAAACAGACGACCGTGTGAAAAGTGTTTTTTCACATCAACCGTCTCCTCATTCTGACCCTGGTTAGTCACAGAGAGTCGTATTAACATGACGCGTTATGTAAAGATGCGTGGCTGGTGAGAGGCTGCGCCGCCGTCTGTCTGTGACGGCTGTGGTTGCCGTTCGGAAATTTGTTGTCGCTTTGGTGTACTCAGACTACACCAAAGCGACACTAATTTCCAAACGTGTCCCAGGCAGCGAGGAGCCTCAGTGTTCGAGGGCCTCGCAGGCCCCAAATTCGCAGCTGAATCCTGCGACAAAACACGGTGGAATTCCTCTACAATTACCTTTCAACGGTGTGAAGGCACCATGCTTATTAAGCAGACTCTATCCAGAGCAACGTACCACACAGGGGGGATTTGAACCTGTGATCTCTTGATCTGCAGTTAGACGTTCTACCTCTGAGCTATATTCACAAGGCAGTGAACATATTTAGCGAAGTAAGACACACCAAAATGATTTCTTCTCACTACTCTCTCCAATCCTCTTCTCACACCCCCCTCTCCTACCCCTCCCCTTCTCTCTCCCCTCCTCCTCTCCACCTCCTCCCCTTCTCTCTCCCCTCCTCCTCTCCACCTCCTCCCCTTCTCCCTCCCCTCCTCCTCTCCTACCCCTCCCCTTCTCTCTCCCCTCCTCCTCTCCACCTCCTTCTCCCTCCCCTCCTCCTCTCCACCTCCTTCTCTCTCCCCTCCTCCTCTCCACCTCCTCCCCTTCTCTCTCCCCTCCTCCTCTCCACCTCCTCCCCTTCTCTCTCCCCTCCTCCTCTCCACCTCCTTCTCTCTCCCCTCCTCCTCTCCACCTCCTCCCCTTCTCTCTCCCCTCCTCCTCTCCACCTCCTTCTCTCTCCCCTCCTCCTCTCCTACTCCTCCCCTTCTCTCTCCCCTCCTCCTCTCCACCTCCTCCCCTTCTCTCTCCCCTCCTCCTCTCCACCTCCTCCCCTTCTCTCTCCCCTCCTCCTCTCCACCTCCTCCCCTTCTCTCTCCCCTCCTCCTCTCCACCTCCTCCTCTCTTCTCCAGCTGAGGGATATGTGCCACATGTCCCTGCAGAGTGACAGAGGCTCTCAAGTTTAAACACTCCGGACGCTCCAGACACTACAGGTTTTTATAGCTCTGTGCTATGATGCTAGGATGAGTCCTGGCCAGGACAAATATAGACACCACTCTGACACCAATGACCAGCTCTCATTCTCTCCATTTAGGTCAAAACAACATATTTATACATCTATGAATGTTATCATATAAACACAGTACAAACTGTATGTATAAATATATTTGTGTTTCCTCAAAATATTCTAATAATAAAAGTGAGCTAGTTTGGAACTCACAAGGAGCGAAACACTGTTAGCTCTCTGGGTTTGGCTGAATTACTTCTGAATTAAAATATATGAAGAGACTTATTTGGCCAGAAGGCAACAGCACATTCACACGCGATACAGATTACTATATTTAATTAATGTACTTAACATTGGCAAGAAATTGCTGTATTGGATGTCCACAGTCATTATTTTAATCCGGTTAATCAGGTTGAAGTGACTGGTTGTTTGTCTAGTGTGTTACTGCTGGGCTGTCCAGCTGCATTGAGCAGTACTACCTTACTAGCTTAGGTTTCTCAGTTTGTGGCTGAGGTGAATCTGGGTTAGGAGTCAGATATAGATATATATCCCCGCCCACACACACACACACATTTGTACATTCTTTCATACACATACATATCATATAAATGTTCAGTATATATCCATTATGGCCTCTAAGTGATCACCAGGTAGGTAGAATTTCCTGCTATTAACGTCACCAGCATTCTGGCCGTGAACACACACATACACACACACACACACACACACACAGGGAAACGTAACACGTACAGCAACACACACTCATATGCAAATCCAGGACCAAACAGCAACATAAAGGAACACGTTCACACACATACAGAGACACATACACACACACACACACACACATACGAGAACATACGCACAGGTTCACATTCAGAACACCACAGACGGGCAGACGGTCTTCCACGCTCTGTCAGAGAGAGAGAGAGAAGGCCGGCTCCACCAGTCCCTGGTCCACCTCATTCATCGTCATACGGGATGCCATTGTCCGCTAATGACAACCACAGCGAATACCACAGAGCATAAAGAGCCATGCGGCACAATGTAAATTAAAAGGCCTTTTACTTTGAGTGCTTCGGCTTATGTAAGCCGCCCCTCTTCTCTTTTCTTATCTTCCTTTTTCTCTCCCTCCGTCAGCCCTCTCTCCATCCATTCCAATCTCCCAACCCCCAAAAGCACAACCCCCCCCCCCTTCTCACATCCCCACAATAAACCCCCCTCCCTCCCTCCCCTCCACATCCCTCCTTCTCTCTCTGCCACCTTGAAAACAACACCCTGATCCCGGCTCCTCTCCTCCATTCCATCATTGTCTGTGCTGAGAACACCAGCAGCTTGCCCGTCCTCCTTAACGCCGGCACGAGCCAACCATTCGGACTCCCGGGCTTTCACAACGTCAAGAAAATCATCTCGTTTGAGAGAAGAAGAATAACCGGAACATTTATCTAACATTTATCTAGCATCTCTTTTCTGTTTCATTCTTCCAGTCTCCCTCATTTCCTCTGCCTCTTCATCCCTCCCTCCCTCCCTCGATCCCTCCCTCCATCCCTCGCTCCACCTGGCCCACATCTCGAGTCCTGCAGCGCTCAGCGTCCTACAGCAAGGTCTGCAGTGGCTTCATATCAATGTCATAACAGTTTTAAAACAAGCCAGCGTCCGCAGCCGAGACGGAGAGGACGGGAGAGCGCCAGGATAGCGGCCGTGTCGCTCCGATATCACTTCCTATCAGACAAAGCGTTCTCTCATTGTGTTGACACATCCTCTCCTACTTCTCTATAGCAGATTGCTCTGAATCTGTGTCTGAATCGCATGAAAATAGGAGCATATGCATGCTAATATAGAGGCATCTGGCTTACTGGCTGCCCTCATCAAGTCAGCCGAACAGAGCATGCTCGAGCGTGGGTATTTTCCCAAAGCTCGAGCAGAGAAAGACGGGTCTTACCTCCACATTTCAGCTCCGCTGGACCCTGCCTTGTTTTATACCGTTCCTTTCTGTCGTTTCCCTCCCCCCCTTTCCCCATGACAGCATTTCTCTGCTATCTCTCCTCACGGTGAGCCTGCGTGCTCGTCCTCCCTCCTCTCTGCCCCTTGTCCGCTCCTCTCTGCCCCTCTCCGAAAATAAAGCTCCTCTCGGGTGCGTGCGTCTAGCGGCTCAGCTCCTCCATCCCGTTGTTCAGTCAAAAGGAGGCAGGTTGATTTGTTCTCTCTGTCTCTCTCTCTCTCTGTCTCTCTCTCTCTCTCTCTCTCTCTGTCTCTCTCTCTGTCTCTCTCTCTCTCTCTCTCTCTCTCTCTCTGTCTCTCTCTCTCTCCCTCCCTCTTGCGCTGATTCTATTCCATTCACATCACGCTAAAGCCAACCCCCTCCTTCTCCTCCTCCCCTCATACACACCACATCTCTGAGCTCTTTCTCCTCCCCCTCTCTTCTCTCTCTCTCTCGCTGGCTCTCTCTCTCTCGCCCTGTCACAGAGGGTGAGGCAGCAGTAGACAGGATGCGTTCTCTCTCTTTCTTTCTTTCTTTCTCTCTCTCTCTCTCTCTCTCTCTCTCTCTCTCTCTCGCTGGTTAATCCGTTTGCTAGACTAATGGTTGGATGATTAGGGGAACTAGATTAAACGAGTAAGTGCATCTACCCTTTCAGTCAGTATGTGCCAAATTACATATTTAGGTTTAGAAAGGTTAGGTGGGGGCTAAAGGGCAAGTGTGTGTGTGTGAGAGACAGAGAGAGAGAGAGAGAGAGAGAGAGAGAGAGAGAGAGAGAGAGAGAGAGAGAGAGAGAGAGAGAGAGAGAGAGAGAGAGAGAGAGAGAGAGAGAGAGAGAGAGAGAGAGAGAGAGAGAGAGAGAAGAAAGAAAGATTATTTGGTAAATGAGTGTGTGTATACTGGGGAGACTACTGAGTGGCAGCAACTCCAAACAATTAAATGTCAAAGGGGGGGGGGGGGGGGGGGGGGAGGGTTACGGGGTGGGGGTTTTGAGGGTGGGGGTTATGAGGGTGGGGGTTATGAGGGTGGGGGCTTATTGTTATTGAGACTCCAGCCATTCTACAGACCCTCACAACTCTTATCTGTCTTCCCCTCTTCCTTCAGGATCTGAGCTACCCTCCAGCTCCTCACCATGCATGTACTTCTCTCAGACAACTCAGTCTCTCTCTCTCCCTTTCTCCCTCTCTGTTTATCCCTCTCTCTCTCTCTCTCTCCCTCTCTCTCTCTCTCTCTCTCTCTCTCTCTCTTTCTCTCTTTCTCCCTCTGTCTCTCTTTCTCCCTCCCTCTCTCCCTCTGTCTCTCTTTCTCCCTCCCTCTCTCCCTCTCTCCCTCTCTCTCTCTCTCCCTCTCCCTCTCCCTCCTCTCTCTCTCTTACAGAGCCACAGCCCACAGGCCAAGCAGGCAGCCGCAGGGACATGACTGAACACAGTGGATAATCACTATAGGAGAAGGACTCTGGGCTAACGGGATTTCCATGGAGACAAATGAACGCATTATCACCGAGAGGATTCTGTTGCAGTGTGCCCGTCCTGCCAGCACCAGTCATATTTCCTCCTCCTGCTCCCCAGGGGGGCTCAGGGTCAGGGACGAGCGTCTCTGCTGGGGTACAGAAAGGCCACTTAATCCCAGGTGCTCCTGGCCTGACCATAATGAAAAGCATTTCATGTTCGTTGTACAGCCGATTGAAGACCCATCTCGCGATGAATAGAAACGGCGTTAATACAGTTAATATAGAGGCTACATGACTAAATATAGTTAGCGTGTCATTACTAGAAGTTATTGTAATAATTCTAACGTCATACCGTGTAATTTATGTGGGCTTCTTGTCCTTGCTTTGTTTGAATAATAGTAGCCTCGCCCCATCCTTTCTGGGGCCCTAGTCCAGCCCCAGCCTAACGTATGGGGTGTGCCCACGGCTGACCATATGGCCCAGGGATGGGTCACCAGCTCTGGACAGGCTCATCCCAGAGCTGGGGGTGGGGGTCAGAGCTGGGGGTCTTGCCTGAGTGTCTTAAACGGATTAAAAAACAGGAAGCATGATGTTGGCTGGTGTGGAACATGACCAGGACCATGTGATAATACAGACAGGGATGCAGGGTTCTGTATACTGTATTCCTATTTTAGTATGTATTTGTGTGGAGAGAGAGAGAGAGAGAGAGAGAGAGAGAGAGAGAGAGAGAGAGAGAGAGAGAGAGAGAGAGAGAGAGAGAGAGAGAGAGAGAGAGAAATGACATGTTCTGAAATCATGGCAACATACTTTTTTTTATGTGATTATCTGCCTGTAATCAACTGAACCATCGAATCTTTAAAACGGCCAGATATGAAATTATAAATATCAAGTGTTACTGACAGATTTAAGAGTGCCGTGTCCTCTGCAGTCATTTTTCAGTTCTGGCTCAAATAATGATGGGGTGTCATTTACAGTAGTACAGTGACACCTAGTGGACATCTTTGGCATCAATCAGCAGATACATTTAGCGCTCAACGATTTATGCACAGCATAGGTATGGCGTGAATGACGTGGTGACACAAAGTACAATCCATACTCACATTCAAATTTGTACTGGCTGTAGTGGCGTTCCTTGAACTTAAATCACCAGGCCACAGCTTCATACAGGTTGTGCGCAGACACAAAAGAAAGTGATTTTGAGTGATTGAGTGATATATGCTTATAGGTTTAATCTATAAATGTAAACAAAGATAAACATAGATAGACATGCCTCGCTGCCTGTGTCTTTCTCTTGCTTTGGTTTTCTCTTGCCAGCTGCATACTTTCCCACAATTACCTGCCTGACATTTACTACCTGAGTGAGGTTGTGCCCCAAAACAATAAAACAAAACAAATACAATAAACAAAAACAACTACTGTTGTTTACTATAACCGTAAACAAATGGTGGAATGGCTTCTACACTGCCTTTCTTACCATTTAAAATACATAAGGGCCTACTCAGGTGAATGATTCGATGCATAATATATGTGTTTTAAAAACGATGCCATTTGTATGAGTTTGTTAGGCTTACTGATTCTGCTTTGCAAAGTATCCCGTCAATAAACTATACATTTGGTTTACGAGAATCCTCGCCTGCCTTCTTCACCTCCTACTAATTGATCGCTCCTCCCGGAGTTTGAGGACACAGCCTCCACTCCCCCATCCTCGAGTCCTGCTAATCTGCTCGTGAATGTCTAAAAGGGGCTTGTAGAGTCACAGTGTTCCCTGACACTTTGTTTGCTTCCATTGTTAAAGCGAGGCTGTGCATTCATGTTTGCCGCGCGCAGCTACAGTAGCCTGGGCCTTCAGCTGTATGTAAATAAGAGAGCACGAGCTGCACATGGCAGACGAAGGCCACGGTCCAATCAGCGGCGTTCCTGCATCCTTCCCCCGGCAGCAACAAGATTACACATTCCTGATCGGCTGCGCGCGGAACAAAGGATGGTATAGTTTTGCATAGGCCACCACCGAGCTCTTTCAAGCCAATATCTAACACTCACCCTCCATAGATTCAAACAACTATCTATAATGTATATGGTATCAATGATGATGATACTGATGATGTCATGTGTCTGTCAAAATAAAGTAGGCCTATTCTTGCTATTTCCCCTGTGGACTGCAGTAGGCTCCAGCCTCACACATCCTTGGTTCATATTGCCCACTTTTACTTTAGTGGTATGTAGGCCTAGCCGTGAAGTCTAGGCTGTAGTTTAAGAATCTATAGACACATTGGCCATACTACTTAGCCTATATAATGCGGAATCCAAATCCAGAAGGTGAAAGTTCTCGTGAATTGTTAGTTGCATGTTTAAAATCATGTCAGGCCTACGCGGGACATTGTTTCTGTACAAGATTTTTGTACAGAAACCTTTCAATGTAGATTAATGGGATTAGGTAAAGGTCTGTGCCGATGTGGCATAAGCTTCGGCGCGGCGTAGTTTATGTTTTCTTTATGCAGTGGAGCTATGCCTGTGTGTTCCGTTAGTTAAAGCGCCACATTTGTGATTATATTTAATTATGCCGCGGCTGAATTGTGCGTCTGAGCTTCCAGTAATGGGCTAAGTCAGGGAGGTCACCTTAAAGAATGGGACCGAATTCTACTCTGCAGCTTTATGCAAATAAGTGTCACAAAGGTCAGGGCGGGCGCGTGGCTTGTGCCTCTAAAGGCACACGCTTCAAACTTCCAATTCCAACAAAGAAGGAGAGTAAAAGAATGGGGAGGATCCCCCCTCTACCCCAACACATTCAAATACGCCCTCGCCCATCCGCACCGCAATCCCTCTCGCGCTTCCTTTTTTGTCTCTATCCCCAAAGGAAAAGAGAAATCCAATAACAATCAACGTTCCCTCGAGGCAACAGACCGGTTGGGAGACACCGTGCAACCAACGGCTGGGAGACTTGGGTGGGGATGGGGCAATGTGTGCGTGTTTGTGTGAGTGTTTGTGTTTGTGTGTGGAGAGAGAGAGAGAGAGAGAGAGAGAGTGAGCGAAAGAGAGAGAGAGAGAGAGAGAGAGAGAGAGAGAGAGAGAGAGAGAGAGAGAGAGAGAGAGAGAGAGAGAGAGAGAGAGAGCACATGAGCTTCTTGGGCATAAACATTTATAATGTGTAATGACTCTACTAGGCTGTACCTCCATCTAATGGGTTGAAAGTGTGGTCATTGTTTAGTCCAAAGCATCGCGTAGGCGTCATCATTCATAATGACATTACCTTGGACTTTGTGCACATAACAACATTACTAATAACAGCCTAATACAATTAGGCCTACACATCTAAATTAAATTCCTGTCTGTCAAATAAAAGGCTAGGTTGTCTAAACAAAAAAAGGCTGCAGATTTAAGTCAGTTGTAATGTTATGTTATAAATCGAGGGTCAACATTCAAGTAACCATACAAGTCTTCCAGCAATATGTTTAAGTTTCTGAATTTGACCGTTAGGTCCCTTTATTGATTTCAACCGTTGTTGTTTACAATGGGCCTATACTCCATCATGCTGGCCGGGGACGGGTGGAAGGGGGGAGGAGGACAAAGTGCCAGATTGTGGACGTGTGATGAAAATGGTTGATTTCGCTGACAATAACATGACAGACTGCTTCTATTGTCAAGATCAGACTACTGACTTCGGTGGAGTCGGGGTAACCAGCGACGAGAGCTTTTAAAACGTTTTAAACCAGACGGTATCACCAAATGTTCTTATTCTCACCGTAGCCTATCTTTTCATGAGCTCCTCTGTTTAGAAAAAATGATGTTGGTAAGTGGGTCTCGTAATGGTTAAATTGGAAAGCATATATTGTCCTTCTGTAAACACAACATAACCTCTGGTTGACGTGGACTCTGGTGCTGTGCTTCACGCTCTGCCTCTTTACCTCAAAACGGACATAAGTCTGCCCCCCCCCCCTCCCCCCTCTTCTCCCTAGACAGAGGCACTCTGCCCCTCATTTTCATTCCAGCCTTTTGATGAATGGACGGGCGGCTGCGGCACGTGTGTGTTGAATAGAGTCTCAGAGGACACGCTGGATAAAGGCTGGATAAGTGTGGTATAGCGCTGTATAATCTGCATAATGGCAAGGCACCGTCAAGGACGGGGCAAGTGGTCGGGTTTGGGGCATAGGGAGGAGGAGGAGGAGGGGGGGGGGGTCGGCAATGGGGGAGACATCTGCCGCTGAGCTCCTCAGAGACTCCCGGTGGATCATGTTGCCGGGCCCTTCTATTGAAGGCTGGACCACTGCCATCTGCGTCCTAACTGACGCACAATGACCGCTCGCTGCCTATATAAACGACGGGACCAGGAAGAGAGCCAGTGTTGAGAAGTACCGCTTGGGACGCATTACACACGACTCTTTGCGATCTCTGGCCTTGTCCTTTAAGAGTAAGACACAGAGACTGAAATAAAAACACGCTCCTGCTCGTAGACAGACACAATGCCAAAGGGATTCCTTGTCAAACGTTCTAAAAAGACTGGGTCCTGTGTCATACAGGATGCGCGAGGAGGAAGACTTGGCGCTGGTCGCCGCTGACATCTCTCCGCCAGTGGAGACATATCCAGTTTATGCGTCTCCCTCGGTGTGTTACAATAACTTTTTCATCAGATTCCCGGTACGGGGTATTTTCGGGGGGATGCCAGAATCCCTCTGCGCGCCGTCACTGAGCCCAGCGCGTCCTGACAGCGAAGGATACCCCTACCCAGCCACTGAGGCACCTCAGCAGATCCCCAGCTCTACTTCTCCAGCGCCAGCGGAGACGTTTCCTGAGGCAGATTTGGGAAGCTTCGGGATCAACGGCTCACCGGAGATGCCTTCTCTTCCGGAGATGACCACCAAGCTTGACACTTTATCCGGCGGTACGAAATCTGCCTCAGTAAAGCGACCAAGATCCTCCAAACCCAAATCTCACCAGAACAGCAGTAAAAAACGTAAAACCTCAAGTCCGTCTAACCAAGAGAAGAAAGCCAATGTCCGGGATGAAGTTACCACGTCTCCTGTCTTAGGTTTGCGGATAACAGAGGAGGTTGAGGATGAGGTGAAGCAGCGCTCCAACACTGGCAGTCCGTTCGGAGAATTTGTCTGTCAACTTTGCAAAGAGCGCTACGCTGATCCTCTCACACTGGCCCATCACAAGTGCTCGCGCATTGTTAGAGTCGAATATCGTTGTGACGAGTGTGACAAAGTGTTCAGCTGTCCCGCTAACCTGGCATCGCACAGGCGCTGGCACAAGCCGAAGGGAGTCCAAATAGAACGGGTTTCCCTCGCCAAAGGAGGAGAGCCGACCATCTACACCGACCGGGAGAGACGCGCTTTCCCCGCAGTCCAGCTCTGATTCAAGCTTTGAAGAAGACATGTTTAACTGCCCCCAGTGCTCAAAGAAATTTCGGCGCCAAGCATACCTGAGGAAACACCTGGCTTTGCACAGCCGGAAAGCTGCTTCTAATCTTCCGAGCCACACAACTTCAACCGTATTCACAGAACAACTGAGTAACGCCCTTGACCCCACCTTGCTCCCAGTGGAGACGGCAGAGACCTCCGCCCTTCACCCGGAGACAGGGACAAGGCTGACAGGGGAGGTATTCCCGTGTCGGTTTTGTGATAATACCTTTTTCTCCTCCCCTGGCCTTACTAGACATATCAACAGATATCACCCAACGGAGAGTAGACAGGTAATTGTTCTGTCCCAAATCTAGCTGAGCAGAGAATTTCTGTTCACAAAGGAAATCAGCTGATGAGTTTCTATTGTCTGTGTAGTGTTTAGTTCAGGAAAAGTTTAGTTTCCTACAAAAGTACTATATTTATCTACCAATAATTTATTTTAAATGTATTTATTTATTTATATATTTAATAATGTATGTTTTTATTTATTTATTTGTATTTGTTTAAATGGTCTAAGTTGCTTTTGACTGCGTAAAACCAAAAGAAGATTTACGCATACTATGACTTTTTCGAATGAACAGTGATATGTCTGGAAGCACATTATCACCCAAATGTATTCTCAAAAAATAAAGAAAATGCAATCCTATTGTTGACAATTGTGTTCATTGTAGAAACATGTCCGCGTGATGTTCATTTGTATCTTAGAATATTCTGAGCAATATTCTTTAAAAAAAACAAACATAAAACATTTAGGCCTACTTGCAGATCCATCTGTCGATCTTTCCAGAAAGTGCCAATCCATAGACAGCAGAGACGGACGGACTGACAGACAGATAAATCGATACTTCATAGGGGAAATTGCGTCGTTACAAAAGTGTCACAAAAACAGTAGGCTACATCCACGTATTAGATACAAGGCCGTAGCCATGGAGTCAACATTGGGGGGGGGAACGAATTAATTTTGTTATGATAATTTCGGACAGCGTACGTGGTTGCCTGTCGTAGCGTAGCACATTTATATGTTTAGGCTATATCAATATATTGGGGGGGACATTTTGACCAGATTTGAATGGGGGATGTGTGTGTAATCAAATTCAACAATTAACAGTTATATTATGACGTGGTCGTTGATTACGTTCAATTAGCATTCTGGAACATGACTTCGTAGGCCTATGTTACCGGCGATGCTAATTTTCAAATCTATCTACAACTATATCCACGTTTTATTGGGCCTATAAGTTTAATCATTTGTATGCGCCTATAGGCTACATGCAATTGTCCGTCTAACATGCCGCGGCCTTTCTCGGTGTAGTTATATAGGTCTAACCTAGTGGTCCTCGCAGCTGTATGACAACGTAACTACTTTCAAGGTAGGCTAAAATACCAGTTTTTAGAAAGTGTCACTTTGTTATTGACAACATTTATTAGGTTATTTTATGTTGGATTTCTACTTTTTTAGTCTGCGTGCAAGATGGAAGACCCAACAACATCCCAAGAATGCACGCCGAGCGTGCCCTCTGAAACAGGTGAAACTAATAGGCCTACGCTTCCGTTTTACTCAACAGATCGAGTTGAGTTTCTAATCCTTCGCCGTCTCAGGCCTTTGGCACAGTGTGTGCATTTGTGAAAATTACCTTTGTGTGATGCAGCAGGTCAAGCTGACAAGCCGTCAAGTGGAGCCAGGGGCAGATCCACGAAACGAGTGTTTACCGATCTTGAGATGCCGGATGGCGATGTGTTAAAGAAGCTTATTGAAATAGGTAAGAAGGACAGCCATAGAAGAGAGGGACATTTAACGTGTTACAATCATCATCATTACTGCATACAACATTAACAAATATCATTATCATTGTTATATATTTAATGATAATTTCTGTATAATGACGTTCAGACCGGGATCGTAAGCTGCGGACTATGCGCCAGTCCAGTAGCTACTGGCGGTCCTTGCTGGGCACGCTTCTAACGTGGCTGAGGAAGCTCTTCCGCATCATCAGCACCTTTACGCTGCACCCCTTCTTTGACCAGTTCATCATGTTCGTGGTGGTGATCAACACTGGCACGCTGGTGGCACTGACGTTTGAGAGTGTGCACGTGAGGGGAGGTAGGTCACGGTCATATGGGGACCAGGGGTTAGGGACAGGGGGAGGGGGAGGAGGGACAAGGGGTGGCAGAGGAAAGGGGCCGGGGGGAGGGTCTTGTATTGATGTCCGTGTTCAGGTGTGTTAATATATTGTGTTGTTTCCTTTAACCCCAGGATGGTTCTTTTCTGCCCTGGATGCTGCTTTCCTGGCTATTTACCTGATGGAGTGGATTTTGAAAACTCTAGTCTTGGGTCGTGTCTACTACAAAAGTGTAGCCAACGACCTGGGTGAGATGCTTTTCGAAGGCTTGTGAGAGACACACAGTAACAGCCCCTCATAGAGAAGTAATAGGGTTTCACAGCAGTACCACTGGTGAGGTGGAATCTGTTCCTGTGCTGCTTATGGAATAGGAAGGCCCGGGTTCTGAAGAAGCTTCTGCTCTTTTTTCCCTCTTCTCTCTCTTCTCAGTTCTCTCGTTCCCCATTCCAGCATGCTTTCATGAGCTGAACATTAACTGTGTGACTGTCTGTCTCTCGGTCACCCTCAGATGTTTTCATCGTTGTCCTGAGCCTGATTGACTTCATGCTGCCTCTGATCGAGGCGACGGGGAGCGTCGGGGGAGGAGGGCAGGCCTCAACCGCGTTCCGTGTTCTGAAGATGTTCAAAGGCGCCCGGGCCATCCGAGTGTTCCGGGTGCTTCGCACCCTCCGGTAGGTCGTCTCAGTGTTCCATCCTGGTCACATGTCCCTGCTGTGTTTACATACACCACGGACACACTGAGAACTATACACTTCAGATCCTTGATCTTATGCTTCTATTGCATCTTCTACATGCACTCTTTTATGTGGTTTTGGTTAAAAGCGTTTGGTGAATAAATACAAATGTACCGTACGACGTTACATTCCTGGATTCCGGGATTTTCGAATCACAGAAGTCACAGTAGACCGCCTTCCCTTCCTGTGTTTAAATCCTAATCCGTAATGCTGATCTGTTTCCCTCCCTCTCCCCACATCCCCTGGGCCAGCTTCCTCCACAACCTCCAGTCCATCGTGAACACCTGCCTGCAGTCCTTCCAGTCCATGGGCGCCATCATCCTCCTCATGTTCACCTTCCTTTTCATGTTCGCCGTCATTTTCCGCGAGATGTTCTACAAGTCGGACCCCGAGCGCTTCGGGACCATGTTCCGTACGATCTTCACTCTCTTCCAGCTGCTCACACTGGACGACTGGGCCTTCATCTACTCCACCAGCAAGGACAACGGTAAGACAGCTTACATCACATCTACAGTTTATTCATTTCATGTGTGTGTGTGATGACAGTCGCTGCAGAGAAGAGGATCCCGCCAGTTATAACAGACTATGCATGTGCTAACTGTACATCAACTAATGGTGCTTATCCACTGCAGGTGCACCTCACATCATCATCTTTCTGGTGTTGTACATAGTAGTGGAATACTTCACTTTCCTCAAGTGAGTATGACGGAAATGTCTGCTCTGTTACACTGTCATGTCAATGTGCCGCGAGATGGGGAAAAAATAAAGATCAAACTTACTTTCTTCAGCCTCTTCATTGCCGTCCTGGTTGACAACTTCCAGCAGACCATCAAGAAACGGATGGCGGAAAAGATCCAGATGGTATTCTGTGATTTGCAATTGTGAATTGGCAATGAAATATTAAACTCTCAGCTCACCTTCAATGCAAACGTCGCCCTAAATGTGACCCTTTCTATTCGGCACTGTAGTTCCAGGACACTTTTGAGAGCGAGATGCAGGAGATCAGGAAAATAGGTTGGTTTGGAGAAAAAAATTGGCGCACATTGTGGAGGGTAGAACAAACATTCTACATTGCATTCATTCAACAGATGCTTTTATCCAAAGCAACATACAAATAGTGCGATACAGCAGGAGACTGAGGACCAGAGGGGTATGAGTTCTAACAGCAGAGTGAAGCTAAGTCTTTCCACTGTCTTTCCCCAACTGTAGCAGTTCATACCTCGGAGCCGCAGAGCGATCTTCAGTTCTACCAGGAGACTTTAAATTGCACATACAGTGACAACAAGTACGGACAGAGGTATGGGACATTTCTACGACAATCCTTAAATACTCTCATTCCCACCTGATTGGTGGTGTAACTTCTTTCATATTAGATGTATACAGTCTGTTTTCTATTAGATAAACTGTACATGGTTTACATACCAACAGCTAAATTTTTGTTATATCTTTGGGTCATATGTACAGTACAGTCTCTCTGTAGTCAGTCTAAGTGCTGTTTCAACATCCTGGTGCCTGCAGGGAGAAGGAGTTTATGATCATGTACCTGAGTCTGCTGGCAGCCATAGACCTGCAGCAGCACACCTTCCGCTCTCAGACCAGCACCCTGGAGCGCATCATCGACACTTTCTTTGAGGTGAGAGAATCGGGATTCCACCCAAGGGGGGGAGGTTGGGGTGGTGGGCTAGGGGGCTTCGTAGGATCGGGGGAGGCTAGGGGTCTAGTGGGCTGGGGAGGGGTTGCTGGGTATCATGCCAAATAGTGAGTTGCCTACACATCATGCAGACAGTATTGGGCATGACATGGCCTGACCCCTCACTACTCACCTATATATAATAACCACCTACCTAAACTGCCATTTTATTGTCTTTTACTTCTAGGCAACAGAGGAAGATCTGCATGGCAATGAATCTTCTTTCTAATGATTGGCTGATTATACCTACCAGTTACTCCAATCACAGACAGTGGTGGGATCCATTCAGGTTTTTTTTTAAATTGCTAATAAAAAAAACTAAACTTGAAAGCTTAAAAAAGTGTACAGGTTTATTACATAATGGACTCATGTTAAGGTTCTCTTTATCAAACTTTAAACAGATCTATACTAGATTTATATAAGTTTTTTTCTTTTTTGTAAATGTTCCAGGAAATAGTGACTGTAAACATGAATGACAACACAAAATCAATGTATTTTTTTTGTTACAGATCCCTTACGATTCACAAAAATGTACAATTAATGGTATCATTAAATTAACTGACACTCATATGGTGTCCTGTGTGTTAGTTTACATTCAAGTTTAAAAAAAGGACGGACAACTGTACAGGTATCCAAATTTACATTCTGATAACAGTTCACCATGGCTTAATTCTGTACTAATCTCCGCACATCTTAATTTGATATACAGAAATGCAATACCACTTAAAAAAATCATTTTATAAAACAGTTTCAGTATATACAAGTACTAGAGGGTACAAGCAAAGTTCTTTAAGGATAGGTTTGTCTGTGTTTCTCATTGTGTGCTGAAAACCAACGGGGCTGTAGGGGCCCACCATCATCATTTAGTTTTACAAAACATTAAAGAGAGAGTGATATTGACCCATACAAGCACAAACTAACAAATCACCGACTGGAGAGTGTGTGTTGAATGCAGAGACATAGGTAGTAATGAGATCATAAAGAGGGTCTTGCTTCAGACAAGTTGCGGATATGATCAGGTCTTATATTGAGAATAGATATCTACGTTTCTACCGGTGGAAATGTCAATGGCAAAACTGTAGATGGTGAACTCAAACTGGGGAGGATTCAGAGAATGGATGCCGACCATTAGACACAGTTTCTGTTAAAAATCTGCCACAAGAGGACTCAAAAACAAAGTAAGCCACTAGAGAGGTTCTCTATGTGACAGAGGAGTCTGTTCCTGTGTGTCCAGGGAGAATCAGAACACTCTTCTGTCTGAAGGGCCAGGAGGGCCAGGTGACCAGGAGACCAGGTGAGCAGTGGAGAGGGGAACCAGGGGAGCTGGCCGGGTCTCTACCACTTGCCCCTCTTGCTCCAGTCCTTGGGGGTGAAGTGAAGGCATTTGGGGTCGATGCGCAGGTGGCGCTTCTGCATGGCTCTTTCATGACCCTCCACGATGTCCTCCGAGAGCGTCAGGATGTACTGGCCCTGGGCACACCAGCGAGGCACGCACACCGTCAGTTGTAATAATAATCATCATCATCATCATAATAATGTTTTCCTTTAGAAGGCGCTTTATCAGAAGTGTGTCCAGCCTGGCTTACCTTGTAGTAGTTGATGAGGTTGAGGTACTGGAGAGTAGATATGACATCTTCTTTCTTCACAGCTGGTTATCTCACTGATTTCACTGAAGGTACCACAACAATAACAAGGAGTTAGTCATGCTTGATAATAAAATAATAAGGCATTTTATTAGCTAGAGCTAGTCCCAGAGAGGGGGTGGTGGTCTGGGCAGAGCTAGTCCCAGAGAGGGGGTGGTGGTCTGGGCAGAGCTAGTCCCAGAGAGGGGGTGGTGGTCTGGGCAGAGCTAGTCCCAGAGAGGGGGTGGTGGTCTGGGCAGAGCTAGTCCCAGAGAGGGGGTGGTGGTCTGGGCAGAGCTAGTCCCAGAGAGGGGGTGGTGGTCTGGGCAGAGCTAGTCCCAGGGAGGGGGTGGTGGTCTGGGCAGAGCTAGTCCCAGAGAGGGGGTGGTGGTCTGGGGGACCTACTTGATGGTGATCTGGGGCCTCTCTCCGTTGTCCGGCTTCAGGTCCATGAGGATCTCCAGGATGGTCTGGGACCAGTAGGAGCGGTAGGAGAGCAGCCCCAGGTCAGAGAGAGGCTTCTCCGGCGTGCCTGTCTTCCCCTCCACCTTGGACAGCTCGTAACCTGACACACACACACACACACACAACACACACAGTTCCAGTGAGGCCTCTGGCCTGTAGGGAACGCTCCGCTGCAGAGTCTGGTGCCTCCTGGCTGACTTACTGAACTCAATGAGCAGCTTTCCGTAGCCTCTCCGCTGGTAGGGTGGCAGTGTGAGGATACAAGCGACGTTGTAATCTTCCGTCGACTCTTTCTCCTGCAAACAGAGGCAGGCTTGAGCTTCTGCACCGAAACAGGAAGTGGAGGTGGAGGTGTGGAGGTCTGCACCGAAACAGGAAGTGTAGGTGTAGGTGTGGAGGAGGCTCTGACTGCAGATCAAGAGCCCTCAGGTTCAAATCCCCCCCCCACTACTTCACTCTGGATAAAAGCGTGTGCTAAATGACACGTCTACTGTCTGGGTAGCGTGGTCCGAGCCTGCGTACCTTGGAGAAGTAGCCCACTATGTGGAAGCCTTTGGAGTCGTACTCCGTCATGACGTAGAAGAGGAAGGGGTCTGTGTCGTAGTACAGGGTCTTGTGATCTAGGAAGCACTTGGCCAGTAAACACAAGTTCTGGGAGTAGGTCTGAAACACACACCAGGAGAGAGAGGTCACAAACAGCTCCGTGTGGACAGGGTTGGTAGACTGGACTGAGACCTGGGCTGGTGTCAAATCACTCACTTTATACGCACTATTTATACGCTAAATGAATAAAAACAAATGTACTTTGTTTTTCCTGCCGTCGATCTCGAAAAACGAGATGGTTCCCTTGCGGTAGATCTCATTTCCTGGAGGGTGTCGAAGGTTGCACTTGGTCTGGAACAGAGAAAAACAATAGGAGGGTTTCATGAGGAGGAGGAGGGATGACCAGGGCACAGGCTAGCCTGGGCTCAGAGGTCAGGGCTCAGAGGTCAGGGTCTCACCAGGTGCCTCTGCAGACATTTGAGGCTCTTGAGGTACTTGAGGCAGAACTCGCAGAGGTAGAGGATGGGCAGGGTGGTCAGCTCCTGGGGGTAGGGGGAGAAGTACCAGGGCTTCAGCCTGTGGCGGCCCAGCTCGATGCAGTCGATGTTCTTCATCCTGGTGACGATGTCGTCATGGCTCCGGTCCGACACCAGGCTGCCGGTCATGCGCGGGGCGCTGGGGATGCCGTCCGAGCTGTCCTGGGAGTCCTGACGGGACACAGCAGCACGTCAACACAGCTGACTCACTATACCAGCCCAGGTAACCTAGGTAATATGACAGGCCTAGTAACAAGACAATCCAGGTAACCTAGGTAATATGACAGGCCTAGTAACCTAGTAACAAGACAATCCTGGTAACCTAAGGAATATGTCCTGCTAACCTAGGTAAAATATATCCTGATACTGTAGTTGATATTATGACCCTGACAAGCTAGTTCCAAAATATACATTCCAAACTACTAAGAGGAATTACATTACTATTAATATTATTTGAAGAAACAAGGGGACATTCCTAACTTAACAAAACCTAATACAATAAACTAATGAAGCTGAATGCACGACCACACGAGACAATGACAACATGAACCCATATCTGCCCCCCCCCCTCCCTCCCAAGCTGAACTATGCAAGCTTAGACCCCAGCAGGTCCACACTGCTCTACAGGAGCCCTGGGCAGGACACACACACACACACACACATGCAATGAGGAGGAAATGGACGGACCTCTCCAGGTGGCAGAAAGACATTGGCACATCGAGGGTTGTTATACTGGAAAACCTTTATTATCTAGCAGAAAAAAAAACAAAAACGGATGCAGGCTTTTTGAATATTGATTTACTCAGGGGGAAGGAAAATATGATCACTGTTGACATTGTTTATTACTGCATTATTACTGATAACGCAGGGTCAGGGTCATTGAGGGTTAGAGATCAGAGGGTTTGTTAAACTGACCCTGTGCATAGTTTCCTTTCTTATTGTGTTAAATGTTGGAAGGGAAAATCTAAACATTTATTCACACAAGAGGATGTATATTGGTTCAGATGTCGGCAGGGTTTGGATAGTGTTTCAGCATGTTGCCTTGTATAAATATCAAAACCATCCAATAAAAATCCATCACCATCTACCCAGTCAGTCTAAATGTTTTAATTAGACCAGGATAGAAGCTAGTGGCTTCATTAATAGAGGTGACTATCAGACTGAATACTGGAATTAGATGCTCAAGTCTAACTGTGACCCAAAAAAGGAGAAGAATGACTGGTTGGTATGTTGTTAACTGGCATTGTTGTTGTAAACAACAGATGTTTAACTGTAAACATGTGAATGATGGAGCAGGATTGTGGGCTGGAGTGAGCCGGCTCTGTACCTCATCAGTTCCTCCACAGTTGGCCTTCCTCTTCCTGCCTGGCTGGGAGGGGATGAGCCGCCTGGCTGTGCCGTTCTGGGGGTTCAGAGACGGGAGACACAGGAGATCAACAACAGCAGGCAACAACATCATCAACAACATCATCAACAACATCAACAACATCAACCACATCAACCACATCAACCACATCAACCACATCAACAACATCAACCACATCAACAACATCAACAACATCAACAACATCAACACTAAGGAATCCCCCTTCTGTGTTGAGGTGGTTACCGTGGTGAGCGAGGTGAGCTGCTCGTGGTCGTCGCGGGCCTTGGTGCCGAAGGTGTTGGCGTCCCTGACCGCCGGGTACACCGACGCCTGGCCGGCCTCCGCCGACCCCGGCAGGCACGCCACCGACGTCACCGGAGACGGCTGTGTCGTCAAGGAGACGGAGTCTGTTTTCCTCTTCTGTTGGAGAGGCATGTCGGACAGAGGAGAGCCAGGAACACTGTGTCAACACTGGCTTCATGCTTAACATAATCAGATCAACAAGCATTTTAAATCCCCATATCCTGGCAGCCAATACGTGAGAAATAGTCTTACACACTACACACACAACCATCAGCTAAAGTTCCGGCTTTGCTAGACCCCACATCTGAAACTGGACTGAGGAAGACTGTGTGTGTAGTGTGTGTAGTGTGGGTAGTGTGGGTAGTGTGTGTAGTGTGGGTAGTGTGTGTAGTGTGGGTAAATGGAAGCTGTACCGGTGTGGGTAGAGTTTTGCCTCTGGAGGGAGCTGTAGCAGGCTGAAGGTTGAGATCTAGACTCTTCCTCTGAATTAGAACAGAAAGAGAAAGAGGGGTTTAACTGATATTCACATGAAAACCATCAGGAGGTTGGGGTTGAATTGTTGAATGAATACAGATCTAATGTCACTGTACCAATTAAATACAAATGTATCTTAGGTAGCCGTGATTGGAATTAAACAGAATTGTCAATCTACATATAACACCTTATTTTTATCTACAGGTAGAGCAAAGAAAATATCACCAGGTCAAAGTTTTATGTTTACTTTAGGTTTACAGGCCATCACCATATCAAATGTTTTTGAATTTAACAACACATTTTCGCTTTTGCAGAATCCCCCATTAGGGACTCATGTCTCTCATCACAGAGGCAAGACCAGAGAAACATACTCTCGTCAAAATCTTAAATCCAGGCACTGAACACAACACAGCTCACTGCATTCCCCACTAATCCCAAAACAGCACCGCGCACCCCCCCCCCCCCCCCCCCCCCCCACAGCCCCACCTAAACCTGGTCATCGTTATTAAAAACAGAGATTACAAAAATTCTGATTAGCAAAAACATCAGGGTGCAATGCCCAAAGGAGATTGTTTAAAACACGACTGCCAAACCTGAGTTTGTTGTTGCAACCCTGGAAAGTCTGGTAGAGAGGTCTTGGTGGGCAGTGGCTTCTGTTGGGGCTGGGTC
This sequence comes from Thaleichthys pacificus, assembly GCA_023658055.1. Classification (NCBI taxonomy): domain Eukaryota; kingdom Metazoa; phylum Chordata; class Actinopteri; order Osmeriformes; family Osmeridae; genus Thaleichthys; species Thaleichthys pacificus. Next base: position 10,358,965 of record CM042858.1, read on the forward strand.
TGGGGGGGCCTGCCGGGGAGGTGTTGGGGGGCCGCTCCCGTTGCTCTCACCACCTCTCTCTCCGGGGAGCTGGGTCGTGACCCCGGGAGCCCGTTCTTGGTGGGCGTTTTAGCCTCCTTCTTGGGGAACTGGAGCTTCTTCATGTCCAGCCTATCCGGCGTGACCCACTCATCCAGGCGCTTGTTAACTTTATTAACACAAGCAGACACACAGAACACACCCACGTTGGCATCACAGAGCTGTTAAGCCTTCTGGGGGGGAATGTTGCAGGTGGGCAATAAGACAGTGTTTGTAGTTTGTAGACTCAACATGTGGTTCATACTCACAGTCAATATAATGTACATAGTAGAGCTTTCTCCCAGGTATCTCTTTCACACTGAGAATTTCTGCCAAGGCTGAAACAACCAACAAATAATTGCAGTTAACTAGTAACATTGTAAGGTGATTGTAAGGTGTAATGTGCACAGAAACAGGGGGAAATAGTCTTTAATATTAATTCAGGTATTGCATGTACAGTTAGCCTTAGCTAACGTTGTATAGCTAGCTTACAGTTTCGTTTAGCTTCTATTAGTCATCTTATTTAGCATATTTATGATGCAGCTTGCATTACATTGTCTACAGAACAGTATATGTTGTATGGAAGACATGGCAAATATATCAATGTGTACAAGGGCCATTTACAGAAACGGTTGAAATACTCGTTTAGCATCCTTGATGCTTTTGTTTACAATCTGTCAGCGGCCGCTTGTGTTCCAAGCATTCGGCCATGACAGTTTTTACTATGCAGCTAAGCTAACCAGCTAGCTAGCTAGCTAGCGCTATCGGTATCTACTTACGCCACTCGTCTTCGTTTTCCTGATTTTTTCGGAGAACGGGAAGTCGACAGCCCTCGACAACATCAACCTGTCGAATGATATTGTATTGAAGATATGAAATATGAAGACAATTAGACACATAATGACACAGAAGCGTTAAATAGTTGACTCAAAATGCTAGTTCTTTAGAGTACCCACCGACGTATCCGCCATTTTGGTCATCTGTGTGAAACGCAAGGAGCCAGGCAGAGCAAGGTGTTATGGGAAAGATCGGCTGAGTGAAGGCTGTGGTCCACCGGCGTGCAAGTGTGGCCTACTGGCGTACAATGTTGTATTTGCCTATCACTGGCAATTATTGACATGACACGAGCTAGAGGTTGGATTTAGGTTTATGTTGTGATTTATTTAGATACATGGTCATACTCCTTAATGTTACTGACAGTCTGTTTTTCTTTGTATTAGGCAACAACATGTCATTGTTTACAGCCAGCGCCAAGGCCCATATGTGAGACACAATCATATGAATTAACCCCTTTTGTTCATTCTAACATAACCACTCTATCAAACCACATCTGTTAACCTAGCACATCATATTACAAACTCTGAACCAATATTTCAGACTAGTAAAAAATACATGACAGTAATAAACCTGTTTAGGGGTGTAGTCTAATCTAAAGTAGTGAGCATATTGTTAATTCATCAAGCCCCATTCCTCCCCATGCTGCCCCCCACCAGTTCATCATGTGGATATTACTGCCCATTTCACAGTAACCAGGACAACCCTATAGGTGTATGGCATATTGAATATCACTGGACCTGTCATTAACACTTTAGAGTTTAGTGGAATGTGACCATCCTTGTGAGCATCCTTGTAGGAATATCTAGAGGGCAACATGACCACCAGTCAGTTTGTAAAAGAGTTCTTCGTTCAAGGCACCGGTGTGTTCTTTGCCGCGTGTACACATGAAGATGTAGCCTCCGATGTACTCGTGCACAATCCTGCAGCTCGCCGTCACACAGCTGAACGCTATGTTCACATCGCCATTGAACTCGATGGCCACCTGGAAAAGTCCGTAAAAGTTAGAAATCTAAATACACAGGTGAAAATATACAGGCATTTCATTCAATTATTAAGTACGCTGAAAAAGATACTGATTAGGAATTATGACAATAAATACATACAAGAATAACAGGGTACCTGCTGTGTGTCCCAATTGACGTTCCACTGCCTCATGGTGTTGTACCTCCAGGTCTTCAACACGTTTCCAGAACTCAGATCTATACGTATCAGACGGTTGTTGGCAACTCCTAGGACCTCGTCTTTACGGCATCCTTTAAACCTGATTATCCCCAAAAAGAAAAAGAAATGAGATCAGGTTTATTGAATGGGCTTCACAGACCTTCACCTCTCACAACCTTCCCAACCCGGGTGCTTACCTTACCACGAAATACGAGATCCCAAAATCAGGCAGCGCTTGCCAGATCTGGATAAACCTGAGCAGAGCATCGGTCAGAGAGAGATGAGCCACATTCTGATATGCCTCCAGGATCCGAGGGGTTAACTGTTTGCAGTGGATAAAGTTAAGAACAACTGGAATGTCATTCTTCCAACTAAACAGCGTCCTCAGAGTTTAAGTGTTTGACTTTTTGCTGCACAATACTGTGTAATACTGTTGTTGAGATATTATTAGTTTCACTCCTGCCTGGTAATTGCAGACTTTTCCTTGACTCTCAACACCAAAATACAGTTAGAACTATGCACCTCTGTTCCTTGATTTTCTGCTGGACTTTCTGCTTGCACTATCTGTCCAAACGCTTTGGATAAAAACATCTGCTAAACGAATAACTGAATGTCAATGTAAGCGCCCCCTCAGTTCACCTGTTTGGTCTTGTACTTTTTGTGGTAGCGTGGAGAGACCAGGCCATGTGTGTCGATGCCGTCCCCGGTCTGAGCTATACGAGGGCCCGGGGCGGGCCGCTGCATGGCGAGGAAGGACCGGATGTTCTGCACCTCGCTGGTGAACGATCCATCGGCTAACGTCTTGCCCTTGGAAGCCAGACGACAGGCCGCCATCCACCTGCTGTACTGCAGCTCCTGCAGGGGAGGGACGTCGAGGGAGATGACGTGGCTACACCGGCAATCCGGATGACCAGGTGTTTCTGGGTATCAATGGTGTTTCCGGATATGAGTGGTGTTTCTGGGTTTTAGTGGTGTTTTCCTTACATTTTCACAGCGCAGGAAGACCTCATTCATGCCCTCGGGTCCGGGGATCAGGAGCTTGATGCAGAACCTCTGGCTGGCAACACACACGTCTGGGATGACCTCACATCCTGGAACATTATCACTCACTTATTCTGCACTTATCTCCTAATGTCTATGCAGCACAGATTGCCTTTTATTTATTTAGCAGACGCTGTTATCAAAATCGACATACGGATAGTGCATAAAGTACAACAGGCATTCAGTGGTTGGAGGCACGGAAACACCATCATAACTAAAACAGGATTTTATTCTGATAACAGGGCACCGCAACAGTAAAATTAACATCATACATTAACAACATCGTAAAATATTTTGCTGACTTGCAGCTTAGTCATGCATATGGTAATGGAATGTGCTTCTGTGAATTCAGCAAATCACATTAATAGTGCTTGAATCCATTACCTCTGAGATTCATCAGCTGAATGGGCTCCTTGAGGGTCTCCTCTTTACTCTTGTAGTAGGAGATGGATGTGTCCTTGAAAGTGAACCAGAACTGCTTGTAGCCTCTCAGAGTTAGTCTTTTCGGTCTAGAGGACGGGGGGAAACGACGCAAACCAAGAAGGCCAAATTCATTTTTCGTGTCTGCGCTTGTACCCGTGTCGTCTTTGTATCGCTGTGTGCAGGCGCATAAGTGAAAACAATCTATGAAACTCATCTAAAGTCGAAGAAACTGTCATCCATCTTGTGTGATCGATATCCAATTTAAGATTGCAGGAAGGAAAAGGCTGTTAGCGGCACAGAGATGGATGAGAGGCGGATTCCCCCCAGACAGTTGGAAGGGAATTCATGCTGCTCTCTCACCTGAAGATGTTTAAGTAGTCGTGCAGGACTGGAGCTGTGTCCATCGTTTCCTGTGACGTGACAAAAGAAAAGTTGAAGTGAGTCAAAGAAGGAAACTTTTCAACTGCCTTGAAAAACTTAGTCATTCATGACCACGTCTACACATGGGGGTAGCTGAGATGTGGTTGTTTCTTTACCGTACCCGGTAAATACAGACCATTCCTTTAACCTGAAATACTGTTACTACTATGCACTTCTGACCCTTGATCTTCTGCTGTACTTTGTAAAATGCACTATTTGTGTGTCGCTTTAGATTGAGATAGAGTGTCTGGTAAAGGTAAATGAATCAAATGTAACCATGTTAAATGTGTTGTCAGGGAGTTCTAACCAGCAGGTCCATTGGACTGCTCTTCACGTCCACCTCTAAACACTGCAGGGCAGAGTCAAGATCATCCAGGGACGGACATGAAGACTTCTTCTCAGGCTGTAAGGCTGACACCTTCCCAATGTGATACTGAGGAGTTATCAACACACACACAGACACACAGGCACACAGACACACACACACACACAGACACACAGACACACACAGACACACAGGCACACACACACATACAGCAGAATATTAAGATACAAAATAAATGAAGCTGTTATTTGTGTTAAGCGGTAGAAAACACACTTCTAGGCCTTATTTATACCTGGAGGGCAGCGAAAACCATCATCTCCTCCTCTGTACAGTCGATGACCTCCAGGAGGACAGCCCAGCGAGCCTGTTCATACAGCTGGGTCAGACGCACCTCCTCTCTCTGCAGGGGGGACAAAACACAACACGTAACCATGTCGCACATGATATTATCCAAAGCATCCAGGGGGGGATACAAACCTGCACTCTCTAGATCTGCAGTCAAAGGCTCTACCACTGAGCTGTAGCCGTCCCACAATATTTTACAGATCAAGCTCACAATCGGTCGATTGATTGGACGGCTATATGGATGACGTTCAGATGACCAACCGTGGGCTGCAGGTTGTGGAAGCAGTAGTACTTGAAGCGCAGTAGGACTCTGTCGTTCTTCTCGACGCCCTGCTGGAGCAGGGAGCGAGACGAGTCCAGCCACCTGGACACGGAAAGAACACCCTTACTGAGCCCGACGAGTGAACGCACACACACACCAACACGTACACTCTTACACACACAAGCACGTACACACACAGACACACACACCTGCTGTGAAGTTGGGCTTTGTCCACCAGGTTGGTGAGGCGTTCCATCTTACTGGTAGTCTCAGGGGAGGGGAGGGGCTGGCTGACAGACAGTGCCCTGTACACAGCCTCGGCCTGAGGTGACTCGGCAAAGTGCACAGGCATCCCGTTGGACAGGATGGGGACTGGACCTTAATCATACCCACAGGTGTGATAGACGGACAACAGTGATGTGGAGAATGATTCACAAATCATGTTTCATATTGCGCCCACAATCTGAACTGAGCATGTCTCTCAGAAAAGGAGGGAAGACTGTTTAAGATCCTTGTTCTAAACGAATAGTACTGGATATAATCGAACAGAATACAACTTTATTGTCTGTCCAGTAAGGACGTTTTTCTTCCGCGTCACCCAGTGATTACCTGCCGTGAGTGAAAGACTGGTGATGTCATGTTCTTCCCCCTCTCCTTCCTTCTCCTTCTCCACTTTCTTCTTCTTCTGTTCCCTGGGCCTCCTCAGCGACAGCTCCTCAGGCTGCTGTATGTCTGGAGGGTGTACAGGAGACGACACGAAGAAAGACACGTTCCAATTGTGTGCATACTGTCCTGCTTCCAACAGTTTGTTCTCTATCGAGGGGCAACTGCAGTACACAATAAAAGTATAAAAGTATACGATTGGGGCGACGCAGCCTTACTTAGCAGGCGACCGATTTCCATGACGGTCTGGAAGACGGGAGAGGAGAAGCAGGCCCGGAGCCTCAGCGTGGCCCCGTTTGGCATGCCCAGTCTCAGGGGCTTGTGCTGGGGCGTGAGGCTCAGGCTGGCGTCCGCGTGGATCTCATACTTCTCCAGAGTCCAGGAGGTCCGCAGGAGCCACTGCTGCTTCTGCTCCCACCACAAGGCGTGGTCAGACCAGTCTTTATTGATCCCTACGAGGCAGGCAGAAAGGCAGGCAGATGGACAGACAGAGATAGGCAGGCAGACAGACAGGCAGGTGGGCAGATTATTATAGGTGGTTCGACCTCACCGGGTATGGAAAGGAAACTTACGAGTTTTTTCCACAATTCTGAGAATGACGCCGCCGATATGTAGGTCAGAGGTTACACTGATTCTGAGGGGAGGGGCTTCTGGGCCAAGCTCCTCTAAGGAGACACATAGATCCCAGGCAGCCATCTTGAGAGAAATAAATAATTTGAAAATCAGAGCTGTGTGTGACCAAGAATCACTGATCCTGAATTGTTAATTGTGACTATGCTGCCTTGAAGGACGGCCTGTGGACAACATTTAGACCTTGTATACCCATCCTGTTCAAATCAGCAGAAATTGTATCAGCAAGCTCTCACAGAAAGCTGGTTGTTGAGATTTTTTTATTGAGATTTTTGTATAGACCACCAACATCTGTGAAAGATATTGGCTTTGTGTAACATGTACAAAAAGTATAACCCAGTAGGCTGTAACACAAAACAACACAAAACAATGACTCAATTAAACCTAAGCATCAACACCATCACTGTCTGGCCAGAGCCTCATTTGTTACCTTGACTCCACATAAACAAGAGAAGCATTACTATCACACAACCTCTTCTCCTTTCGAAAAGTGTGAAACACATTCACCACTAAAACAGCCTCCTCTCTCTCTTACCTGAACTCGGGGAGCCACTCGTTCTCTTCAGGGTAAAACAGGTGTCGGCGACTTCTGCCACCGTGTGACTGCCTCCATACAACTTGTAAAAACCAGAGAGCCACTTCCTCTTGTCTAGCTCAGCGGCTGCGGTTTCATCTTGAACTGAGAACATTTCAAGAAATACCTCTTCTGCTTTCACAAGCAGTAAGAGGGAGCTATCTGGGATCAAAACCATACATTAAAAGCTAACCATTCATGCTGAGATTGTTATTTAGGTAGATAGATACAAACTCTGACAAGGATGAGCCGTCAGCACCATGTCGAGTTTTATGACAGAGATGTATTTAAATAGGACCCTTTTGTCTTGTCTAATTACCCCCTCTACTGGTTTAACTGCCAAACCTTGCAAAGAAAGTCATGGCATTTCAGCCTAAACTCCACATCCTGTTTTTTTTCCCTGAATGGGGATTTTCAAAAGCCTATTATTAGTAGGTCCAGACATTTCAAAACACATTTCTGGATAGGTAGTTACTTATAAAACAACTTTCGGCAGTTCAATACAGCCACTTCCAAATATATTTGTAGACAGAAATAACATGGACACTGATGAGCTTAGAAATACATTCAGATATATTTGCAGGATTAATTTCACTTGTACAATACAGTTTCGGGGCTTCATCTTTGACATACAACAGCATGAGTGAGCGCCGAATATTGTTTGATGTGCTTGACGTGTTTTCATTGACACACATGACCAAACCCTCCCATGTTTCTACACTACAATTTAGTAGCACCACGTGCTGTTAACAAACAAAAACAAGAAAACTCTAGCTGATCCAAGGCTATGGTGGAAATGCTGAAAATGAATAAAAAGTAAGCATGAATCAATACGTTTTTTTTACACAATACTCTCCTTCCATTCCCTGTTGATGTGAAAGATCCACATGGCTGGAATATGATAGTACACAAGAACTGTGGGTACAAGGGGGGGGGGGGGGTCACATGACGGCATCAGCTTTCCCTTCGAGGGGGAACAGAGACGGAAATTCTGTACTTATCGACCAACTTCAAATAACCTGAAACCTTTCCAGAACTGTAACAATAACTTTGAGCAAGCGGCACTCTATAGACCGAATGTGTGAGGTTTCGTTTTTTTTTTTAACCGATTTGCTGTATTCGACAGAAATGAGCCCCAAACACGTTAATAAGGCATATCCATATCACACCTCAACACTATTTTAGATTTCCATCAATAGACATCGATCGGAGCATCAAACAAATGAACAGTTGGTAACCTCATCTGTCATGGACACCCCCCTCCCCTCCCTCCGACATGTGACCCAGACTGTTTAAATGTCTCTACATATTTTCTAATTCTTAGGCTCTGAAGGTCCTGTGGTAACCTTAAAGTTTGTAGATATGTGAGATGGAGAGAGAGATTAGGTACTTTTGAATGAAATAACTTAAGGCCATGACATAAGGTGGGGGTAAAAGCAATGTTTGCAGATGTTTGGGCGAAAACACAGTAAATGGTTATGGGTGGAGGAGGATGTTGTGTATTGAGGGAATGGCGTCTGGATCCTCTAGTTGCTGTTTCTTCATGTGTAGCCCTGTCCTGAGCCATCCTCTCATCACCGGATGGCTATCAGTCCCACGTCTATGAGCTTCTGGATCTTCTGAGCGATACCTGGGTTCTTTAGGTGACTGGGAACAAGAGAGAAAACAAATGGTGTGAGTAAAAATAATCTAATTTCAAATTTCTTTAAAAACTAATTTTGCTAGACTCAGTGGGGGGATATGGAGAATCTATTGGGAGTGGATGGTTGATGTGCTGGGCTGGGTCTGGTGTGTGTGCTGGGTCTGGTGTGTGCTGGGCTGGGTCTGATTGGCTGGGCTGGGTCAGGTGTGTGTGCTGGGCTGGGTCTGATTGGCTGCTTACTCGCTGAGTGCCTGAGGGTCTTTCTGCATCTGCTCCAGGATCATACGCATGGCGGGGTCACTCATGATCTGCTGCACCTCCGGGTCAGACATGGCCCGACGCTTCACATCCTCCGGGCTGTCGTTCCTCACAGACTGGCTCATCAGGCAGCGCTGGATGCCCTCTGTCGCCTCCTGGAGGCGAGGAGGAGAAGTGGAAATGAAGGGAGAGGAGAAAGAGACAGCGGATAGAGGAGGAAAGAGGAGATGACAAGGAGGAGGGTTGAACAGACGGTGGTCATGAAAGATCTCCCAAGAGAGCATCACATTTCAGCTTTCTGCTTATCCAGGCATGGATTTTATGAGGCAAAAAACGACCTTTCGGTGACGGTCACACTGTACCTTGGAGTTGGCGTCAAGCTCCAGAGCTTTCTGGTAGGCATCTATCGCTTTGGTGAAATCTTTCATGGCCTCAAGGGCAGCTGCCTTGCGGGTGTAACCTTTAACTGTGGGGGAGTAAAAAGAATAAGTCAAATGTCTTTCACACCCAGGGATGCTTTGGAATATAAAATAAATATATATATAAAATTATTTAATATAAAATACCAACATCCACATTGCTGTTTAATAAGGAGATGACTCATTTGTACTCACTGAAGGCTGGATCCAGCTTGATGCAGTCCTCACAGTCCTGAGAGAGAGAGGGGGGAGAGAGAGGGTGCTTGTCAGTGTTTATACTGTAATACTATAAAATCAAGTGTCAAGTGATCAAGTGGCAACACGCCTCCACCGCCTGCTTTAGCATGTCCTCGTCTTCAAAAAACATTTGTCGGAATGAAGACCACCTCCTGTGCCTTTGGCCATACGCGAGTATAAACCACAGGTGTTTTATAAAAGAGATGTTGGTGTTTCGTTACTGTAATGATCGTGTAGTTGGTGATGCGTATGGTGACGCGTACCTTGAGTGCTAGCTGGAACTCCAGCAGTTTGGTGTAGCAGGCAGCTCGGTTGCTGAAGAGCTTGGCATCTTCTGGGTTCCTTTTGATGGCCTCAGAGTAATGCTTCATGGCTACGGGGTAGTCTCCTGCACACACACACACACACACACAGGTCAGACTGGCAGGCGTACAGGGAAGCTACCAAGCTACCGCCACAACATTATTACCACTGTATTATTCTGCATACATGAACTTTAATAAAAAACTCTGACCACCTAAAACACTGTTAGAACTCTGCATTTATGCTCCTTGATGTTCAGCTGGACTTTTTTTACACGCACTAAAATTGGTACGTTGCCTGGCAACGGACAGAAGGTCAAATGCGATGTGCGCGGACCTTTCTGGAAGGCCTCGTTGCCCTTGGTCTTCTCCTCCAGCGCCACCTCGGGGTCGATGTATGCCAGCTTCTCCTGCTCCTTCAGGAACTTCTCCGCCTTGAGAGAACAACGCACCCGTTAAACGCGAGCAGCAGAACCAGCGCGAGCACGGAACCGTCCAGCGGTCCCCGTGGAAACGCTCCTGGTCGGACGGCGTGTGCGCTCATACCTGCTGGCATTTCTTGAGCACGTCGGGCGTTCGGTGCTCAGTCAGGCTCTTGTTGAAGAACTGCGTGGCCTCCGCGTACTTCTCCTGCTTGAAGTACGAGTTCCCGATCCGAGCCAAGGCCCTGGGACAGGAGCAACATCCAGTATTAAAATGACACCTTAATCCTTCAACTGTACATCATCTGTATAATCCATTATACAGATATTACATATGTCTAAAATATACGTCCAATCACAAATATGTGATTTGCCTGAGTGGACCCAGCCGCCTAAAATCATGTTTGTCATTAGAATGTAACCATAAAATGCGCACAAACGAGGAAACAATTGCCTCTAGTCGTCAAGTAAAAACGGGCTATATCGATTAACCTGCTTCAGTAGTGAGGTAGCAGGGGAACCAGTCAAATTCTTAAAAGGCTGTCAGGAACTTGAAGGAGCACGACCCTAAACAGGTTACGTTTGGGTGACTGTTCAGAGCATATCTGCCAAAAGGGTTAAATTAGAAAGCTCTGGAACTCCTCCCCTGACTCCATCCCCAGTTCCCTCGCTGGAGCGCAGAGCAGAGAACATGGGTTGTTAATTAAAGTGTTGGATTAGGTAGACGACCTCATCTCAGTTTTGGCTCCCCTGATGCAGCAGGGCCTGGGCGTGCTAGTGGGGGGGGGGGGGTGCAGCAGGAAGGAGGGAGGACTCACTTGGCGATCTGCCGGTAGTCCTCTCGGTTTTCGCGGCCCACATCGATCGCCTTCTCACACAGCTCCCGGCACTTTTCGTACTCGGCCTTCTCAAAGAACACAGCTGGACAGACAGGACACACAACGTTTGTTTTTGTTTTTTCCCCTGACAATTTCCAATCCCAACAAAATAAACGGATTCATCAGGAACATTACTAAAGAACCAAACTCGACCCATCCCATCTCAATGTGACACATGGAATTACAGAGCTAATTCGACGGTTAAATGTTCAGTTGTTGAATCTTCTCAGTAAATCATCAGCTGACTGAGTGTACCTGCTTGATTGGAGATGTAAGTCATATTGGTAGGGTCGTGTTTGACAGCCTCTTCATAGTGTTTCAGGGCAGAATCAAAGTCTTTGTTCTTGTAAGCAGCATTCCCCAACTCCTTCGCCTTCACAGCCTTTGAAAGAACAGCACACATTCATAAAGGCATGAGGACTTGACTGATCCTAAGAGCTGCACATGAGAACAGAAGCAGCACCAAACCCTCGCTAGACTAGGGTGAGTATGAAGCATGGAGATGGGTCAGATGGCTGAGCCGTTAGGGAATCGGGCTGTTAAGCAGAAGGTTGCCGGTTCGATTCCCGGCCGTGCATAATGACGTTGTGTCCTTGGGCAAGGCACTTCACCCTACTTGCCTCGGGGGGGAATGTCCCTGTACTTACTGTAAGTCGCTCTGGATAAGAGTCTGCTAAAATGACTAAATGTAAGCAGTCTGGGGCGAGGACAGCTCAGTGGTCATGTTTAACTGCAGCCCCCCCCCCTCCCCTTGTCTGAAAACATCACAATCTTTCTGATTGTGATGATTGTGATTGTAAGTCAGGTGTACCTGTCTCTTGTTCTCGGGCAGGTCCTCCTCTTTGGGGGTGGACGGCTTCGTCTCTTTGGGTTTGGGGGGCGGAGGGGGGGAGGGCTCGTCCTCCTCGTCCATCCCAGCCAGGTCCAGACCCAGCAGGACAGACAGGGTGGTCATTACCCGAGGATCCTGCAGCTTCCTACACACAGAGACAGACAGACAGGCAGGGTGGTGATTACCCCAAGATCTATTGCCCATGATCGATGGGAAAATTGAGAGTACAAGCTCTACTAATATCACAGGAGCATCACTGAACACATGAGGACAAACCAAACTAGAACACAGCGTGCTGGTGTGGTGTGTGTGAGCCACTCACGTGCCCAGCTCTGAGGGCTTGTCCTTTAGCTGCTGCAGCAGCTCTCTGTAGCTGGGGTCAGACAGCAGGGCGCGGGTCCTGGGGTCGCCCTCCAGCTTCTCAAACATGTTGGGAGTGGCGAAGGGGTTCATCATCTTCTTCTCTGTGGAGAGAAGTGAGCAAGGGAAAGAGTGCTCCGATCAGGTCGTATTTGACTCGAGATAATATGTTACACCTAGCTTTACATCTTGTATTTTGCCATCTTTCTCTACACACTAGTTGTAGGGAAAGACTGAAAATCAACTCAGTTGTGTGTATATTTTACTAACCTGACAGTTTCTCTACTCAAAATGGAAGAAATACATTTTTAAAAGGCAGTTGGGAAAATGCACCAACAAAAACCTTGAGTGACGTCATAAAGGGATGTACCTGCTAGCCGTGCCTCAATGTTCTGTAACCCCTCCTTGAGCTGCTGGTTCCCTGGCTCATTCCTCAGTCCCTCCTGATATGTGGCCTTGGCATCCTCGAACCGCCCTAGGAACTCCTGCGCTGCGGCCTTCCTGGAGTAGCCCTGGGCGACACAACACAAGAGGTCAGGGTTGACACGTCATAACACATCCCATCAAACTGGTGTACATTTAGGACATTCTTAATTTAGCAGATGTTTTTTTTTTTAAATCCAAAGCGACATACATATACTGCATATGGAACGTAAGCAGAAAATCGAGGAGCGGAAGTGCAATGACACGTCATTTTGCACGGCCAGGAAATTGAACCGGCAACCTTCTGATTACTAGCCCGATTCTCTAACCACTCAGCCACCTGACTCCCCATGTCATCACCTCACCTTTCCCCAGTCGGGTTTGATCTTGATGGTCTGACATGCGTCCTGCAGAGCGCTGTCATAGTCGCCCTTCTTGGCGTGTGCTGCTGAGCGGTTGCTGAAGAGGACATGGTTGGAAGGGTCGAGGGCCAGCGCTTCAGTGTAGCAGCGCACTGCCTCTTCGATCTTCCCTGCACTCAGGGCCTTGTTTCCCTGGTCTTTCAACTGTGTCACCTTACCAGACAAAAGGGAGACAAGGAGGTTTGATGTTGTGCCAACATTTTCCTAACGAGGTTGTCGTTTACATTTTTTTCCAATCTGTCAAACAACAAGGCCATTTAGAAACTATGAAGCAACATTTTCAAGACCATCTGTTTTATCAGCTGCCAGACTAAACTGGAGAAAGCGACCCAATCAGCTGTCACTGACACTAAGCGAGTTGACATGAACGCCCCTCCTTAAGTCTTATGCTAACATTAGTGTGGAGCCGATTTTATGTTCCTGTGATTTGTTTCCCCTGTAGAGTCCCAATATCTACACAATATGTCTAGCTCTAGCAAGCCACTGCAACTACGTCCATGTTGCAGGTCTAACAAGACAACGTAAGATAGCTGGCCTACACAACAATAAGTTGACCACACGCGCGTTATTACTAACGACAAAACGAAACAAATTAAATTGTAAATTTTTTGTTAATTACAAATGTTAATTTAGCTATCTAAAATGTAGCTCTATTTATCTCGGCGTCTTGGGTTGACCTCGCTGACGCAGGACTGTATCTCATTGACGTTTACAAGCTAGTTAGCTAGCTGGCTAACACCGCTAGCTCATCATTGCAGCCGATGTGCTGGTATACAGCCTAGTGCTACAGTTTCTGGAACATTTCGGTGACGAACTCAGTCATGGCCAACAACGTCGTTAGCGAGTGCTAGATGCATCTAGCTAGCTATATAAATCTGAGCCAAATTTAAATTACCTAGCCATATTTATCATAAGGTTACGGATGTATATAGCTACCCACAGCGAAATAGTTGGCTAATAGTTTAAATTGGCTCTGATTAATTACCTCCCTTTAGCCAAAGCACGTTAACAGCACCACGCAGCAAGTTGTCATTGCGCTAACCGGTTAAGACATTGCTAGCTAGGTAGCTAAGCTAGAGCTAACAATGAGGACCGTATCGTGCAGGACAAATCAGCAAACAATTTAATATGACAATCGTTAAACGTGTTACAACGATCAAACACGACCAAGCTAAGTCAATGTAGAAAGTATTTCAAATCGATATATATTTTACTGTAACGCTGAGGACAGTTGTTACTCACTTTCTCCATGGTGAGACCATGAGGTTCCAGAAAGTACTGCGAAACGAGAACGACGATAGCGCCACCCACTGCACAAAAATGAGGAGGAGCAATATTACCAAGCTTATTGACAGAAATATGATAGTCACTATTAAATATGAAAAGAAATGCATTCATATGTGATTACTTACACGGTTATTCACTGTACTGCCCTGTCGGTTGTACGATGTTCCGTGTCAAGAAACTATTGTGGACTAAAGGTGTTTCTGCAATTTTGGCAACCGGCTTTATATATGCACACTCTGGACTTCCTCAAAGATCTGTTTTCTCCCGTAATGCAACTGTGTCATATGATTGGCCAATGAACTATTTAGATTCCTTCTAAGCGAATCAAAGGCGGCTGTGAGCTAAATGCGTTGAGCAAAGCAAGGCTTTCCAGTTCCTTCTGGTTCATTCTATTGACAGCAAACTACAACAGCTTCTCTATGAATGTACATTAAGATCATATAATTGTATTGTCTGACCCATCAGCATGTCTATTATTATGGCTTGGAAGTTAAATTACTTGGCGTAACAAACTAGACTACATTCAATTTCCAAAGTTACACATTTTGGCAGTAACTGAGTAACAGCATCATTGATCAAAAACAATTACAAAAGATAAGAAGATACAGAAGTACTTTAAATTTGTACATTTCTTAAGTCGCTTTAGTGTAAATAACTTTATTTTCGCTGAAGAGTAGCTAGTCTAGCTACCTTTTGGATCTAACTTCTAATAAGGCACAAATAGATTTGGAAAGATTGGATTGTTTGAGATATGTAGACTGTGTAGGACTAACTGTGTGGGTAAGACAAGCGTTTTGAATGTCTGCTTGCGTGTTTATGATAGTGAGACATAAACGTTCTTAATCGGCTAAACATACTACATTAAACGTAGTACCAGGGATTTTATATTACTGATTTTATTGCGCTCGCTCCTTTTGCACGTAGTTGCAGTACTCTCCAGAGAGCCTGCAGGGGGCAGTGTGAGATCAGGATATATAACCTAACACTCCTCTCCACCACAGGCAAGATCATATTCCCTCTTGATAAAATTGGTACTGTATAATATATGATTACAGATGTGGAAGTATGGATCTTTTATGTGTTTTCCAAATCCAGATTCCCTCTTGAGGAATTCAAATCAAACCCAAAGCAAAGGAAGCTTGTTAAGACCACGGAATGGTCTGACAACTAAAAGTCCTACTTAATGATGGAAATCATGTGAAGAATTGAGAAGCATGAGATAAATTCTACAGAAAAAAACCTGTCCTGTCCACAACACATTAATCATAATCTCATGTGTTCCACGTCCTCAAAACCCTGGTGGCTGCAAACCCCACACAGGACAAGCATTGCTGGGAGGAGGTTCCCTGCAGTGATAATCATTATATCGGGCTTCAGCATTTGGCATGCATTAAAACTGTATTCTAAGGGAAGATAATTAATTTCGAATGAACATAAGTGATTGTCTTAAGAACATCAACATTATATATAGTTGGAGATCTATGTGTGTGTGTGTTTGTGTAAAAGGGCATGTATGGATGTGTATTCTGAGGGAGGTAAAGAGAGGGAGTCTTTCACAGCTCACTGCACAACTAGATTGCCTGCAGAAAGGGGCGACAGCAATGGAAGAAAAATGAGAGTGGCGAGCCAAAGCGAGGAAGAGCTTTTCTGAGCATTTCTGAGGATTGAGTAGAACACAATGGGGATATAGGGTCCAAGGTTGAACCATAGAAACATCATGTGTAAAAAAAAAAAGGAAAAAAAAGGAAAAAAAAGGAAAAAAAGAAAAACACTTAAAAGAAGAGTAAAATGGATGCGCTGCAATGTCACGGAGAAAACACATGAATCACGGGAAAAGGAGGATGGAAGGTGAACGAGGGATCTGGATAGAGAGAGTCCGGAGGAAGGAAAGGGGGAGATAAATGAGAGGAGGGCATGGGAGGGTGGGAACACTAAAACAACAACCAGAGAGGTTGTAGGGAGGAGGACAGGCACGGTGTGGGGGGGGGGGGGACCGTTGGTTCGCGAGCAGGGAGTATCGATTGATTTATTCCGACTGTATCGATTACCAAACAGCCCTGTCCGTGAAGGAAAGGAGGATTAAGGCACTGGCTTGTGTAATGAATGAGGTTTCTGAAGTGGGGAGAGGTGGGAAGACACTAAATCAGTGTGGTGTTGAGTATCCAAGGGATACCCATGGGTACACATGGGAGTTGAGTATCCATGGGATACCATGGGTACCATGGGTACACATGGGTGTTGAGTATCCATGGGATACCATGGGTACACATGGGTGTTGAGTATCCATGGGATACCATGGGTACACATGGGTGTTGAGTATCCATGGGATACCATGGGTACACATGGGTGTTGAGTATCCATGGGATACTCAACACCAATGAACTAGAATCATGTGTTTTTTTTTGTTGCATGTGTTCATGTGCATGTTTGTATGTGTTTGTCTGTGTGCATGTATGTGTGTGTGACGTATATATACTGTATGTGAGTATGTGTGTGCATATACGTATGTGTGTGTGCATGTGTGTGTCTATGTGTGTGTGTGTGGGTGGGTCTATGCTTGTGTGCATGCATGTGTGTGTCTATGTGTGTGTGCGTGTGTGTGTGGGTGTACAGTAGACCCAGGTGCAACGAGCGACTTATTCTTCTCCAGCTGGCTTCAGACCATAACAGGACTCACCCAACCAACCAATCACCATTCAGACGTGGGCAGGGCAGCTTTCTTTGGTCACAGAGACAAACTCAGACTTGATTATACGCTTATTATAACAATCACATTTGTTGCGGTCAAGAACTTGTACCTGTTCTCGTAATAGGCCTTCTTTACACCTAATTGCCTGCATTGTATCTGTGAATCAAACAAAATGTTATCTGTTAATTCAATCCACAGTCATAATCATAATAAGATTTGGAATGTAATTAGACATTGGATTCTTCTACTTTTTCAGAGCAGCGGCTCAAAGGCAAGTCCTTTGGGCTTCACTCAGAATGAAATTGGATTGACTGATTGATTTATGTATGTCAAATGAAGGACACACACAGCCGGACAAAGAGGAGAGCGACGGAGGGAGAAACGGAGGAAGGGGAGAGGATTCACGGATGGGTGGATGGATGGATGAAAGGATGGAGGGGCTGACGGAGGGTGGGGGTGGGGGTACAGAAACAGACAGGGACAAATGGAGTGTGAGAGACAGAGGGAGAGACATGCCGCCTCCTGCCTGCTGACCTCAGCCCTGCTCTCAGCCAATCAATACAGAAAGAGGGCTTGGAGAGATGGGGGGGGGGGGGGGGGGGGGGGGGTTGTGTCACTCCCAATAAAGATCGGAAATACAGTGACATTGGGTCTGTCTAGCCTAACCCCCCCCCCCCCCCTCCCCAATCTCTCCAACCTTTGACATGTCCCTGTTTAATATGGTCCCCTAGTAATCCTATAAAGACAAGCGGCCTGGAGCACTTAGACTGTCCCTCGCTCCAGGGGGAGAAAAGAGAGAGAGAGGAGGGGGGGCGGGGTGGTATGTCAGTCCGATACAAATGACTACATCTCCCCCGGCCCGTTTATGCCTCTGTGTATTTTCCTGATTTATTCCTCCGTACAGTTATGTTTTGAAACACAAAAAATGGTCTAGGGTTGGATCATTCAGCATGTGTAGAATATGTACACATTATTACTGCTTCAACAGGAATCTGTCAGCCGACTTTGCAGAGGGAATGGGTACCCTGAAATTGAGCTATTTTTCTTTCCACCATTATTATTATTATTATTTATTTTTTACAGCAGACAGACTTGCTAGTTTTTCTTTTTACCACTCAGCCTGAATTGCTTTACTGATGATACCCCTGCATTAGGATATTCTACAGCATCTCACACTGTGGAAACAGGAAGTCATACTTCAGTTAATCTCAATGTTTTTGTTCAGAACACAGAGAAGTTGAGTATGTGGAGGTCTACCTGGGTTCGTCTGCTGTGCAGGTCTGTGAAAGTGTCCATCTGTGGGAGAATGAGTATTTGCCTCTGAGACACGAGGAGGCAGCAGCCATGGAAATCGATAACGTTGTGCCAAAGCATTGAGCAGCCGGGCTTTACTGTAGAGGATTTACTGTCTTTAGAACTTTAAAAGTTAATTTATACATTTAAATAAACAAAGAAATGACAGACAGATGGCGGGCGGGAAGAAAAATAACACCAAAGTCAAAAAAGCTTTGCACATCTCCCCTTTAATCACATAGAAAAGAGACAACCTTTATACAAAATAGTCATTTTTTCCCTCGGTTTTGAGTCCAACAAAGTAGGAGAGCAATGTTTTTTTTCTAACAGCAGCAGCCTACAAAAGAACACAGGAAAATATGGAGGGTTTGACAAAATAACAACAAACAGATAACGATCCTGTTGAATTTCTTGCTGATGTTAAAAAAACAAAACCAGGTTCCCTGGTTCTTCCCTCAGAACGCCCGCGTGACTTAACAGCTGAATTCTTGGTCCGCTAATTACACCAAGGGCGTCCCTGTCTTGTGTGAGTTGGGTGATGAGCACTCAACGATGTGAAGGGCCAGAAAAGGCCAGAGTGAATGAGGACCTAAATGATCAGTAAGTGATGTTAATGATGATGTTAAATAAGATAACGATGAGCACCATTTCACCCGGAAAGCTCTAGAAAGGGTGCTGGTTGCTAGGCGCATGAAGCCGACCCTGGTCGTTCTGTCAGGTGTTTTACAGTAAATATTAGTTTGAGCACAGAGAGGAGGGATATTTCTACAGAGAGGCTGACGAGGGGAGCAGAAGTAGAGTAGAACTGGCATCTGTGGCACTGGGCAGCAGGTGGGACAACTGCTGGTACGAAACAGCAGGGGCCTGACACACACACACACACGCACGCACACACACGCGAACACACACATATGCATGCACGCACTCGCCAACTGCCGGGGCAGTCAGCAGGAGCCGTAAACCTGCAGATGGTTTAAAAATAACGACTGCAAGTGCTCCCAGCTTTGGAAGAGATGCACATGATCTGCATGCATGCTCTGGTGTGTAGCCTCTCTACCTGCCATGCACACCATTCCTTTTCCTCCCCCCGCCCCACACACACACACACACACACACACACACACACAACACACATACACGCACACACAGGCCAAGACATGCAAGGTCAGCTAGGAACAGTAAGAACCAATCAAACAAATATAATGTTCTCCAGGAAGGAGAAAGAGAGTGGTAGGCTGAGAGAGGGAATAAGCAGTGAAATATAAATTTTGTGTTTCTCTGTGAAAGCTGGTTCCTTTTGATCTGATCTGATGTTGCAAATACCTCATTCGGGTTCATGTTTTGAAAAATACCCACGTATAAATATTTGTACGTTTTCTGTGCTCTTATGTGAGGTGAAATGACTGTAATTTAAAAGATAAAAGTAACACTTTGAATCCCCAAGTCCCCTGTGAATGAATTTCCGAATCCACAATATACATTCCATGCCGTGGGCACAAACTTTAAAAAAGCTTTGTGTTGAGTTTCGCAAACAACTCAGAATGACTCCTCTGTGTGGAAATGAGATATTTGAAATGGTAACAACTTTAAATCACGGTGTGAAACATCCCATCTGGACGCTCCCAACAAAGATGTCCGAACCACATTGTTGTTGTTTTCCAGTTTGGCATTTCGATTAAAAAAATGTCACGCAGCACACCCCTCTGACGTGTCGTCTGACAGGAGATCCAATCAGACACCACGGTGCAGGGAGCACGATTGGTGTCCACCTCAAAAACAGTACAGTGATAAACAGCCAATGAAGAATATTAAAGTGTTGTGGAGCAGCAGGGTGTGACCAGCAGCTTTATGCATGGATGAACTCCAACGTTCCAGAGCGATCATTCCAGCTCCCTCTCCTGCATATGAATGGGCTTTTCCTCTCTCTCTCTCTCTCTCTCTCTCTCTCTCTCCTCTCTCTCTCTCTCTCTCTCTCTCTCTCTCTCTCTCTCTCTCTCTCTCCCCCTCTCTCTCTCTCTCTCTCTCTCTCTCTCTCTCCCCCTCTCCCTCTCTCTCTCTCTCTCTCTCTCTCTCTCTCTCTCTCCCTCCCTCCCTCCCTCCCTCTCCCTCTCCCTCTCCCTCTCCCTCTCCCTCTCCCACCTTCTCTTAGATCCTCTCAGTCTATTTTCCCTCCCATTCTTCATCCCCTAGTTGTGAAGGGCTGCTTGGTGGGGCTGGAGGACTTGTAGAGGGCCGTCATCACAACATGCACAAGCGGATGAAAACCTGCCCCCCCCCCGCGCCCTAATAACCCCCCCCCCCCCCTGTGCCCCACCCCCTTTGACAGCCCTCCATGTCACCACGCCCCCGTCCCGCCCCTCAACACCTTCCCCCCTCCTCCCCCTTCAACAGTGGTGGTCCACAGTGTAGCGGTTTGATAATCTCCCTGATTGCTGTTCACTCTCTGTTTTACAAATTCTTCCTGTATTGACTGAGTCAGTCCACAAACGTTGTGTCTCCTTTGGGGATTCATCCTATTCAGTGGATGCTGTTTTGCACAGTGTCAACAAAAACCTTACCGGAACTCCCCCTCACCCTTGGATAACTGAATCAAGCACACAGGCACAGAAAGGAGAATGGCTGTTGGACTCTTACACTTCAAAAGGGAGTTGTGTCACAGTCTTGGGATGTCGTTTCTAATCTGGAACTTCTGTAAACCGATGATGTCTCCTATGCTTAACATAGTTTTTTTGTGTTTTTTTTATTTATCTAAGAGGTGTACATAAACATTCACGCTGGTGCAGTCCAAAGAGCTTTCAGAGGGTCATCCGGAGATTCCCCCCCATCCTCCTCCTCTTCTTAGAAAAAGACAGGTACCAAATCCATTGTCTGCATCTCGGGTGTGTCCTCACCGAGAGGAGAGCAGGACGTGAAGAACCACGCTAACCTCGGATCCAAACCCCACGGAAAAACAACTAACAAGATAAGCAGTGGGGCAAAGGCTTTAAAATCAGAATCAAACAGCAGGGGAGTGCTAGTTCTTGAAACACAGTCCAGTGGGTGTCTATTTAAGTTAACTATCTACAAAACTGGGCTGCATTCAAGTCGATACAACGTTTAGTTTCCAACGGGAAGTGAGTCATCAAGGACACCGCCAAGGATGCCCCCACCCTGTGAAACCACTGAACGAGACGTAAAGCCCGATTTAAGACAAGTGGTTAAAATGGGATGTTGGAAACCCGAGTTCACAGCTTCACTCAGTCTTCTCCTCAGGTCGTCGCTAGGGCACATCGAGCTTCACTCAGTCTTCTCCTCAGGTCGTTGCTAGGGCACATCGGGGTAGTTGAGGCATTTTTTTCCAAAGTCCAAAGAACAAACGGACAGTCTGTGGCTGGGTCAGGTTCATCTAAGAAGCATGTCTCTCTCAGCCTCTAGTCTCTCTTCCTCTGTCTCTCTCAGCCTCTAGTCTCTCTCTCTCAGCCTCTAGTCTCTCTTCCTCTCTCTCTTTCTCTCTCTCCCTCTCTCTCTCTCTCTCTCTCTCTCTCTCAGCCTCTAGTCTCTCTTCCTCTCTCTTCCTCTCTCTCTCTCTCTCTCTCTCTCTCTCTCTCTCTCTCTCTCTCTCTCTCTCTCTCTCTCTCTCTCTCTCTCAGCATCTTGTCTCTCTCTCTCTCTCTCTCTCTCTCTCTCTCTCTCTCTCTCTCTCTCTCTCTCTCTCTCTCTCTCTCTCTCTCTCTCTCTCTCCCTCTCCCTCTCTCTCAGCATCTTGTCTCTGTCTCTCTCTCTCTCTGCGGCCATCCAGCTGGGTCTCAGTTCTACATGGCACCGAAAGAATCTCTGAGGAAGAAGGTTTCCATCCCCCGATCTGCAGTTCCGACACGACGTTCGCCCCGCGCCCCTCTCTCGGTGAGCGGCCGAGCGGCCAGGGAAAAGAGCACACTGATTTTTACTAGGGGTGAGAGAAGCCGTGTGCATCAACAGCTGTAATGGGACATCAGCTCCTGCTGCAGTGCACAGCAAAACACTTCCTGCCAGCATCGCAACCAATTAATCACATCGTTATGTTGCAGGGAGCAGTGGGCTCAGGTGGAATGGGAGAGCGGGAGGAGGTGGAGAAGAAGAAGAAGAAGAAGAAGAAGGCACAAACGGGTGCTGTAGACGATCCCATGTGGACAGGAACTGTGCATCTATACAGTCAATCGGTGGTGCGTGGGCTGGGCCTGGCCTCTCACGTATAACAGTAATCTATATCTGGGATGCCTCCTTCTCGGTAGCCACGGTTGGTGCCGTAGCCGGGGTTGGGGGCGGGCTGGGCGCCTTTGTACGGCCCGGTGCCGTTGGAGGGGAAGATGGTGTGGATGATGTAATCCTCCCGTAGAGGCTTGGGCTGCAGGGTCTGCCTGGTGGCCATGGGAGTCATCTGGAAGCCGGGTCCTCGTATCTCCAGGATGGTGGTGTCCTTCTTGGTGCCCGACTCGATGTAGTCGTCGTAGTGCTTGCTCTTGCGCGCGCCGCTGCTGCGCGTGTAGTGGTCCCTGGTCGCCAGGCTTCCGGCGCGGTGGCCGTACCAGCAGAAGATGGAGAAGATGAGAGCCAGGGAGACGATGGCCGTGGCCCCGCCGATGATGCCCGCCAGGGGCAGGGTGGACGTCTGCTGGGTCTCCCTGTCCTCCTCCTGGCCGGCGTCCGGCTGGCTGGGGTCCGACGTCTCCGCTTTGGCACACACCGGGGCTTCCTCCGAGTCGGCGTCCGCCCCCGCCCCCGCCATGCCCCCCCCGCCTCCCGCCCTGCCCCCCCCCGAGCTCCCGGCCAGGGGCACCATGCAGATGATGTAGCTGGAGGCGGGGTTGCAGCAAGGTGAGCAGGTACTCGCGGCGGTCGCCCCTCACCAGCGTCTCGGTGATGGAGCCCATGGCCGAGCTGGTGCCCAGCCGCAGCCAGCTGAGCCGGAAGGAGGAGCTGGGCGTGGCCACGCTCCAGGTCACGCGGATGCTGTCGTGCGCCAGGGGCTTCACGTTGAGAGCCAGGCTCTTCCCCACCCCGCTGCTGCCCAGGGTGTAGTCCAGGCCGGAGTCCGGGATCCCCAGGCCGGGCCTCTTGGAGCGGAGGGTGAACAGAGACCCGCCCTGGGGGGGGGAGAGCGTGGTGGAGCTGGCGGCTATACCCCCGCCTCCGCCACCGACTGCCCCTCTGTCCCTGCTCCCCGTAATCGGGGGCCCGCCCCCCATGGAGATCCCCCCAGCCACCTCGCAGTCCTCCATCTGGCTGGTGAGGTCCTTGAGGGCCATGTCCCTCACCGTCTCCGGGCCCTGGCAGGTGAGGCCCCTCACGGTGATGGTGTTCCCGCGGGCGTGGAGCCAGTCGTACAGCCAGCGCAGGTTGCAGCCGCAGTGCCAGGGGTTCCCTCGGACCAGCAGCTGGGCCAGGCTGTCCAGGTCCCTGAACAGGCCCCTGGGGAGGGTGGTGAGGTTGTTCCCCGACAGGTCCAGCCTCGCCAGGCGCCGCATGCCGTCCAGCGACCCCCGGGGCACGTGGGTGAGGGCGTTGTCCTGGAGGGAGAGGCGCTGGAGGTGGGCGGCGGGGAGGTTGAGGGGCGGCGCCTGGAGGGAGTTCCGCACCAGCGAGAGCTCCGTGAGGTTGGAGAGGCGGGAGAAGGTGTCGTCGGCGATGCGCTGGTTGGCCAGCAGGTTCCCGTCGAGGACGAGGCGCCGCAGGGACGACAGGCCCCGGAAGGCGTGCGTGGGGATGGTGGAGATGCGGTTGTCGTCCAGGCGCAGCTCCTCCAGGGAGGCGGGCAGGCCTGAGGGGATGCTGGAGAGGTGGTTCCGCGACAGGAACAGCAGCCGCAGGACGGGGGTTGTCGATGAAGGCCTGGTCCTCGATGCTCACCGTGGACACGGAGTTGTCGTCCAGGTGCAGCTTCTCCAGCAGGGGCATGCGGGCCAGCGCCGAGCGCGGCAGCGTGCGGATGTTGTTGTCCTGCAGGTGCAGCTCTCGGAGCGAGGGCGGCAGGTGCACCGGGAAGTCGTCCAGCTCGTTGTCGTACAGGTAGATGACGCGCACGGCCAGGTGGTGCTCCAGGGAGGTGGGCAGGCCCGCGTTGTCCACGCGGTTGTTCTGCAGGTACAGCACGCTGGCCGACGGCGGGAGCGGGGGGATGGAGCTCAGGCCGCGGTCGTTGCAGTAGATGAAGTCTTCATCGCAGCGGCACACGGACGGACAGACGACGTCGCTGTCGGACAGGTAGCCCTGGGCGGCGGCCGCGACCTCCATGACCTCCGCCAGCAGGGTCAGGCAGAGGAGGAGCAGGAAGAGCCAATCACGCAGCTCGGACGCCCCCTCGGTACCCATGACGACGCGGGTCACGGCCGGACTCGAGTCCTCCTGTCCCCGGGACGACCCCTCAACCTGAATCAGAAACACAAAAAAGTTTTTTTTTCCCATCAGAAATCTGCCCAAACCTGACAATTCTGAAGAGTTGAGATGGATCCGCTCCACTAGGTTTATTCCAGAGCAGTTAAACCATAGCTGAGAAGTGATTTTATGGTCACAGCTAACCCGGTCTGATTTTATAATCCCTTTTAGTATCTATATCTCTAGTTTCAATCCTCTTGACACGGTAAAGTAGAATTAAAGCGCTTTGAGTAGGAGGAGGAAAGGATATATAATGGTATAATTGATTTATTTAATGAATTTTCATTGGAGAAACATTGTCGAAAAACAAGTCGTTTCAATATAGATGGTAAAATAACAGTAAATCTGTAGAGGCACCGCATGTCAGCCAGAACTTTGCACATTGATTTAGCACTTCATATACCATGAAATGTGTTTTTGCATAAAATTCCCCACGTGGAATGTTCATCAGTGTGTGTATGTGTGTGTCTGTGTGTGTGTGTGTGTGTGTGTGTGAGAGCAAAGGACTGAGTGTGTGTTTTGAATCTGAGCAGCTGTGCAAATGACTGTCAAACAGAGTGGAGTATTTGGGTCATTCCCTTCAAAGGCAAGATGGAGGCAGAGAGAGATTGATGTGGAGGGGAGAGAGAGAGCGGGGGGGGGATTACGGGAACATATGGAGTTGTGGTTGAATGGATTAAGCAGGTGTTAGAAAGAATAACAAATAGATAAACAATCTTCAGACACTTTTCAAAGTTTCACGTACTCTTTCTCTCCTAATGCGTCATTCTTGTTACTACCATGTCTGAATGGTTTAATCTACACACGTCTGCACCTACAAGACAGCCACACGGGGGTTTAATCGTTGCCATGGAGTACACCAGCAGTGTGGGTAGACACGGCTAGAGCCACTGTGAGCCACCATCCTCAGCTGCAGTCAAACTTGTAGTCATCTGTATTCGGGAGAGCTAGGCAGTGTGGGGGGTGTGGGAGGTCAAGGGGAGGGGAGGGGGGAGGGGGCGGGGGGAGGGGGCTGTGTGGAAATGGGCCGGCCAGACAGCCAGTCGCCTAAGGCAGGGTAACGGTACACACACAACAGCCCCACACTTTCCAATACTGGAACTGGAGCACCAAGGAGAGGATAGCGATGGAGGGGATCTATTTACATAGAGAGAGAGAGATAGGGGAGAGACTGGAGAGGGACTGACAGAGGGGGAGAGAGAGAGAGGGAAGAGAGGGGAGACTCAGAGGCAGAGATAGCTGCATAAAAATGGGGAGATGGAAAACAGAGAGAGAGAGGGGGAAGGAGAGTGACAGAGAGAGAAAAGCAGGAAGAGAGATGGATAGAGAGAGAGAGGAGAGAAGGAGAGAGAGATAGAGAGAGAAAGAGGGAGCACGGGAGACAGAGAGAGAGTGAGAGAGAGAGAGCGATCCATGTAGACAGAGACACAGAGCAGATTCTGAACAACCACATTGACTATTTCTATCTCCTGACCATGAAATCCTCTACAGAGCGTATCGGACCACACTATCATCCACATGCTCATGATAAGAGAGGGAAATGTGGGAATGATGACCAGAGAGGACGCTTCTGTGTCGGGAAGTTCACTCTATCGATGGCAGAGAGAAGATAATACTGGTGCAAAGCTTATCTTACGGCCCATGTCCGTGAGGCCAATTTGGGATCGGGGGAAGAGGAAAGAGGGATGTACACTAGAGTTCGCCATGGTGATGATGAAAAGAAATGGAGATCAAAGCATATGTAAAATAAAATTAAAATAAACAGAAATCTAAAGTGAGCCTAGATCGGAAACAAGAAGTTGGCATTTTATCTACGAGTACTAACATTATATTGTAAATATCCCTGTGACTTCATCACAATCATTTTCACAATCACATTTGCATAAAGCATAGATGATCGAAGATGAATCTCTAACACAGCATATTGTGTCCTAGGCTCTCTACATCCAGACTGACGTATTTACAGCTCTGCGTGGCCTGCAGCATAAGGAATCAAATCAAATCGAATTTTATTTGTCTTGCCCTTTTCAACGATGCCCAGATCAGCACCGACAACTAACCTAGGTGTAGCTCAGTGGTGGTGCATTTCGCTGCAGACTTAGAGCTCATATCCCCCCTGTAGGTGGCTTTGGATGAAAAGCACCTGCTATATGAATGCATTGTTATCACTATGAAACCCTCTCCAGTGGGATGTGTAATATTGTCCAGCAGCTAGGTCCTGAACAGAGGGACCACGAGCGTCCGTCAGCCCCCTGCCATCCTGCTTCCAGTGGAGCGCAGCTCAGCGCCTGTCTGGAGAAAGATACTGGATCTCTCCACTCTCAACGCATCAATTCACGATGGCTCAATCTGAATCCATTTCTAGACATCCGGTGCCAGACATGTCTATCAAGCTACCATTTCTTTTCTTGCGTTTTTTTTTCTCTCTCCAGTGCGTCCTGTTTCTGGAAAACATCTTTGAGTTGTTTAAGAGATTACAGCTGACATGAGGCCTATGGGTCAGTCAAGTCAAGAGGCTGGATACAGAGCTCTACTGCAGGGTCCACCTGGGACTGGAGACGGCTCTTTCCTTATTGCTAGTCCATTACCTCTCCTCCGTCGTCCATCCTGTCCTCTCTCTCTCCTCCATCCTCTCTCCTCCATCCTCTCTCCTCTCCTCCAACCTCTTTCCTCTCTCCATCCTCTCTCCTCCATCCTCTCTTCTCTCTCCTCTCTCCTCCATCCTCTCTCCTCCATCCTCTCTTCTCTCTCCTCTCTCCCCTCTCCTCTCTCCTCTCTTCTCTCTCCTCTCTCCTCCATCCTCTCTTCTCTCTCCCCTCTCCTCTCTCCTCTCTCCTCCATCCTCTCTTCTCTCTCCTCTCCCCTCTCCTCTCTCCTCCCTCCTCTCTTCTCTCTCCTCTCTCCTCCATCCTCTTCTCTATCCTCTCTCCCCTCTCCTCTCTCCCCTCTCCTCTCTCCTCCATACTCTCTCCTCCATCCTCTCTTCTCTCTCCTCTCTCCTCCATACTCTCTCCTCCATCCTCTTCTTCTCTCTCCTCTCCCCTCTCCTCTCTCCTCTCTCCTCCCTCCTCTCTTCTCTCTCCTCTCTCTCCTCCATCCTCTTCTCTATCCTCTCTCCCCTCTCCTCTCTCCCCTCTCCTCTCTCCTCCATACTCTCTCCTCCATCCTCTCTTCTCTCTCCTCTCTCCTCCATACTCTCTCCTCCATCCTCTCTTCTCTCTCCTCCATCCTCTCTTCTCTCTCCTGTCTCCTCCATACTCTCTCCTCCATCCTCTCTTCTCTCTCCTCTCTCCTCTCTCCTCCATCCTCTTCTCTATCCTCTCTCCCCTCTCCTCTCTCCTCCATACTCTCTCCTCCATCCTCTCTCCTCTCTGCTGCGGCTGTGTCTGTAGTAGCTACCGCCGATGTCCCGTGAATTCATTTGGCTCCATGTCCCCTCCCCAGGAAACCCAGATTAAGACTAAATCCTCTCAGCGCTCCCAGAGAAGTCAAGCCTCCCTCGGAGCGAAACGTCAGCCCAGAGAGTGGCCTCTGTGCCACACGGCCGTGAATAACGGGGGAAATACATCTGATTTTATCAAAGGAATATATGAATGTTTAATGGTGCATGGGATTTTGGGGTGTGTGGCTGATTATATTTATAAATGGCTGTAATTTCTCGAAGTTTTGCTGTCGGTTGCAATTGGTGGAGAAAAATCCTGGCCTAACTGTCAGTGTTGCTCTCTCTCTCTCTCTCTCTTTCTCTCTTTCTCTCTCTCTCTCTCTTTCTCTCTCTCTCTCTCTAGTCTCTGGGTGCTGCATTTACACAAACACCCCGGATATAGATTCCACAAGCTTGCAAGACTATTCTGCAAACACACTGTTTTTTTGTTTTTTCAAGAATATCCATGAGCTAACCGTTTTTTTATTCTGCAATTATGGAACCCAGGTTCACTTATGTTTTCATATCCTCCTTTCTCTCTCTCTCTCTCTCTCTCTCTCTCTCTCTCTCTCTCTCTCTCTCTCTCTCTCTCTCTCTCTCTCTCTCTCTCTCTCTCTCTCTCTCTCTCTCTCTCTCTCTCTCTCTCTCTCTCTCTCTCTCTCTCTCTCTCTCTCTCTCTCTCTCCTCTCTCTCTCTCTCTCTCTCTCTCTCTCTCTCTCTCTCTCTCGCTCTCTCTCTCTCTTTCCCTCTCCCTCTCCCTCTGAATATTTCCCCCATACTCATCTCTGTACTCATTCTATAAATAATGTTTCGTGAAAGTTGAGTCGGCCACTACAACACTTTCCGCTTAACCAAAGGAGGAATTAAAGGCAGAGAATACCCATTAATAAATAACAATCCAAGTTTTAGCATTGAGGACGAGGAAGGGTTTAGCTGTGGGTAATGGCTGGATAGGACATGTATATTTTAGACAGATCAGTATAGGAGGGATTCTGCTGTCTGTCAGCATGGTGGGGAGGACATTCTGGTAGACAAGAAGAGAACACGAATCCTTTACTGAGGACGCCAGCCGACCCCCTCATCTCTCCCTTCCTCACCTCAATCGGGGGTCAACTTCTTCTCCAGGGCCTGTATCGACCCCCCCGACCTGTTGTTTTTACCTCTTTTGGGGGGGTCCAAGTCTTAATTAGGGGGGTCAGACCCCCCCAAACCCCCCCGTAATTCGTACCCTGATTCCCCAGGAAAAAGCATGTGTGTAATGTCTACATCTTCGCCTGAATTTTGTATGTATGTTTGTCTTTGTTTAAGCATGTGCAGAGGAATCAGCATTCATGACAGCTATCCAGCATGTAATATAAAGATGGCTTTGTGTATCATTTCAAATTGAAGACACCCTTTCACATTTTCCGTTCCTCTCTGCTCTCTCTCCTCACCCCCGCTCTTTTCCTTCTGTCTCTTTCTCCTTTCCTCTCTCCTTCCCCGCCTCTCCTCCCTCACCCTCTCTCTTCCCTCTCTCTCCTCCCTCTCTCATCTCCATCGCTCTCCTCCCTCTCTCTCCCCCTCTCTCTCACCCCTTGCTTGACACACTCTCCTCTCTCTCCTCTCTGTCCCTCTCTCTCTCTCTCACCCCTTGCTTGACACACTCTCCTCTCTCTCCTCTCCGTCCCTCTCTCTCTCCCTCCCCCTTGCTTGTCACATTCACCCTCTCCTGCACATGCCCTGTGTGAACAATAAGCCAGCTGATTGAGTCACAATCTTTTCCATTTCTGTCTCTCTCTCTCTCTCAGTATCTCTCTCTCTCTCTCTCTCAGTATCTCTCTCTCTCTCTCTCTCTCTCTCTCTCAGTATCTCTCTCTCTCTCTCTCTCTCTCTCTCTCTCTCTCTCAGTATCTCTCTCTCTCTCTCTCTCAGTGTCTCTCTCTCTCCCACCAGCTTCTGACTGCTCCGCTCCCTTTCTCCCCTCCTTCCCTTACATGTATTTATATCAAAACATTTCAGAATATTTCTCTCTCTCCCTCTCAGTCCTCGAAGTAACTTCTCTTTCATATCCTCCCCCTCCTTTGATTCCTCTTTTTCATATCTCACTCCTTCTCTTCCTCCCTCCCTCTTTCTCAGCATATCTCCATGCAATCTTTGGGTTATGAGCAGAGCACTCATTTCTGCACGTGCCTCGACACTTTCTCTTTCTTTCTTTCTTTCTTTCTTTCTTTTTCTTTTTCTTTTTCTTTCTCTTTCTCTCTTCTTCTCTCTTTCTCGTCAACAGCAGCCATCCGTTTAATCCCTCCTTCCACTGTCCCTTTCTCCTTCGGCTGATAAAAAGCTACCAGGAGAGAAACGCTCCTCTTCCCAGCCATAAACACATGTTAGCTATAACCTTCAGACTCCCCAGTCTTGTTTACTTATCAGCATCCAACCAAGACATCACAGCAACACAGAAGGTGAGATGAATACAAGGGCGACGTGTGACTCAAATGTGGCGTTTCGCGAGAGAGAGAGAGAGAAAAAGACTCATTCCTTTGTGTGGTGAATGATACCGATTATTATTTATGTTTTGCTGTGAAAAAAACATTAATTAAATGCATTGATAATTGTTGGCTGGGATAAACATAAGTTGTCTTACCCTGTTGGCAGCCTGTCTCGGTTGGAGGAGGTTTGTGGGCCTCTCAGATCTCAGATCAGTGGATTTGTATCCTGTCGTCTGCCAGGGGCTCTGAGGATCTCCCCCTTCTCCCGGTGTTGGGAGAACGCAGAGACGTCTGCACAGCGAGACGTGGCGGCTCAATGTATCAATTAGCGAGGGATGGAGGGAGGGGGGGAAAAAAGACCAAAAGAGAGAGAGAGAGAGATCTGGTCTATCCAATCAGGAACCTCGTTTCCATCCCTGGAACTTCGGATTTCACGGCGATGTTCCGGTTCGATCTGAGCGGCCGCTGTGCGAGCCAGGTCCACATGGTGTCCCCCCGACGGGACCGTCTCTGAGGGGGCCGCTGGCGCTGCTCACGCACGCCGCTGGCCTCGTCATGGGAGACTAGGCGCTCCTCGAGGTCTCTGTCAGTTCAGGGTCGCCTTCTTTGGCCCCCGTGGCGCCATGTCAACATGCCAGGGCTGAATCTTGTTAAACAGTGGCGTGGTCTCGTCTGCTGTCGTGTTTTTAATATTCCAAAATGTTCAAATAGCAGCAGTTCATAACGTAACGTAATGACTATGAGTCTCTAGTCGGATTCCAAAACAGAATCGGAATCTCTCGGAATTCTTCTTCTTTGGCTCTTCTTCTTCTCTGTGAGTCTGAGGCGCCCCACGGTGACGGGAAGTCCTCCAGAGCTGGCGTGAGTCCTCCAGAGACGGCGGGGCTTCCTCTGCACCGCCTCCCTGTGGGGAGAGGAGACGAAGGCAGGAGTGAGGTTCACGTCAAAATCTCAGCGCTACCGTGAGACACTCCACCGCGGTGAAAAGGCTGCTGGGTACGAGAGGAGAATGTGAGGCTGCAGCTGTCAGGGTAGGAACAGCAGAGTCAGCTCACACCGTGCGGAGAGCTGTGGACCTGACTGTCCCTCTGCACAACCAGTCGGATACACACACACACACACACACACACAACACACACACAACTGGTCGGATACACGCACAAACACATGCCACATACACACAACCTGTCTGATCTCCGAGTGTGCCATCACACCAAGGATCTCATGGAGGTATTGTACAGTCATGACACTGCGTTTAGTGTCCAGGAAACAGGAAGTCAGGATGAGAAGGTGACAGAGTAGCTCGCAGGATCAAACTAAGTGTGAATGCACAGCGCCTGATTCTCAGATACACATTCAGTGGTGCGCATATGATCTCTACCAATCAGACATCGGCTGAATGAATGTGTGCAGTGGGCGTGTGTAGCATGCTAAGATAGAAAGATTCTATGTTCAGTAATGTATCAGTTTTTTACATCTGTGTGTGTGTGTCTGTATATATGTGTGTGTCTGTGTGTGCGTCAGTGTGTGTGTGCGTGTGTGTGTGCGTCTGTGTGCGTGTGTCTGTGTGTGTGTGTGTGTGTGCGTGTGTCTATGCAGGGTGTGTGTTCCTCTGCCTGGCTGTTTAACGATTCTGAACACACCACTATCTCATCTCTGCCTCTCAATTTATCATTTAGTGAGGGATGGAGGGAGAAAAAATGAGAGAAAAAGAGAGACAGGGAGGGGAGGGGAAGGGAGGGGGGGAGGGGAAGGGAAGGGAGGGGGGAGTTGACATGGAAGAGAGGAGGGGCCGGGAGGAGGTCGTGAACTCATTGGAGAATAATGTGGAGGCAGGAATCACTGTCCAACTGAAGAGGGTTCAATTAATCCTGGCAGAACTCAACCCAGAGACAAGAGAAGAGGTTGGGTTAGATAATACTATGAACGTGGTGGAAACGGAATCTTTAACACCCTGGAATGTGTGTGTGAAACATGTTGTTGTAGTGCGGAGACTATCTATACATTCATATTCAACCTTTTATTCATTTAGCAGACGTGACCAGACCTGTATATACCAGGCATAGTGTCAAATAACCACATCTCAGCTACCAGGCACAGTGCAACAATAACATCTCAGCTACCAGGCACAGTGCCACAATAACATCTCAGCTACCAGGCACAGTGCCACAATAACATCTCAGCTACCAGGCACAGTGCCACAATAACATCTCAGCTACCAGGCACAGTGCAACAATAACATCTCAGCTACCAGACACAGTGCAACAATAACATCTCAGCTACCAGACACAGTGCAACAATAACATCTCAGCTACCAGGCACAGTGCCACAATAACATCTCAGCTACCAGGCACAGTGCCACAATAACATCTCAGCTACCAGACACAGTGCAACAATAACATCTCAGCTACCAGGCACAGTGCAACAATAACATCTCAGCTACCAGACACAGTGCAACAATACCATCTCAGTAACCCAGCTACAATATTACATAGTTCAGTCAAGCAGAAACAGCGTCACCTTAATTTAGTTCTATCTGGTGTTCCTATACTATTCTTATTGACCTTGACCTTTACTTTGTCATGTCATCACTCATCGACGGTTAGGTTTACTGTCAGGTGTGTGTGCACAGCTATATGCCATAGATTCATTCGTTTTAAGAGTAAAGAGAATTATTAATAAGCAACTTTTGTGGACACTCCCCAAGTTACAGCACCTGTGGTGAGCCTTGTGTTTTCTGCGTTGTGGGTCTGAAGGTGCGAGGTGGGGAGGGAGAGCTTTGATGTTTGCAGCTGCTGGGTCTTCGTTTCTGTGTCTGAATGCGTGTGTGTGTGTGTGTACTGTAGGTGTGTGTATGTCTGTGTGGGTGTCTGTGGTTGTGTGTGTTGGTGTGTCTGCTTGTGAGTGCAGTGAGTAAGCGAGAGGATCAGCAGCAGAGCTGTGTGTGTTGTTATGCAGACTAGCCACCCAGGGACGTCACGCCAGCACTGAGCTGTAAAGTGTAAAAGATGTGCCAGTTTTATGACTTAATGTTTATTAACTTATTCTATTATTAAAACACATTCTCCTTTCCTGTTTCTACATGATGTGCACTGTCTCTCTGGACACTGCTTGCCCAAATAGGTGTGTGTGTGTGTGTGTGTGAATGTGTGTGAATGTGGTTGTGAGTTTGTGTGTGTGTATTGTGTGTGTGTTGGCGTTTGTTTGTTAGTCACACTGATTTAATACTAATCAGTAAGAGGAGACAGCAGAGGCACAGTAACTTGAAATGATTGGATACACACACACACATAGACACACACACAGACAGACACACACACAGACACACACACACACAGACACACACATAAACCCTGTGCTATGTGACTGGACTTCTAACACAGCTGCACATAACATCTATTCAGCAGTAAGAAGGTGGGAGAGCCCAGAGGAGATGAGGACAGCGCACATGATAAACACAGAGATGGACCGAGGCACAGTACTGTAATTCCCATCAACAGACGTCCTACTTTATTAACAGACATCCCAGATTATCGATACACAGCCTGGACTGCTCTCCTCCTAAAACAATATTTACTCTCTCTCTCTGAGTCGCTCAGTTCCAGCGGCGGCTGACACAGAAACCCTTCCCTTTCTTCCGCCAAGCACGGCATCGGTCCTAATCAGAAAGCTTTTAGCACGGCCGACTACGAGACACCAACGTGGGGTCCGTGGGTCCCAGTTCCCCCTCTCTCGGCCCCTCCATCCCCCTCCGTCTCTCTCTAATCTCATTCAGAGTCATTCTCCATTGGCTCCCTCCCCGCTCGTCTGTTGGATTTCTCTCCCTGATTCTCCCTCCGTCCCTCGTTCTCTCCCATCATCCCTCTCTCTCCCCCCCCCCACCCCCCACCCCCCCCCATCCCTCTCCCCCCCCATCCCTCTTCCCCCATCCCTGTTTCCCCCCCCCCCCACCCCACCCCCCCCCCATCCCTCTTCCCCCCCCCCTCCATCCCTCTTTCTCTCCCCCCCCCACCCCCCCCATCCCTCTCCCCCCCCATCCCTCTTCCCCCCCCTCCATCCCTCTTTCTCCCCCCTCCATTCCTCGTTCTCCCCCCTCCATCCCTGAGTTCATTCGCCCTTTGTCCCGGTGCCATTCTGAGCCCTTCAGACTACTCTCCCCCGCCGCATCGCCCAGGGCTCAGCCGTCTCTCCAAACACTAGGCTGGATGGGTTCTGACGTCCCTGATTCAGGCAGGGGAGGAGAGGAGAGAGGCGGAAGGAGAAAGCGGCGAGCGGGAGATGCGGGGAGTAAAATGAATGAGGCGGGGGACGGGGAATATTAAAAGATGAAAAAATGCTGAGGGACCACTCTTCATCGGATACACAGATATGGGTGAGGACTGGCGTAATGGAGGAGCCAGTGAGACTAATGTAGAGATGTGGTGGGAGTGGAGGATGAGGCGAGGGAGAGAGAGAGCTGAAGTGGGTTTACTGAGGGCTAGGTGGAATTGGTATTAATGTTGGGATGAAGCAAAAGAGCATGGGGGGGGGGGTGAAGTTGGTGATTTAAAGACGGCGGGGGAGTGAAAGAGGGGGTGAGAGAGGGTGGGGGGGGTGGAGGGAGAGAGCATGGGAGGCAGGGGAGAGGGGAGGGGGGGTGAGGCAGGGGTTGAGAGGGTGTGGAAGTGGTGAGGGAGGGTGGGAGAGTGAGGGAGAGGGTAAGGGAGGGGTTGAGAGGGTGAGAGAGGGGTTGAGAGGGCACAGAGAGTGGGTGGGAGAGTTAGGGGGAAGTGAGAAGATGAGGGGGTGAGGGTGAGGAAAAGCGAGACGAAGATGTGAACAGGACGACAGGGGCACGAGAGAGAAAGAGGTCTTTTTACACACTCATGGTTTTGATTTAATATTAATTAATAGTCATCAGGGTCATTATCATACAAATGAGTTCTCTGCCCATAAAAGAGGTGTCGCTACATCCCTGGGGAATGTTACAGTCAGCTCAATAAACCTGTCACACAGCTGTCCTTGGACCCTATCACATGGCATAAAGGTAAACCAAGCAGCAAGATTGGTGGATTGTAACCATGTGACTGCATTCCTCCAATCAGATTATCAATGAGCAATCACTTTGGCGTAGAGACTAGTTATTCAAATTTTATGAGATTATTTTTTCTCTCGACAGCAGAGAGGCATGTACAAGATTGATTGGCTGCACACCACTGATTAAAAATAGACAGCATCCAGTGTCATAAACTGCACAGCCGTGATTGGGCATTTGAATACAAAGATTCAAAAAGTGCTGTCAAATCATCTTCATTAGATTGAAAGTAGAAATGTGAACAAACAGGTGCTTCCTCAGTAATAACAGGTATCATCACTCACACACTGTCCTGATGTGTTAGCCTGAAAGATTGCACGACGCGGAAATGAAACTGCATTCATCAAACATCTGTTGTGTACTTTTAACCATGATGTTGTGTCACATCCCATGACAAAGTACCCTCGGATTAGGGACCATGTGTCAACATATACCACACATACATAGTAAATATGAAAAAGAGAAAAAAAAATGGAAACCTGATACAGAATACACACAAGGTACGTGTACTTTGAATGTGTATGTGTATCTGAGGCTTTGTCACGGTGCATGCTGGGAGATAAACTGCAAAAACTGTTCATGCCCTTGGCTGAGTTGGATCAATTCAGTCTGCTTAGCTCCACCAATCACGGTGCCCTGTCAGAGAGCCGTAACATGCCCCTCCTCCAATGGAGCAGAGATCTCCTGATCCCAGGTGATCCACGGGATTCCAAGTGATCATATCTGATTCCCTGCGATCCCAGATTATTCCAGATTGTTTCAGATGATCCCATACGATACAAGGTGATCCTTAGTGATCCCAGGTGATCCCAGGTGATCCCTGGTGATCCCTGGTGATCCTAAGTGATCCCAGGTGATCCCAGGTGATCCCTGATGATCTTAAGTGACCCCTGATGATCCTAAGTGATCCCAGGTGATCCAGGTGATCCTAGGTGATCCCAGGTGATCCCTGGTGATCCCAGGTGATCCCAGGTGAGGCCCTGAGTCCCTGAGTCCCTCTCTCAGCCCCTCCATGCATGCAGCCATGGGTGGTGCTTTAGTGCGTTCAGAGTTCACTGACTGCACATCCACACGCTGTCCCTCGCTCTCCCTCGCGATGTGCAACACAGCGATGAAAAGCTGTGACACAGTCAAGTCAGACGTTCCTCAGTGTTCATTGTTCACTGACGACACGCTGGAACCGCACCATCTCAGCAGGCACTCACTCATGCACGTACAAGCACAGTAATGAAACTGTGACTTCGTCAAGGCAACCTCTTAACCGATAACATCAAAAGCCGCCCCCCCCCCCCTCCTCCCCCTCCATGTGAAAGTATTATTTTACGCATCGTTTTTTGAATACAAAATAAGAGATGGTTGCTGATTGGCTTAAAATATTTGTGCTCTCTCTCTCTGTTATTCAATTATTTATTTTTTTGCCAAGATTGCACGCTACGCTTCAGAACAAACCAGTTTAGTGTGTGTGTTGTTTTTCCTCTCCCTCCACCCTCGGTCTACCCCTCACACACATATCCACGTGCACACACACACACGCACAAAAGCATGCACGAATGAACACACACATGCGTGCCATCCTCTCCCTCCCCTTCTCTGTATCAGTGTAATTGATGACTGGAAATAAACAGGCAATTTAAGTGCTGGACACCCCACTGCTCTCTCTCTCTCCTCTCTGATCTGTCTCCCTGCTCGCTGCTCTCTCTCCCTCCTCTCTGCTCCATCTCTCCTCTCTTCTCTCTCCTCCTCCTTCTGCAGTCTCTCTTTCCTCTATGCCTTCCCTATTTCCCCTCTCTCTCTCTCTCTCTCTCTCTCTCTCTCTCTCTCTCTCCCTCTCTCTCTCTCTCTCTCTCTCTCTCTCTCTCTCTCTCTCTTTCTCTCTCTCTCTCTCTCTCTCACCCCTGCTCTCTGTCCCTCCTCATTGCTCATTGCTTCCTCTCTTCCTCCCACTCTTCCTCCCGGAGAGAGGGAGAGAGGGAGGGGACAAGGTCAGAGCACTGAGATGAATGTTTGTGTGTGGGAGCGATGGCCGCCGACACAGAGAGAACTGCACAGAGGGAGAGACAGAGAGGCGAGGGGTCGGAGGGCGCACAAGGAAGCGGCTAATCTCATTGCTGACTTATATTCGGATGACACGTTTGAACGTGAGTTTTACACAGGCCCAGGGGAAGGAGTGTGTGGGTGTGTGTGTGTGTGAGAGGGGAGGGGAGAGGGTGTTGGGAAAGTAGTCATGAAACTAACCTCTCCTGCTGCCTCTGTTTCTGAGCTCTGTCTGATCAATACCTCTGCTGTCTGTGGTCGGTCCTAGCGCTGGTCTGGGATGGAGGTCTGTGGTGCAGTGATGCTGAGGAGGCTCCCTGGCTCCTAAGAGCCCTGTCGGTGTGAATGATAGCTGAGCCTGTCCTGTCCCGAGCACTCAGGCCTGCGCACTGACAACAAAGACACCCACAACCAGCTTGTCTGACCAGACACGTCAATCTCAATGTGCCGCATCGATTGAGGATACCTTGCGAGCCTGTGTGCCAACTTGTATGTGTGTGTGTTGGTGAGAGAGGAGGGGGGGGGGGGGGGGGGGGGGGGGGCGGGGGAGTGGGGGTTCCACGTTTATGTTGTCGACCGTGTTGTACAGTGTTGTACATTGATTATGCATGATGCATACAGTCTACATCAGTGAGTTTCCATCTTTCCCACTCAGTTCATATCGGTCCTGAACAGTCGCACTGCATGAATATTAAAAGCCCCGTCCCCAGTTGTGTGTGCCTCTGACTTAATAATAAATGGAGTGTAATGATTTAATAGGTTTGCATGTTGACATATCCCATAGGCTGTGTGCCATTTGAGCCACCGTACTGTACAAGCACTAATGGAGAGAGAGAACGATGGGCAAAAAGAGACAAGCAGGGAGAGAGGAGGGGGGCAGCAGGAGCGAGAGTAGAGGGAGGGAGAGAAGAAGGGAGAGGGGGAGGGATGGAAGGGGGAGGAGAAAAGAGGGAGGGAATGAAGAGGGTGTCAGTGGGGGAGAGAGAAGAGGGGAAGAGAGAGAAGAAAGAAAAGAGTGGAAGATAGCAGGAGCGAGTGAAGAGGGAGAGAGACAGAGAGAAAATGGAGGAGAAAGAAAGGGGGGAGGAGACCAGGGTAGGGGGAGAGAAAAAGGGTGAAGAAGAGAGAGAGAAGAGGGGAACAGAAGAAGAGGGTAGAAGGGGGAGAGAGCAGGAGAGAGATGAAGCGAGGCATTGGGCATAAGGTCCTTATCCACTCTCTCTCTCTTTAAGTTAAACACATCATTAATGTGCTGTCTTCTACAGCTAGTACAGCTAGTCTCCTCATCCTCCTCCCCTCTCTCCTGGTCTCTGTCCCCCTCTGGTCTCTGTCCCCCTCTGGTCTCTGTCCCGGCACATGCACATATGCAAGCTCTCTCTCTCCGTCTCTCCCTCCCTCTCTCTCTCTCTCTCTCTCTCTCTCTCTCTCTCTCTCTCTTCCTCTCTCTTCCTCTCTCTCACTCTCTCTCACTCTCTCTCTCTCTCTTCCTCTCTCTAACAAACACACACACACAAATACACAGACACACAAAGAAACAGACACACACACACACACACACATTATGACCTTTTCCCTGTGAAACCATTCCCACACTGACCACAACACCATATTCCATTAGCCATATTGCACATTTTACTGTTAGAAGTGAGAGCCGTCTCCATTGTTCGCCTCTCCGGCTCCTTGTCATAAAAACACGGCAACACGCTGGCTGTGACTTCACTGTGAAGACAACAACCCGTTCCTGCCAAGCTAGTATTTTCACTCAATTCCCTATTTTTCGTTCCAGGCCCCTTATGTGAAGGCTGGAACCTTTCCACCTCAATATGACTGGAAATGACTCTTTCGCCCCAACGCTGACACTTAGCAAAATTGCATATCAGGAGATGCAGAGGCAGTCTGAAGTGTGTATTTGACTGAACACCCACGTGAGCTACACCAACCATGCCTCCTTCAGCACCGAGGATGTCAGTACCACAATGCTCTTTGTTGTCGGCGTTCTATTCTCTGGATAGGGTGTGCCAATATGTCAGACAGCCTAATTCCACAGCAGCCCTCATCATACGTTTTCAATAGATTTTCCCTTCTGCTGGAATAGACTCTTGCAGTCTCCTAAATACATATAGTCTATAGGCAGCATCTAGGACGGGAGATAAACTGGCATGAGAGGGTTGGCATTTTTCTTTTCGAGATTTCGCTCTGTCTGAGCCTGACAGCTACTGAAGACAGAACCTTCAGCGGGTAGACAGAGTCCCAGAACTCTGTTTGAACCCCTCTAAGAATGGGTTCAGCACAACTGATCATGGTTGTTCGTGTGAGAAATGAGGGTCTGGAGAACTGAGATGACTACATATTGGCAGCAGACAGGGTGGTGGGGAGGGGGGACTGTACACACACACACACACACACAAACTGTACACACACGCACAGTATACACAGACTGACTGTACAAACGCACACAGACTGTACACACACAGATTGTACACACACACTGTACACACACTCACACATAGAACACTTCCCCATCAACTCTGTGATAGATCCTCCAGCCACCTGTATGGAATCTGACCCTGTTCTCCTCTCCCCATGTCTCTCAATGGGGATCCTCTCATTCGGGCCTCTCTTGTTGTTGTGAATACGATCTGCTAATGTAATCCAATTAGGTGTGGTCATCTGTCTTATCTCATTCCGCTAAGCTTCCAGTGACGGCTCGTCTGTCTCTTAACGCATATCATCCACTAAAACATGATTGATTGGGGGTTTGAACTGAAGGATTGATTGGTTGGCTGGTAAATAATATAACCCCATGTGGCGACGGCGACGCAAGTGTGGGTTTAAATTCTCCAGGATTCTGATGGGGGCTGTAATGTGAGGTAACACACACACACACACACAATGATAGACACACACACACATATACACACACATACACACACATGTGTCTCCAGAGAACAATAAAAAGCTGTTCCGGCTGAAGCCTAGTCTCTAGTACCATATCGTTCCTGCTGCCCTCCCCTACCATCTACCTCTACTCTACTAGGGATAACTAGTGGTACAGCATTTGACAGCAAATCTAGAGGCTGAAGGTTAAAACATACTCCATGGTACGTCGCTTTGAATGAAAGCGTAATCTGAAGAAATCCTTTGTTATTATTACCTCTGTGCTGCCCCTCCATGTTGGATGAAAGTGTTTGCTACATGGATGTGTTACATTCTAGTGAGAGTGCAGGTGGCAGATAACCAGCTCGACACAGTGATCAGATCCTGGCCTGCTCTGATCACTTCATGTCGGCTTCAGGTGGATAACCTGGGAACTCAGACTCTGTTTCAATTCAAGATCTCGTTTTTGGGTGTAGAGAGAGAGAGAGAGAGAGAGAGAGAGAGAGAGAGAGAGATAGAGAGAGAGAGAGAGAGAGAGAGAGAGAGAGAAAAAGATCTGTTTTCATAGATAGTGTTGACTCGTTTTCAGAAAAATTATTTCCATCGTTGACCTGCCACGGCTCTAAGGCTTTTTTGGTCTGTGTTTTTTGTCACATGTTGACTTCAAATGCTGCACCCTGTCTCATTCATCTTTCCATCCTTCGTTTCCTCCTTCCATTCCCCTATTTCATCCCTCCATTTATCCTTTTATCCATCCTTTCATTCTTCTACCCCTCCTTTCATCCTTCCATCCCTCCTTTCATCATCAGCTTCAACTCCTCCAACCACTTGATCTCCTGTCTATTCCTGCCCTCCTCTAATCTGCTGCATTGTGTGTGTAGGACTAGAAGCACCACAGTACAGTAATAATCCCAGATTACACATAGCTATTCAGTGTGTGAGTGCGTTTTCTTGTACAGTACCCGAGTGCACACATGCCCATTTGAGCGCGGGCACTTCCATTGGTCTAATCTTGTACTGCAGTGCGTCTAGAACCGTAATCTTGTCCGCTGTCGCTCTGAATTTGTGTAGCCATAATCTCAAGCCTTTGCAATGGCTGGCATCTGTACTTTCATAATCTGGTGAAAAGTCCACATTTCAGCCCTTCAGAAAGCCCTGATTCAAGATTTTATTTGTTTATACCGATGGTAAGCTTACAGCACATCACCCACACAAACAGGAAACTAACACAAATACTACAGCCTGTTTGGAGCAGAGAATCGGAGAAAACATCAGAGCCGAGAAAAGATGCGAGATCTCAGCAGGAAACGCAACACTACAGCATATAGTGCTACTTCACTGACCTACTGGGCACCGGCCACTTGGAAGTGACTCCCTCCATGTATACCTGGTTGCGTGACCCTTCTGTTTAGCACGATGTATCTGCGGCACTGGCAGACTGACTGTTCCTCACATTGAACCTTGCTTAGGTTCAAGGCAACTTCTCTTTTACCTCAAACCTTTCATCCAATATCCTGAAAGACACTCTGATGTAACAGGAAGTCTGGTGGTGAAATTCCCCTTACTGTAACCTTAAGATGCTTCTCACCTTTGTTTTGGTTTCAGTTCATTTTAAACCGCCCCAGAGACTCATCCTAACACAGAGATCAACACGTTCATGGAGGTTGTCTCAAACGGTTCCACGTTGTGGACTGATTTTGTGTATTCACATAGGCTTGTTATTGACAACTTTAATATTTGTAAGTATGTTTTTACTTATACTTTGTAAGTATACTTTACGTATAAAATGTTTGAACTTGGGGAGTCATCTTCCTCTGCTTGTGACCC
Source organism: Thaleichthys pacificus (assembly GCA_023658055.1). Taxonomy (NCBI): domain Eukaryota; kingdom Metazoa; phylum Chordata; class Actinopteri; order Osmeriformes; family Osmeridae; genus Thaleichthys; species Thaleichthys pacificus. Next base: position 10,401,255 of record CM042858.1, read on the forward strand.
AGTCGCCTGAGAGACTAGCACAAACACACATTAAAGTTAATAAGTGGTGTGAATGTACAATATCAGTGCATTTTAAGTACACGTCCAATTATGTAGAAGTATACTCTTCTTCGACTTGGAAAACCAATCTGCATATCTTCTTATCTGTATGCAAGTCTAAAGAACACTCCTGGGTTTAAGGATCAAAATGCTTCCAATGCTAAAAAAGTTCCCTTCACGCCAGCTTGCACCATTGCTTTGATTTGTATTTTAATAGCTATCACGTAATCATAAGCCTTACTGTAATTGTGCTACTGAATCATCAGCAGTAGATTGTGAATTTCATATTCATGTGATGCCACACAGTAGGACAGAGGAACATCCACATCCACTGACCTCTGACCTCTGTCCTGTCAGGGGTCAAACACGCGTGATAAAGGTGAGCCGACACACGGAGACGAGAAGCATTTACACAACACTGACTCGTGTTTAATTACAGCAACTCTGTGTGTGTGTGTGTGCTTGTGTATGGGTCTGTGTGTTGTATTTCATTTGAGAGGGTGCTAGGTTGGAAGAAATAAAGACAGAATGAGTCAGAGAGAGAGAGTGAGAGAGAGACAGAGAGAGAGAGACAGAGATAGATAAATAGATAGAGACCGAGTGAGAGACACAGAGACAGACAGAGAGAGAGGGAGAGAGAGACAGAAACAGAGAGACAAAGACAAACAGGGACAGAGAGGGACAGAGAGGGACAGAGAGGGACAGAGAGGGACAGAGAGGGACAGCGAGAGACAGGGCTCAGTATGAATTACTCATTTTCATATGTGTATGAGTTGGCCAATCTCAGCACTTGTTCTGGCATGTCCACAGTGCCCTACTGGCTGCCAGCTGTCACTAAGAGGGAGAGGGAAGGATGGAGGACGGAGGAGGAGAAGAGGGGGTTGAAGGGAGGGGTGTCAATGTGAGGACACAGACCCTAAGGCTTTCTTCCACTTGTGCTCTCGTTCTTCTCTGCATCTTGATGACATAGACAACATGGCTGCTCTGAGGCCCAGGGAGCGACAGAGGAAGAAATAAGACTTGAGAGAAAGAGGGGGGGGGTAGAGCTAAAGACAGAGAGAGGGAGAGAGAGACAGGGAGGAAAGAGAGAGGGAGAGAGAGGGGTAGACAGAGAGAGGGAGAGAGAGAGAGAGAGAGACAGAGACAGGGAGGGAAAGAGAGAGGGAGAGAGAGAGAGGGGTAGACAGAGAGAGGGAGAGAGGATAAGTGGAGAGGGAAAGACAGATAGAGAGGGAGAGAGATAGCCAAAAAAGATAGAAAGAGGGAGAGAGATCGAGAGATCGAGAAATAGAAAGAGAGAGGGAGAGGGGGAAGGGTGCGATAAGAAAGTAAGGACATAACATAGCATTATTGATTATGAAGGTTAAAGCAGAAAGCTCTACATATTCATCAGCTGAACACAGCAGGTCACAGTAGAATGTGGACCGGCAAGCCTGTGCTCTATGGGGACACTTGCAACAACACGTAGCATACTGAACATAATATACCATCATTATGCTCTCATTTGCATCGCTCTGTTCTCGGAGGCCAACATGTTGCCCCTCCCCAGCACCCACGCCGTCACCAAGTAACAACGACCAACCGTCCGAAAATAAATACAATACCACGAAAATAGAGAATTCCGGGTTGTCTGTGATGTGCAATCAGATTCAGCCATGATTCAGATGTAGGAGGAAGGAGGGACTCGGGAGAGAGAGAGGGAGAGAGGAGGGGAGGAAGGGATACTCAGAGGCAGAGTTGAGAAAGGACGATTAGCATGAGACACAAAGACGTGCAGGCTAGACCAGGCTGGCAGGGCGAGACCCAGCCTACACTCCGAAAAATAAAGGTTCCAATCAGAACCGAAAAGCAATCCTCGTAGCAAATAAGCTTTTTTCTGAGCTCCACAATCAAAACAATTCGTATGAGGTATTCGAAAGAACCTTTCATGAACTGGTTACGTAAAGAAGCAACGAGCATTCTTCATACAGTGAAGGTACCACATCTCCTGGGAGAAAGTGGGTTCAGGCAGTCTCCTACCCTGCTACCCTGCCAAGCAGCCTCCTGTGTCAGGCCTTCAGTCAGCCACGCCAGGGGAATATCCGCCTCGTTCCCAGACCATCATCCTACACCCATAAATGATGCATGTGAGCGCCTATGGAGACCGCAAGGTAAGGAGAAGGAGGAGATGAGAAAAAAAACAAGACCAAATGAGATGGAGAGAGATGATGAAAAGGTTTTGGTGACAAGGGAGTCCAATCGAGAGAGAGAGATAGACAGAGACAGAGTGAGAGAAGGGAGAGAGAGAGAGAGAGGGAGAGAGGGGGGAGAGAGAGAGAGAGAGAGAGAGAGGGAGAGAGGGGGGAGAGAGAGAGAGAGGAGGGGGACAAGGAGAGAGAGAGAGAGAGAGAGAGAGAGAGAGAGAGAGAGAGAGAGAGAGAGAGAGAGAGAGAGAGGACTCAGGGGCAAACTCAGCGTCTAAACGGGAAAAATAAATCATTGCATTCAAGGTCTGATCCGTGGAGGCGTTTAGAACTGCTCTGCTTAGGAGCGGGAGGAACCTCTGAGCAGAACATCAGGTTAAATACCAAGAGAGCAATCTGTCATCTGCATCCCTGCCCTGTGCTAAACCTGCCGGTCACTCCACTCTTCCTCCTCATCCAGAGGAACCTGCTCATGTCCTGGGCCTGAACCAGGGGACAGGCAACATGAGAGTAACACACATGTATCGTTTTGTAAGCCACAAGTGCACCAAACCCCCCCCCCCCAAAAAAGCTAAAACAATTCCCAACAATGGTTATTTATGAGCTGACGACAACCCGTCGACTCCGTTAGGACTTATTAAAGAGTGAAGTTTGGGTTTAGGTGAGGTTATAGCGTTGAATATTATAAATATGTTTCTGGATGAGCAATGCACTGGGCCTCTGGACAGAGTGAACCCTGCTCAGCCCGGTAACTCGAGGGAAGACCGGGAGGCACGGGGCCAGTCCTCATCACGCAGAATAAATACCGACTCTAATCCTCTGTACTGGCACATTTTTATGAGCCGCAATTTTTGCGATGTGAGATACATATAACTGATGAAGAGATGTATGGAAAGAGAGGGAGACAGAGAGACAGAGAGAGAAGGAGGGTGAGAGAGAGAAATAATGAGAACGAGAAAGAGAAAGAAAAGATAATTTGTCACGCACAGATAAGCAAGTAGAAAGTACTGCCACCAACCTGTTCTATAGCTTTGAACCATAGGCTATAGGCTAAATATTTTTAACCCAATATTTTAAACGTATGGTTTGGCGCGTGTACGCCTAATTGCTGAATGAATAAATAAGAATCCATGAATTAGTAGGCTTTATGCGTGGGTTAATTTAAGGGTTGAATAAGTGTTTCTCTTTATAGGCAAAGTAGTGGTTAAGACAAGGTTATATTATTTTATTCCACACAATATTCGTGCGATATAGGATATTTACCATTGCATATTCTATAGAAATGTGTGATTTGGTCAGTCTGCGAGCAAGCCTCACCCAAACTGATGCACAATGAAATGTGTCAAACAGCTGCACAATGGAATTTCAAGTTCAACGCTGACAAACTAATTTGCCCTCCTATAAACGTTCGCGTTAACCTACCTTATAGATCCTGCCAATATTTCTGTCACTCAATCCGTACAGAGCGACTCATAGTGTCGACAATGCCCATCCGATGTCCGACGTCCTCCAGTGCGCTACAAGGCAAATCGTCAATATCACCTTTTCTGAATTGTAGTCCCACTCCCAAACCGTCGGCTCAATTTGAATGCGAGTCCGTCCGTCAGTCAGTCACCTAAGCCATAATTATATCATGCGCGGCCAGTCTCTCTATTTCTCTGTCTCTAGAAGTACCTCCCTCTGCCTTTCTCTAGCCTATCCTCCCGCTGCGACATTCGGTGTAGGCTAAAACACGAAATAAATTAAATGTGCCAAGGCAGCAAGACGAACTTGTGACTCACTGAACACGAATCAGTGATATCTCCTATTTTGTTACCCGTGTGTTCTTCCCGTTTCCGATATCAGACACCACTATTAGGCTAGGAAAACACTAAATCGTCCAGGAACGGGTGTTCTTTTCTCAGTTCGCCCGTTATCTTCTTCCCTGAGTCGGGATGAAGGGATAGAGGGATGGAGGGAGAGGCGATTAACCGATGCAGAGGATGTCAAAGGAACATAAGTGAGCCAACAGAGAAGACTCGGAACGACGGGACTTATTCCTCCTTGCTCGTCTCTAGGAAGATAATCGTGCTTAATAGGCCCAGTGTGCTATGTTAAAAGCCCAATTAGGCTACGTTTCTCTATCATAAGAGATAATAGCCTTTACCCAAATTTATAAAGTGTAGCCTAGACCACACTGTTCCTTCAATGGCTATTTTTAAAAATGTAATAAAAAGTGCTGTAGCTTAGGCTATCCCCATCGTGCCCATCAAATAAAATGTCCCTTAATCATAGCAATTTTCCTTCTTGTTCCTTTATGGAAAAGACTATTACCTGGATAACTATTCATCAATTTGTCTTTTTTCGCTGTAAACTCAGATGGAAAGTGGAGCCACTGTTAAGGACACACACAGTGTTCGCCATGGAAACCGTTTGTGGACTCGGAACCGTTCAGCAGCTGTAGCAGTCGACTTCTGCGCAATATATGCTGGCCTAATCCGACACAGAACCAGCCAGAGTTTAAACAGAGAATCCGAGATGATTCTGGGAGTGGCACGACATCTGTTCCGGTCTCCTAACGGGACTGGACCTCATATAAGCAACGGGCCTGTTCTGGTGCGCCTGCCGGAACACTTACCCTAGGCCTATCTGTGTTGTGAGATTCACAGGTGGAGAAAGGCTCAAAGCAAATCGCCCCTTGTTTCCCGGATACAACACAGCTGGTGTGTTGTATCTAAACAAACCTTTCTTCTGCTTCTCGCTAGAGTGCATGTGTTTGTCTGTCTGTAAGGAGCAGTTTCAGGAGGAAGGGGGGGGGGGGAACATCGGCCCTTTACTGCTAGCACCAATACACCGGAGGACACAGAGCTGTTGGAACATTAGTAACTAGAGAGGGTACAATTTCTGGGGAAATTGTAGGGTGTGCTTGCTTGCGTCGGTTGCAGGTGGGTCCGTTCTCTAAGTTTTTCCCTTCTAGTGATATTTTCAAGCATTTAGCCTACTCATATTGCATATTTCATTAAGAACACCCTTTTAAACAGCTGCGAACCCCCTTTGAAACAAGCTACTGTAACAACGTTGTCACTGGCAGTATGGAATCGCGATTGAAACAGTACCGTCTACTAACTGAAAATATGCCCCCCAAAACGTAAATAAGTTTGACATTAATGTAGGGGGAAATGGCTAATTCAAAATAAGTTTGCTAGAGGCAAGTTAGCTGCTGTTGCTCCACATTTCACTGATTGTTTGAAAGCGCCGGAAATGAGAACGTTTCTTTTGACGTAAAGTTTAGCTGTGGCTTGAACACAGTACTGTACTACACACTGCCAGTGGGCGAGCCGAGTCTGACTGAGGCTAACGTCAAAACAAGCCGCGGCGTCACTCAAATTCCAAGTTTTACACAAATCACAAAAATATGCTGACCCGCTGGCTATCTTCGCAATCGCCATATCTTTAAAACACTGCCCTCCTTCTGATTTTTGATGTAGAATTGACCCTGGTACGAAATTAAGAAAATACTCACCAGAGATCGACAACAGCTCACGCAATCGTCAACGGAGGCTGACGGGGCTCTCACGTAGCAAACCAATCAAAGTTTTTACAGCAACCTACATTAAAATCTCACCATCTGGCTGTCTTCACTATAGTCATATCGTCATAACATTGCCCTCCTTCTGTTTTGTGGTGTAGAATTGACCGAACTATAACATTACGAAAATACTAAACTACTATGACGCTTGCATGTCTGCCGCCTAGGCAGTCTCACGGGCGACCCGCACTCGCTCAAATTACAAAGACTTTCACGACCTAAATAAAAAATCCGAGATGGCAGTTCCACTCGAAATTGCTTTCTCAACAAAACCCAATGGTTGGTAATTTTGGGGGTTGGCATTTTTCACTCATAATCCAAGCTCCAATTTGCGTGCTAGGACGTCTCTATCACGTTGTATCCATGCGTCGTTGCTAACGTGTGCTGACGTGGTGACGTAGCTAGCACTGGCTACCCTTCGTTGACTAAAGGCACTTTTTTGCCACAAAAACGTTGTAACCTCCTAAACCGTGCCACGGAACGTAAATATAAATACAAGCAACGCAATCGAGACCAAGACGAAACTTTTGACACAGGCGTTGTCTATGTAGTCCAAATATTGACTGATCCTTAGGGGGGCGAAAATAAACAATAATAATAAAAAGAAAAATATATATGTGAGAGAACAAAGGTTGTGCTCTCGCCGAAGGCTTGAGCACACCCAATAACAACTGTGTATTATGTATCTTGTGCATGGGCAGTTCTACATGTATGTAGCCTATTAGATAATCTCTGTTGAGAATATTTACAAAGTAATGCTTTGGAAGTCAAAATGTATACATTTGACAGCAATGGGCTTTGAAATGGCTTATAGAGGCTACATGTTCAGACGCACTCACAGAACGTGAGGTTATTGCTGGTAATTAGTTTTTATTTGTGTCAATTGCATGCTAACGTGTATGATATAGTAACGGTTTGTAAAAATGTGTGACAGGTGACTCCTGAATACTCATGAGTAGTAGTTGATTTTTTCAACGGTTCACTGGAAATCCATCCTCACACAGCGAATGCTACATGTTTTCCCGTATCACATGAATGATTAAAAATGTATACTTTTTGCACTTTATTATAAGCAAGAGTGTATGTATGTCATAGGAGCTGCCAACCGTATAGTCCCAAAGGAAAACCTTCAAACCCTTTACTGTTTACTCACTGTAGAGATAAGGAATATGTTATCCCTCCGCTCCCCTCTCTCCTGCTCTCTCTCTCTCTCCCGCTCTCTCTCTCTGTCTCTCCCTCTCTCTCCCTCCCTCTCTCTCCCTCTCTCTAACACTCTCTCCTCTTTTCCCTCTATTTCCATGTGTTTGCTCAGCTTCCCTCTACAGAAGGTGTACCCTGGAAAGCAGGAGAGAAAGAGGTGTTTGGCCCACCAAATTGTTGTTTCTCCTCTCGTGTCAGGACAATTACAAAGTGGAATTGACAATCCCAAGCAATTAGCTGGATCTGTGGCAGCGCGGCGAGAAGAGGAGGAGGAGGAGGAGGGCAGAGTGGGACCTCAGGACTTGTTACATCACACGAGGAACAATTGGCTGTTCTTAATAGGACGGGATATATGGTGCTGTAGGAGGAGAGAGAGAGACAGAGAGAGACAGAGGAGACAGAGAGAGACAGAGAGAGAAAGAAATTAACAGTGATAAAATATCAGGTTAAGCCACTGTGAGGGACAGAGAGAGAGAGAGAGAGAGAGAGAGAGAGAGAGAGAGAGAGAGAAGAGAGAGAGAGAGAACGAGAAAACAACGCAAATGTTCTGACGTACACAACATGCCGTAAGGTGTGGTGGCGCGGGGCGTCGTCAACCCCAAGAATCACTTCTAAAAAAAGGTTTTAGGGTCTCAGGGTGAAACTTTCAAAGATCCAACACATGTTGCTTGGTGCATTGAGATTCTCTGTGAGTGTAAAGAGATCCAGTACAGAGTGGGTGTAGTCTCACCTTGCTGCCTCCTCCTCACGTGGCACAGAGAGAGAGAGAGAGAAGGAGCGAGGTGCCACCAGCAACAGATAAAGCTATCTCCATCCTCTCCATAATTAACTCAGTTTCAGTAACTACCCTTTGGGCCTCGCCGTTGCCATGGCTACCCCGCATCCCCCAATTTTTTTTCATCTGTGGATCAGACTTGGATATTCTCCCCCCCCCCCCCCCCCACACACACACACCCTCCCCTCCCACACCCTCTTGGCTTTCTTAAAATTCCTGTCAGACACGCGCGTGCGCACACACACACACGTACACACCCACACGTACTCACACACACACACGTACACACGCATACTATACACGCCAACACGTACAAACAAGTACACACACATACACACCCACACGTACAGACAGCATTCACATACTTCCTTGTAGCCCTTCAAGCAATCGAATAAAGATTCTGTGTACATCAAAGTCCAGCCCTAGTCTTGGACTCGGTAGTTCAGATTCTAACGAAAGCTTCAGCAGGTCATCTTCTAACAGAAGCTGTACCACAAGGCCATGTTCATCTCCTGATGCCAGGCTTTTGAACGTTAGGAAAATGTGACTTCAAAGACAAATACAAATGATCCTCATTAGCATTCCATGGCCAGCCTGAAAGAGTGATTCAGTCAGCCAATCACCAGTGTTGGTAAACAGCAAGTGAATATCACTTGTACTGTACACAAACACGGCTCTATGCTTTACTCAACACTGAACACATGAAGATTCCGGAAGGAGGACAGTATTGTGAACACGTTACTGTAAGTGACTCTAGAAAAAACATTATTGTGAACATGTTAAGACTTAGGAGGTAAACAGCATTGTGAACACATTAATACTCTACGAGGACAAGATTGTGAACTTGTTACGGTAAGACTAGAAAGAGAATAGTGTTGTAAAGACTCAAATATTCTTATACGACAGTAGTTCAAAAAGATAATTCCCCTTTCATGAATCTCTTTCATGTCTTCCCCTACGCACATCTCATATCAGGCCTTCTAAGTAGTTACTCCGACCGCGGCACAATATCCACATTAGTAGTAGCTACTAAGACACAGAACTGATTACTGTGGAATCCTTTTCATCCCATCATTATGTCATTAGGCTCTCAATGACCCCTGTTCACACACTCCATTAACATCTCGTGCGGAAGGCAGTAAAGCCAGCAGGGGTTTATGATATAGGACGGTTAGCGAGCGTCGATGCGTCGCTAAGGCGACCGCATGGGGCTCTGTGTGTCAGGGTCGCACGTTCGTGGCTCCGTCATGAGATCACGCGTGGTGAGCAGTTGTTTATGCGTGTTTTAGGAATAGGCGAGGTGGGGGAGACACGGGGGGATGAGGGAGAGGGGATGAGGGAGAGAGAGAGGGGGCGAGAGAGAGACAGAGAGGTTAAAGAGAGAGAGACAGAGAGGTTAAAGAGAGAGAGAGGGCGAGAGAGAGACAGAGAGGTTAAAGAGAGAGAGAGAGAGGGCGAGAGAGCGACAGAGAGGTTAAAGAGAGAGAGAGAGGGCGAGAGAGCGACAGAGAGGTTAAAGAGAGAGAGGGTGAGAGGGAAGAAAAGAGAGAGAGAAAGAGCGAGCGAGAGAGAGATAGAGAGAAGGAAAGAGAGGGAGACATGTATCTGTGCATCAGCATTTTCCTTTGTCTGTATGCAAGTGTAATTTATGGGTGTGGACCACTGTGTAAATATTCATAAATATCTCAGTGCAGTGTTGACTCAGTACTTGCAGGGGGTGTTGTTGTTGATGGGGTGGGGGGTGGGGGGGGGGGGGGTAGAGGAGCTTAAGTGCCTTGCCGTGTGCTGATCAATACCAGTGATAAATCTGCACAGCTAATTTCCACTCATCAAAACCATCCTCCTGCCATCACACACACACACACACGTTATGCACGAGCACAAGAGCACACACATACGCACGTTCACACAAACGCACACACACACAGACAAACACACGTATGCAGATACACACTAGCATGCACACACCCACACCTGCATCGGACTGTGTAATGTGTGTGTGTGTATGTGTGTGTACGTGTGGAGGGGGGGGGGGGCAGAGGGCTGTGTAGTGTGACTGAGGGGGGGTGAGGGGGGCAGGGGGGCTGTGTGGTGCGACAGGGGCCGGGGGGGAGGGGGGGGGGGGGAGCAGAGTGTGGTGAGGAGATTGTAGGTCACTCCACTGAAGATGCTTCCAAGGTCTCTTGGAAACCCCTGCTGCAGCCGTGCTATCTGGGACCCAGACCTCATGGCTTCTGGCCGGCAGGCCTCGCTGGGTCACCTCACAGGAAGAGGAAGCGGCATGGCCGTCCACACGGGAGCCGGGCCTCATCAGGCAGCCGTGGAGGCTGAAGGAAACGCTGCCTAAACGTGAGACGCGGTTACTCTGTGCCGTGACGAGTGCATTCGGCCCTTTCCTTGACTCTGACCGCTGAAATGCTAATGCCAACCATGCACTTCTGATCCCTTCTCTTCCGCTGTATGTCTTGCGTGCACTATTTATGTGTCGCTTTGTATAACACCCACCAACATCCTGCCACAGACGTGTTCCTGTCTGGAGCACGATGATCTCCAGAACTAGCAGGGGTGAAAACCTCCTCGCTCCAGCGGCAGACCAGACCAGAACAGAGACACATCCATATTCATACTGACACTTCCCATTGATGTATCATGCATCCCCATCAACGACAATGGGGGTAAAATGCCCTGGTACGAGCCGAACCAGGCTTTTAAGGCGTGAGAGCACACCTTCCTTCCTTCCTCTCTCTCTCTCTCTCTCTCTCTCTCTCTGACCCTGTATCTTTCCATCTCTCTCCATCTCACTGTCTTCATCTCTCTCTTGCTCTCTTTCACGTCCTACCTGGCTTTGCTGAGAGCAGACAAGCGTGGAACCTTTGTGTTAATTATTGAGGGACTCTGCAAGGAGAGAGAGGATCATTGCTAAAGGGTGTAGTAGTATGATGGTGTGTTAGAGAGAGAGAGAAAGAAAGACAGGAAGAAAGAGAGGAAGACAAAGAGACAGAAAGGAAGTGGAGAGACAGATAAACAAAACCAACAGAGAAAGAAAGAGAGAGAGACCGACAGACAGAGCGAGAGAGAAGAGAGAGGTAATGGTGAGAGGATGGATGATGAGGGGAAGATAATTGTAATATAACAGAAGACCGTTTTATTCTGAACTTTAAAATCAACCGTCAAATTGCAGCTGAAGTCAGCCTGCTCATGAGAGAGATGCAAGGTCTCACCTTCATACGTGTTCCAAAGCTCCAGGCCCTCTCAGCCAGCTAGCGCTGAACCAGTTAGCACCCACTAATCAGTGTGCGTGTGTACGTGTGTACGTGCGAGTGTGTGTATGTGGAAAGGATGTGTGTGTGTGAGACACGTCAAGGCCAGCAATCCCCACGGCCTCCAGAGCTCCCTGGCTATCTGACTCACTGTGCCCCAGCCCAACACGCTGCACAACTCAGCACAGATCAGAGACTTCTCTCTCTCTTTTTTTTTCTTTCTCTCTCTTTGCTCTCTCTCTCTCTCTCGCTCGCTCTCTCTCCCCCTCCATCTCTCACTCCCTTTCCCTCTCACTCTCTATCTCTCTATTTCTCCGCCTTCTATCTCTGTCTCTCTTTCTATTCCTCTCTCCCTCTCTTCATCTCTCCCTCTCTTCATCTCTCCCTTTCTCTCTCTCCCTCTCTTCATCTCTCCCTTTCTCTCTCTCCCTCTCTTCATCTCTCCCTTTCTCTCTCTCCCTCTCCATGCCCCTCTCTCTTTGTCACTATCTCTCCAACCCTTCTCGCACCCCACCTTTTTCTTGGTCTGTCCATCCCTCTCTTCATTCATTCATCCCTCCATCCGACACCTCACGATGTTGACCCTTATGTCCTGCCTCCTGAACACAGACAGTATCTAGTTTTCAGTCTTACTGTAATTCAATAAGATGGCTATTTGATGCTCGTGTGTCACTGTTTTGTTCTAGCCCTTTTGGCACCGTTTCCTTCGCAAACAATTTAATTAAATTCATTTAGCAGACTCTTTTATCCACAAAGGCTGTACAAATAGTGCAATCGAAGTACAGCAGACCTAGTTCTAAGAGTGCTTGCCAAGAATCACCTTTTCTACCTTCCTAGAATTTTAATGAGATTCACGGGGCTCCGTCACATGACTCGAGAGTCTGTCATCGTTCTCTGGGTTTGAGTGACACCTGGAGGGTCTGTGTGTCTGTGATTACCACTGTGGCACGCCGTGGCCTTTTCGATGGTGCCTCAGTGTGTCAAACGCTTACCTCACTGCTGGGAGCAAAGTTCAACTGGGTCTCAACAGTCCAATCAGAGTGAAGAGAAGAGAGAAACGAAGACAACGTCCTCAGTTCCATGAGATAAGTGTCTTCACGAGACGACAACCTAGGAAGAGATCTACCCAGATACATTGGTATCTATAAATATCTACCCACATGTACTTATATCTGTAGCTGCGGATCAAAGCTTGTGCTAAACGAACGCATTATATCTACCACTTTCCACTTCTATATACTTATATCTACATATATACATATCATGTATACTTTTATCTAAAATGAATACATACATGATGTACTTGTATCTGGTTTGTTGTTAGGGTGGAAGCCATACCATTGCAAATCAGCACTGTGCATCCAACATACATATTGGCCACAGACCCCTATATCCACTCCTTTCACCTTATGATCCATATAAGATCCACTTAAAAAGATGAGCAGGTTAATCTACATTATTATGGTTTACACACGCACACACTAGGTAAACACAATTAGTAAATACATCTAGTATGTAACCCCTTGACTCAGCCTCCCCCTTCGTATCCCCCCTCCTCACCCCTCCACCCATCCCATCCTATTTCTTTCCTCATCCTTCTCTCTCTCCTTGCTCTCTCAGTGGGAGTGTGCAGTAATTACACAGTCAGACTGTGTTTACAGATGCAAAAGCGCCTTAATTTATTCCAACAGTTAGCAGTAATTCCCCACTTTAATTTATAGCTCCCACACCCCATAGGGAGAGAGGAGAGAAGGGAGCAAGACAGAGAGAGAGAGAGGGGGAGGTAGAGAGAAAGACAGAAAGAAAGATAGAAAGCATTTCATAGTACTGAACTATTCGTTTTGGTCTACAGAATGCGTAGAACTTAATCCTCCATTAAGATGTAATAACATTCCTTCTGTACTCTCTTTGCTGCTGTTTTCAACTTGCATTGATGGATTTCCTACCCAGTGAATGTTGGAATTTTATGTGACATTAACAGCTGAGACCTTACACTGTAAATTAACAGAAAAACGTTTTTGTTTTCAGCCGGGGGATTTTTCTATAATGAAACCTTCTGTGGTTTCCATGTATTCCTGCCAACATTGTCCTGGTGTGTTTGTGTAAGACCACCAAATGGTCCTACAATTACATGTCAGACATTGTCAGGTGACGTCAAACAGCATGTTTATCATATAGCTATCGACATGCGTCTGAGAAAAGAACACCAGGTGTTTCAATGATTCATTTCTCCCCCTTAGTTAAAGCCCATTCAGCACTTACAGGTTTCGCGATTCCCTACAACGCTCCAAACATTTCAAGGGTATCATTATAGTTATTATTTTGCTTGAAAATCCCTTTTGGCATGTCCAGAGAAAGCCATCATACAGGCTAGAGGACTTACATATTGACACATTGTGCATTATCAGTGAGGTTTTCAGACGATCAATGCCTCTGTGGTCGTTTGTCTTTGTGGTGGATGGCACACTGGCATTAGCACTTCATGCACTCAATATTTACAGTTACAGGATCACTATGAAGCAGCCAGTCCAGCAAACACAGCAGGGGAAAGAGAGGCACTCAGTTTGGGCATTAAGGGGTGTCGTCAGTCCAACCTTTTAGTGTGTTGACCTCCACCACAGAGAGTCCTACACTCCGGGGAAGGACAGTGTGCGTTTTGTCTGTGTGTGTGTGTAGAGACTTGTAGTAGAGAGAGAGAGAGAGAGAGAGAAGAGAGAGGGAGAGAGAGAGAGAGAGAGAGAGAGAGAGAGAGAGAGAGAGAGAGAAGAGAGAGAGAGAGAGAACATACTAGATGCTTGTATTGTGTCTTTTTTTCTATGGCCTCTGCTGTGTCCATTAAATTTTGATTCGAATGTGAGTGAGAGAGACGTGTGCATGTGCTGTTTTTCCCATTTCAGAAAGGGCCTGTTTACATGTGTGTTTGCATGGCCTTGCTAGGTAAAAGCATCCACGGTCCTGTGAGGTCTCCCGTGGACTGATAGAGAACAGAGTGAGAACTCACTCCAGCCAGTCTGGTGAGAGGAAAGGTAGTTAAGGCAGACAATTGTATCCAAAGGGACGTACAAACAGTGCATGTAGAAAGACTAGAACGAGATCAATGATCAGAAGTGTAGTGTAGTTCTGACAGTGTTTCGATAGTGAAAGTCCAGGAACGGTCTGTTTTTACTAGCCAAGTAATCACATCTCAGTTACCAGGCACAGTGAACAAAAAGAACACCACAGAATAGTAATCCCAGGGCAGTAACACCTCGTAAGGGGGCTGGACATGATAGCCGCGAGCTCCAGAAATAGTCAGTTGTTCTCAAAGGAGCTATGAACCCTGGTGACTTTGTGTGTCACTTGTGTGTAGTTGTGGATGTGGGTGATGGGGGGTGTTGAGGACGCGGGTGGGGGTGTTGTCGTTGGTGACAGTGTCCCTGAGACATCCTGTGTACCAGCAGACAAGCTGCCTCACGCTCCGAGGAGGGAGAAACTGGCTGCAGGGTTCTCCAGGGTTCTCCGGGGAACCTTGTCTTCCTGCCCTCTGGAGGGGACACCAGTGAGACCAAACACCTCGGTTCTCCTGTTTCCCATCCCTCCATCCCATCCCTCCATCCCATCCACCTCTCTGTTCATCTCTCCTTCTCTCTTTCTCTCAATATCTGTTCATCTCTCTTTCTCTCAATATCTGTTCATCTTTTCCTTCTCTCTCTCTCTCTCTCTCTCTCTCTCTCTCTCTCTCTCTCTCCCTCTCTCTCTCTCTCCTTCCCTCTCCCTCTCTCTCTCTCCCCTCACTCTCTCTCTCTCTCTCTCTCCCCCCCCCCTCTCTCTCTCTCTCTCCGTCTCAATCTCTGTATTCATTCATTCATCTCTGTTGTTCTCTCTCATTCTCTCTCTATTCATAGTTGTTCTCTTGTTCTCTTTCTCCCCCTCTCTCCCCCTCTTTCTGTACTTCTCTTTCAAAGTGATTGTTCTTTTCCTTGCCATTACAGATATCAAAGTGTGCGCACAACTGATGAACACATCACTTAACGCATGTCAAGCTGCCCTCCAGCCAGGCCTGTCTCCACCCAGTCAAGCTACTGTGCTCTGAGGGGCCCGGGGAGATAAAAGGATTGTGTTTATGAAATGCAAATCAGTCATTTGGTTCTCTTACTGTTGTCTGTCATTGTCATGTACTGTTTTGGTCTGGGTTGTTGAGAGGAGCCAACCAATCCTAGCGCTCCATCTCTGAGCTGCACATCTCACTGAACTCACACTGTACCATGTTGATATAGTTACTGTCCTTGGAGTGAAGACTTACAATTCGAATGTTATTTCACAGCAACAAATTTTAAAAAATTACATTGTGTTTCAATAAATGAGTCATGTCCCTCTATCGATCATCACAATACAGCCCACATTTCCTGTCGATGCTCCATAAAGACAGAATGTGTTTGTTATTTCTATTAAGTGGCTCTGCGAGACAGCCCCCTTCAAAACAGAAAGTCAAAAATGCAAAGTCAAAAAGGCTGTTGCCTTGAACAGGAGCAGATAAGGTAAATAAAAAAGGAGAGGAAGTGAAGGTGTCAATGCCGCCAATCCTCCTTTTATTATTAAAATGATCACTGTCTCTTTTGTTGTTGTTGAAGTGCTGCTGCTTCTTATCAGCCTGTCTGCTCTGCAAGCCACCTGAGAGAGAGAGGGCGACAGAGAGAGAGAGAGAGGGCGACAGAGAGAGAGAGAGAGGGCGACAGAGAGAGAGAGAGGGTGACAGAGAGAGAGAGAGAGAGAGAGAGAGAGAGAGAGAGAGAGAGAGAGAGAGAGAGAGAGAGAGAGAGGGCGAAAGAGAGAGTGAGAGAGGGCGACAGAGAGAGAGGGCGACAGAGAGAGACAGAGCGAGAGAGAGAGAGCGAGAGCGAGAGAGAGAGAGAGAGAGAGAGAGAGAGGGCGACAGAGAGATAGAGAGGGCGACAGAGAGAGACAGAGCGAGAGAGAGAGAGAGCTGTGGGGAGAAGCTTGTCTGACAGCACCACAATGCAGCATAACAGTAGAGTAGCATGATGGGCAAAAAAAGCAAAGACGGTTGAAGAGAGTATTTGAGGAGGGGGGGGGGGGGGGGGGGGGGGGGGCAATGAGTTCATGGCCCCAGAATACGAAGCCAGTGATGCTATAGTGCCACTGGGGGGGTCAGTGCTTCTGCTCTGCTGAACTCCAATGAAAAGCTGCTCTCCCACTTACTGTTCAACCTCTGTCAACAAAAGCTGCCCATCCTATCACAAGCAGGCTGTGTGAGCACACGCACACACATGCCCTTGAGAGCTCCAGACAAGAATTAGCACAGCATCCCATCAGAATATGCATCGGAGCTTTGACATGCTGTCTATTGACTTTTCACGTGCTGCGAGTGCGGCAATCTTCCTCGAGTTGATGAGATGAAGATTTTATCTGTCCTCCTATGTGGCTTTTCTGTTTCGGAGTTTTATGTAAACACCTCCTCTCTTTCTCTCGCACACACTCTCTCTCTAACTCTCCCTAATTCTCTCTACGTACGCAGTGTATATACCTCTCTCTTTCTCTCTGTCTCACTCTCTCTCTCTGTCTCTCTCTCTCTCTCTCTTTCTCTCTGTCTCACTCTCTTACTCCCTCTTTCTGTTGATGTATGGTCTTGGTGACAGGTAAAACAAACACTGGGCCAATCGATGCTGTAAACAGGATCTGAACGAGGCTGTAAATAAGGTGTTGTGCCAGGGGACAAGACGGCCAGGAAGAGGGAGTCTGACGAGGAGTTCATTTTTCATTTCCTGCTTAAATATCTCATTTGCCTGTCAATGCAATCAATAAAATCACACGGCACACGCTAAACGCCTCCCCCTTTTTATTACCGTCGCAATCACTCTGCAGCGCTGCGGTTCCAGCGGGCCTGAGGGACGCAACAATCACACGACGCCACTCGCATATCGCCCCGGAGCAGGAAGTCAAACGAACATTTGACTTGATTGTGCCTTTCGGAACTTGATTAATGTTATTGTAGAAATATGATGCAGCCTATAACCATGAGGTGAATATGATGCAGCCTATAACCATGAGGTGAATATGATGCAGCCTATAACCATGAGGTGAATATGATTCACCTCATGGTTATAGGCTGCCCAGCACGACTCGACTTCTGCGTCTGTCTTACAGCACTTCCCACCAGGGAACCTTGTTGCTGCTGCTGTTGTTGCTGGGGGGGAAAAGAGACAACGTGACACCAGGGCTACCTCCAGGGAAGGTGGTGGAGGTGGAGGTGTTGGGGGTGTGAGGTGAGTCAGCTAACACCAACGCACAAATACTTAAGACGGCTTACATAAAGAATTCCAAATGAAAGCATATGTTCTGCAGTGACAAAAGTGAGAAAACATCATTGGGCCTCGGGGACAGAGGGAAAGAGAAAGATGGAGAGAAGAGAGGTAGAGAAGAGAGGTTGAGAGAACAGAGACCAAAGAGGAGGAGGAAGTCTCCTGGCTGGAGGGTGACTGACAGGAAGACAAATCCAGCTCCTAAAGAAGGGAGAAGATGGAGTGGAGGAGTTCCACCACACCTTCTCTGCTTATGGGAACCCCCTCACTGAGCCTCAATTATTCTCAGCACACACCTCATCCCCCACAGACTCCAAAGATGTGTGAAATTACTAATCAAGGATTCCTTCTTGAAGATTCCCAATTAGAGATCTAATTTTCCACACCACTGGGTCGCCTCACTTCGACACGCGGCAGAGGCCATGGAAACGTTGGAGGTGGAGGAGGTTGGAGGAGTTGCCATAGATACATATGGCTGGAGGTGGCGTGTGTTTTTTTTTTGCTGAGAGAAAAATCTTTCAGTGGCTCCAGCTGGTTGTGCTTGGATGCGTTCAGAGAGGAATGCCAAGTCCCAGACACAAAGAATGACACTGAACAGCTGACTGGTCTCTGGCACCGGTTGGGCAGAAGCTGACATCATCCTGATACTAAAACCTGTATTGGATTACCATGACAACACCGCAAATCAAATCAGAGACCCCGCTGTAATTAAATACCACGATTCTTCAGTAGGACGTTTACCTTTATGTCTATTCCAACCCAGCATCCCTCCTGTACAGCTGTACACTCCACTGGGCCATATGCTGAAGAGCGAGTGTTTCAGGAGAGTGTGGAGAGACACACTGTCCTACAGAAACACTAGTATTGATGTGTGCCTGGATGCTCTGCAGAGACAAACAGCTTGCTAGTTCCTCCTGGTTGACAGTTCTTCCTTACCGGGTGTGATTAGTGTGCTGGCAGAGCAGCAGAACACATGTTAGGTCTCCGCTCGGAGGATACAGTCTATGTTTAGACCCGCTGACACTGTGTACACACTGGCTGATTGGGGAGGAAGGGTTACCATGGGGACAGTGTGTGTCTGACGTTCTGGTGATGCTGGGTGCACCTGCTTTGTCCCGGGGCTTACCACTTCCTGGTAATTACTTCCTGTTTCCTACTTCCTGTTTACCACTTCCTGTTTAGCCCTCTTTGTGTTTACCCCATGCTGTTTTCTCCTTCCTGTTGACCCTGTCCTTCTACATATTAAGCATGCCCCTTCTTGGCCTAGCTCCAGCACTGGTTCAATACACAGGATCGTAGAGAGGACCCTAATCAGGGGCAGGGCAGCGACACCCAGACAAGCCAGTCGATTGTGCTGCTTTTCAAATGGCTTCATCGCTCTCCTTTCTCCAGTGTCTTGAATGCACACGCACAGATGAAAGCCGCTTGACCCAAATCACAAATGGATGCGACAATGCAGGGCGGTTTGTCCTTTTGACTGCTCGCTGTCCCCAGCAGACACGCTGCTCATTTCACAGTCTGAGTATCTGTGGCCTGCAGCACTACATCACAGTCTGCTCCTGGCTTGCCCCCCTCAACATTCACTGCATTTTTTTTTCCCTTCTCAAAACGACATACAAATAGTGCATGCAAAAAGTCCAGCTGAAAATCAAGGATCAAAAGAGTGAAGGAAACTTCTGTATTTACATTTAGTCATTTAGTCATTTCCAAGGACACAACGTCATTTTGCACGGCCGGGAATCGAACTGGCAACCTTCAGATCACTATCCCGATTCCCTAACCGCTCAGCCACCTGACTCCCTATTTACCAGGCAAAGTACAAAATAGCATCTCAACCAGCAGGCACACACTGCCAACTTTCAAATCTCAACGACAGTATTACATTCATCACTGCAACACGAACATGTGCACTACAGCATTACTTAGTACAGTGCAAAGACATGCAAAGCTCGTTCTGAACGTTTACATTTTAATCAACTCTTGGCGGCTCTGGTAGATGAGAGGCAGGAGTACTGCAGATGAGAGGCAGGGGTGCTGCAGATGAGAGGCAGGAGTACTGCAGATGAGAGGCAGGGGTGCTGCAGATGAGAGGCAGGGGTGCTGCAGAGACAGAGGCAGAGAGGCAGAGATGAGTGGTTCTCGCAGGAGTGATGGTTGTTCAGCTCATAGCGAACAGCACACTCCCTGAACACCAACCCGATATTTTGCTACTTTCTCTTTCACTTTCTCTTTTCACCTCATATCCTTTAATTTGACATATTTGACAGCAGTCTCATCTTCTCTTCGGTGCCTGCTTCCTTGCCTGTGTGTGGTTGTGTGTGTGTGTGTGTGTGAGCAATCTGGAGTCCAAACTGAACTGATGAAATCTCTCACAATTTTTGTTCAACGATTTAACAGCACCCCCACGACTAGCTTGGTGATTAAGAGGTGGCTCACATGACCATGCAGGAGATTGTACAGGGCACCTGTTTAGAACACCAGGAAATACTTTACATCTCCAGTAACTTAATAAAAGTGTTAGTGAGCAGTAATAGGGTTAGGGTGGGGGGACTCGGAGCAGCCAGATGAGGATAATTGGTGTTAGGGATGGAGGTCAAGGGTCAGTGCAACAACACAGCTGGGGGGCAGAGGACGGAAAAGACGCAGAGGTCATCCCCTCTCTCTCTCTCTCTCGCTCTCTCTCTCTCAAATGAACCAGAAATGAGGGGATGAGAATAAAGGGAAGGGGTGAAAAGAGAGGGAGCGGACAGAGAAGGATTGCGCCGGAGGGGAGGGCGAGGTTAATGGAATTGGAGTAAAGCGAGGGAGGGGGCAGAGGGGGTGGGGAGGGAGGGGAGGAGGGGAGGTTGAAATGGCATGTGAATTGAAAATGCCTTTTTAGCCGTCGAATCGATGCACTGATTCCCTGTCTGAGAGGCTGTCGCTGTCAGGGAGGGTGGAGGGCGGGGGTTAGAGGGGGCTGGGGGGCTGGTAGAGGGGGTAGGGGGAGGATGGGGGGTGGAGGCGGCTGGGAGGGGGTAGGGGGAGCCCAATAGTAGGATCAACCCTTTCCTATTGACGTTTAGGAAATTAGATTGTGAACGTCAACTGTCACATTTCTGTGGGGTCCCAGACATACAGAAGGCTGTGATTGGTTCAGCAAACCCAATGACCAATCACAGCAGCTTTAGTCGTAAACGTTCTCCCCCTTCAAAGACCAATCAACGACTGAAACTCCCAGGTTTATTGTAGTGAGCAGGCTTGGCCTGTAGAAGGTCAGAGAATGATTAATTTGCCCCCAGTAGTAGAATTAGAGGGTCTAATCTGTTAAAAGGCTAAACAATAAATTTAATCAACGCCCAAGGACCCCCAACTGAGAATGTGAAGCTGCGAGCTCAAGTAAACACAAGTCACAGTCACACACAGACACACACAAACACAAACGCACCTCCCTCTACACACACACACACACACACAAACACACCTCCCTCTACACGCACACACACAGACACACACAAACACACACACACACACACACACACATTCACACACAGACACACACACACATACAAACACACACAGACAAAGCAATTGACGCATTTTTTGGCAGTCTTGTTCTCAGCTTCCGCATGAAGCATTGATCCTGCATAATCATAAGACGTTCAGGAACACAAAAGACGTTTTATGAAAACAAATGGAACATCTGTTGTCACTGAAGCTATTAGCACCCATTGTGAGAAGTGGATCTTCACTTGGGTGACAGTGAAGAGAGAGAGGAGAGACTGTGTGAGTGTGTGATTGTGCGTGCATAAATATACATACATATGTCTGCGATCTACTCGCAGATGTTGACTGTTGCAATATTAAAGTGTCTTGTGTAAATGTCATTGAGGTAGAGGGGGAAAGAGAGAGGAAGAGGGGGAGACGGGGAAGGAGAGAATGAGAGGAAGACTAGGGACAGGGGATAAAGAGGGTGAGGGAGGAGGAGTAGAGATGGAGGGAGAGAGAGAGAGAGAGAGAGAGGGAGAGAAGGAGGGATAGGGGGAGAGAGGGAGTGTGATGAGGAGAAGGGACCAACATTTCAAATGAATATTTCCCCCAAAATGTCTCTTTCATGCCTCTACAGAGTTTGCTTGCTTGTCAAGAGAATTTCACTGTCCAGAATGAACTGCGTTGTACTGTGCACATGATAAATAAAGCACTTTGACTTTTGACTTTTACCTTGACCTTGACGGGAGAAAGAGCTAGCGAGAGGAGAAGGGGTAGAGATTGAAGGAGAGAGAGACAGTGGGAAAAGGAGGGGCAGAGATGGATGAGAGAGAGGGAACAGGGACAAACACCAAGGATCACTCTTACTTCCTGTCGTTCACATGGCAGCTGGCTAATGCAGTATTCAGTAAGCCATCTCCCAAAGCATAAGGGCCCTGACACTGCCACCCACACTCACCACACCACACTCACAAACACACACACACACACACATGCACATACACCCCAACACTCACATGCCCCCCAGTCACATGCACACACACGCAAACACAAGCATCCACTGAGACACACACACGCACATACTCACACATGCACCCACACACACTCGCCCCTCACAAACTCCACACATGCACAACTTTCCTACGCTTTCATAAACTGTAACACTTCCTTGCAGTATCAATCGTTTTCATTCATGTCCAACGTTTCTTACGGAAACATTTCCAAGCAAAGCAGAGAGGCGTACGAATGCCCTCTCCATCCTGCCTCCACTTCAGCCTTTATGTTGGCGACTGCAGCGTTTTGTGTCATAAGTGGTGCACCAGCGTAGAACCAGACCTGACCTTGCGCAAGGCCGATGCTGCTCCTCTAAAGAGCTGTGTGGTTCCCGCTGCCCGGCCGGCGCGTGTGGAAGCGGGTGACCAGCGAGCCGAGTGTGTTGTATAGCCCACAGAAATCATGTTTAACTACTCAATAATAGAAGGCGTTTTTTGGAAAGCTCTTATTAAATTTTAATGGGAAGGAGTAGGAAGTGGAGGATCTGGCATGAAATCAACCTTGACACATCATCTGACACTAGTAGAGCTGCTCTTCCTCTCTCTTCCTCGGCTGGTTTAATTATTCAGAGGCTGAGTGGAAGAATGCAATAAAGTCTGCATGTGAGGTCTGTTCTCGTGGCTAAGAGGAAGAGTTTCCACGGTCCTGTAAAGGTGGAGGAACAGTAGTGTATCCACACACACTTATATCTCAACCGATACTGTGTGTGTGTGTGTGTATTAACTTGCCACGCACTGGCTCCTGCCTTGGGTCACTTCCAAGACCTGATTGTAATTGATGGAATGGTTTTGATTTAGCCTTCCATCTATATCCATCTGTGTCATGCTCAATATATCACCATTTCCTATGCAAATCATCCACTCAGGGATAATGTGATTAATGCCTCAATGACAGTTGCATTGTACGCTATGATCCATTGGTTTTCAGTGGCTTCTATAGGGGGCTGCAGCTCTTCTGCCCTCTGGTGATGGGGAGTAGACCCTGCAGGACGGTTGGTGTTCGCCTACACTGTTTATGCTGTGGTCCAGTCCATGCAGTATGCTAAAGGAGGGATGG
Organism: Thaleichthys pacificus; assembly: GCA_023658055.1. Lineage (NCBI taxonomy): Eukaryota > Metazoa > Chordata > Actinopteri > Osmeriformes > Osmeridae > Thaleichthys > Thaleichthys pacificus. The sequence continues at coordinate 10,424,156 of CM042858.1, forward strand.
GGGGAGTCAGGTGGCTGAGCGGTGAGGGAGTCGGGCTAGTAATCTGAAGGTTGCCAGTTCGATTCCTGGCTGTGCCAAAATGACTGTTGTGTCCTTGGGCAAGGCACTTCATCCTACTTGACTCGGGGGGAATGTCCCTGTACTTACTGTAAGTCGCTCTGGATAAGAGCGTCTGCTAAATGACTAAGCAGAAATGTAAAGCTGATTAAAGAGATTAAGAGGTTTTATTTTGTAAAGCAATATTTATTTCGCACAATATTTTCAAGCTTCCGATAAAAACAATCTTCAAACTTGAGAGAGTGCATTCCAATATCGAAAAAAAGCTTTCAAGCGAAAAGACCAAAAAAGAAATACGCGACATAATCAGATCATTCAAAGGTATCTCAAAAACACAACACGGTATATCAATAGTCAAATGAAAACAAAGAAGAGCAACAGTCATGAAAGCGCAGTCCAACATTAAAGTTAGTATAGTGACAAATAAAGGAAGTGTTTTTTAAAAAGATTTTTTTTTTTTTTTAAAGAAAAACAACTTACTACGATAACTAAACAATGATGCAGAACGCCCAGTCACCTCCCACTCACACTCTGACAAACATTGCACACACACTCAAGAATACACAAACACAACTTTAGAAAAAAATGAAACATCAAAACCCAGGAAATGTAATAAATACTAGAAAGAATCACTGTGTTTAAAGCTGAAATGTGTATCACTGATTAAAAGACTACATTTGTGCGACATCCAAGTAAAAATCAACAAATTGATCAAATCCAGTAAAAACGAAAAGTTATAAATTCATCAGTGTGACATTCAATGATTAAAACTGTTAACTGACTGAGTCACAATCATGATTCAGACTAGGTCAGAATCACGTTTAAAACTTTTCACCGAATGAATCACAAGCATGTTTAACAGTCTTCTCTGACTGAGTCAGAGCCGTGTTCACCACACAGATATAGATCACATCAGACTCTCAGGTGTGCTCCAGATAACCAGTTCCCAACTGACAACCCAACACTGAGGGCTCCTGCCCAACGGAATGATACACCATGCTCCAGTCAGCTGGTGTTTAACACCAACCAGGTTACTGCCTCTCACTGACGAGTAGAGCTTTCCTCACTCTCCATCTCCTCTCCATCCCCCTCTCCTGTGCCCAGTATCTCCATCCCCCTCTCCATCCCCCAGCCTGCTTCCTGGAGAGTACGCCGCCACCACCAGGGCTCCACAGACACCTCCAGAGCCTTCGCATGGTATGGCTTGTTCTCACACATGGCTTGTAACTTCCCTTTCTGCCTTAATGTTGTGAACTTGATTCTATGCTAACCCCCTCGACCCCCCTGACCCCCCCCCACCACCAGCCCCCAGCCCCCCACCCAGCCCCTCACCCACACCCGCCATTCTGAGACCAAACAAGCAGTCAGGATCTCACTCCCTACTGCATCGGCCTGGTAAAGTGATTACACCATATGTACAGTACTATGTGGACTCCCATCACATTGATCCATATCCTCTACGAACACTGCTCTGAAAATTCAGGTTCGTTAAATGACAAGATGCTTCTGCCACCAAGTGCAAAAGCACAGCAGATGGTAAATACAAACAAGCTGCGTTAAGGTGAAAACACTAATAACATTGTTTTTATAACAGCGCTGTAAACCCATCAATGCCCTTAAAGGTCTCACTTAAATAGACGACTCTAAATTTGTTCTTTCCGAAGTTCCCGTCATTTGCAGACTGCTTCACTTTGGACACTAGAAAACTCTTGGCGGACTGAATAAGCTTGTATTTCTCCTCCCACTATCTCCCCCCTTCCTCCTCCTCCTCCTCCTCCTCCTCCCAAGGCTAGCTCTGTTTCGGGGTAACAGTTTGGTGCGGCGGTGCTTTGAGGTTGGTTGCCGAGGCGGACGAGGAGGAGGAAGAGGAGGAGGACGATGAAGAGGAGCTCCGTCTGGTCTCCACGCCTGTGCTCGTCATTTTGAGCTTGCGTCGTTTGGCGAGCGGGGCGTTGTCGACGCTCTTCAGAAAGAAGCCCTCCCTCTTGCCCCGGTTGAAAGCCTGACAGGGGAGCACAACAGCAGGACGCACTGAAGTTGTTATAGTTGTACTGTGCCTGGCAGCTGAGATGTGGTTATTGTTGCACTGTGTCTAGTAGCCTAGATGTGCTCATTTTACACTGTGCCTGGTAGAACCAGACCCTTCCTTGACTGACCACCGAAACACTGTTAGAACCTGCGTTTTGTCTACATCCATCTGTATGTCGCTTTGGATAAAAGAGTCTGCTAAACTGTAAACCTGAAGCAATCAGGGACAAGACAAGATGAACAGCTGACTCATCCACACACACACACACACAAAACCTCCCCCTCCACACACACACACACGTGTGTTTCAAGCGTGTACCTTGTAGGTGGCGTTGACGTAGGTGCGGACGGTGGGCCCGCTGGACTCCAGGACGTCAGGGGTGCACAGGGGAGTGGAGGACGTGATGACCTCTCCCTGCAGCCAGCTGTTCTGCCTCAGGTCAGACAGCTTGAGACGCCTCTCTGGGTCCACCGTCAGCAGGCCTGGAGGGGGAGGGGGAGAAGGAGGAGGAGAGAGATGGAGGAGGAGGAGGGGGAGGAGGAGAGAGATGGAGGAGGAGGAGGGGGAGGAGGAGAGAGATGGAGGAGGAGGGGGAGGAGGAGGAGAGAGATGGAGGAGGAGGGGGAGGAGGAGAGAGATGGAGGAGGAGGAGGGTTAGAGGAGGAGATGTTGGAGCCTGAAAGAACACCATAAACCATTTCCTCTCCCTCTGGCTCAGGGTCCTCCTCTCTTGGCTGCTCTCCGTACCTTTCACCAGCTCCTTCGCCTCCTCCGACACCCCCTTCCAGGGCTCGCCGGCCAATGAGAAGTCCCCCCTCCTTAATCTTATGCATGATGTCGGCAGCATACGATGATGTCACCCCCCTCTGCTGCTCACTCTGGAAGGGCACCTGGCCTGACAGCATGGTGTACTGGAACACACACACACACACATTACCACACACACACACATTACCACACACACACGCTCCCACTGACACGTTAATGATTGTGACTGGAGGTAATGAGAGCTGGAGGAAGGGGGGGGGGTGTACCAGGATGACCCCCAGGCTCCAGAGGTCACAGGCCTGGTCGTAGCCGGAGCTGTGGAACAGCTCGGGGGCGGCGTACTGCAGGGTGAAGCACGGGGTCTGCAGGGGGGCACTGCCCGCCGGGCACAGGCGGGCAAACCCAAAATCGATCACCTTCAGAACCGAGTCTTCACCCTCGTCAGCAAACAGCACGTTCTGAGAGGACGGGGAGAGACAAGAGAGGAGAGACAAGAGAGGAGAATGTGATGGGAGGTAAAGGGAGAGAGAGGAGAGGCAAGAGAGGAGAATGTGATGGGAGAGAGAGGAGAGAGAGAGGAGAGACAAGAGAGGAGAATGTGATGGGAGGTAAAGGGGAGAGAGAGGAGAGACAAGAGAGGAGAGAAACTCATGATTGAGACAAAATCCAGAGAGAGACGAGAGAGTAGACTGGTGAGAGTGGGTTGAAATGGGTGGGCTGTAAAGCGCGGGTAGATGACACACGCGTGTGGAGGCCTGGGCCCACCTCTGGTTTGAGGTCCCTGTGGACCACCCCGGCCTCGTGCATGAAGCTGACCGCAGACACCAGGCTCTTCAGCAGCTGGCTGGCCTCAGCCTCCCCAAACAGCTTCTTCCTCTTGATCCTCTCCAGCAGCTCACCCCCACCCAGCAGCTCCATCACCAGGTAGGTGTGGTACTGGGGGAGGTACAGGAAGAGAAAGGTGAGGGAAGGAGTGGGGGAAGGAGTGAGGGAAGGAGTGAGGGAAGGAGTGAGGGAAGGAGTGAGGGAAAGAGTGAGGGAAGGAGTGAGGGAAGGAGGAGAAGAGGGCGAGGAAGTGAGCAAGAGGGGCAGAGGGAGCGGGAGGGGAAAGAGATGAGCGAGGAGAGAAGGGCGGGGGGGCGGGGGGGAGAGAGCAGGGGTGGGGGGAGAGAGCGGGGAATATAAAACAGTAATGAGAAAATTGTCAGTTGTTGCATGATTGCTTAAGTTCCCAACTGAATTCTCTGTACCAGATATTAAATCATTAAAAATGAAATCATCCAGTCTCCTAGTTAAGAGCCAACAGTGGAGCCTCTCTCTGAGGCATGTCCAGGTGTCTCTCTCTGTATACCTGGTCTGTGTAGACCTCATGCAGTTTGACGATGTTGGGGTGAGCCTCACACTGTCTCAGGGCTGCTATCTCCCTCTGCGTGTTCACCTCCATTCTGACACAGACAGACAGGAGAACCAGGAAGAGACAGACACACAGACAGAGAGAGAGGCAGGGGAGAGACATGAACGGACAAGAAAGGTCAACACAGCACCCCAGTGCCCTCCTGCTTCCCAGAAGTCATAGCGACACATTAAAAGGCATTAGAACACGTTGGAGTGTGAAAGGTGTCATTAATCACGGCGGTACAGCGTTGACGTGGCGCGCCGCCAGCCGCCCCCCCGCTCACCTTCGACTGATGATCTTGACGGCGTATTCCTGGCCGCTCGGGCGGTGTCGACACTTCCTGCAGACAGAGAAGCTGCCCTCCCCCAGCGGCGCCCCCTGGAGGCAGAGCTCGTACTGCAGGAAGAACTGGGAGTCCTGGAGGACACGGCAACGCCACGGCAACACCACGGCAACACCACGGCAACACCACGGCGAAACCACACATGCGTCAGGGACAGGAAACCGAATGTTTCAACGTCTGATGCAACAGGAAATGTCCACATCTATCTTTCTCTCTCTCTCTCTCTCTGGCTCCTCTGATTGCAGAGATTTCCAGAAGCAGCACAGAAACAGGTCAGAGCTAGATCTGGATTCAACCCACACTTCAACCCAATCCCAGGGTGATGTTTCGCATTAATAACCTAGACTGGGACTGTGCTCAATAGTCTAATTTCTCCTACGACAGTCTCATAATAAACCCCAAACAATTTTTACACCTCTCATAATAACATGAAAGATCTCTTGGTTTTGTAACACACACAATCGTGTTTCGCGCCGTTGCCATGGATACGTGACGTGTGCAGTGCGTGCTTCCCCGTACCTCTAGCATGGCACTGCGGCGGACGGTGGCCGAGCCGGGCCGCTCAGCCCCCACCTGGGCCTCCATGAAGTCCCCCATCACCACGTTCTTGTTGAACAGGATGGAGGGAGCCACAAACGAGTAACCCTGGGAAACAAGAGGGCACAGTTGACCTCTGACCCTGAGCCCCGGAGCATTCCTAGGTCAGAGCTAGTCTCATTTCTCAAGACATTTCTCGTGGACACCAACATGGGGCTAGGCTAACTGAATGCATTACTGTGGATGGTAAGATTAGCTAACTTTGGTCTGTATTGGTGCTGGGGCAGGTCAGGGGTGCTGGGTGTGGGGCTGACCTGAAAGAGGCGGTCGGTGCTGGGAGGGGTGCTGGCGGGGGAGTAGACAGGGTCCATGCCGGTGAACTCCTCAGCAAAGTTCCCAGTGTCCAGCTCGTTCCTCAGCTCAGGCTTGAAGGGGCTGGCCAGCTTCCTCTCCGCCAGGTCCGACCAGCTCAGACCCTGCAGGCGCATCACAGCATGGTGAGGGGACTGTGTGTGTGTGTGTTGTGTTTACGACTGCAAATGTTTGAAACGAGTGTAAACAACAGAGAAGGCTGATAGGCGAGGAGAGGAGATGCAGAGAGAGCACCTTGAAGAAGGGATGCCCCTTGATGTCCTCTGCCCCGCGGGGCCCAGAGCCCAGCCTCTTGTGGGGGTCCTTGACCAGCAGCTTCCTCAGCAGGTCCTGAGCCAGGGGCCCGATCATGGAGGGGAACGGAGGCTCGCAGCGCAGGATACGCCTGGGAGGAACACCGCAGGGGAGCAGGGACAGAGGGAGCTTAGCGGTTAGAGCATCTGACTACAGATCATAGGGTTGCTGGTTCAAATCCACTTCCCACCCCCTTAAGTCCCATACCCCCCAGATCAAGAGGTCAAATCTACCCCCTATCCCTACCTCCATATCAAGAAAGAGGTCTAGGAGTTCAAATGAACACCCCCTAATCAAGAGTTCTCAGGTTCAAATCTCCCCCTTGTACATTGTGTCTGCTAAATTGATACCTGCCTAAAGCGACAGTCATAACCCAGGACTCATTAGATGGCTTTCATCCCCCTCAGGAACAACATGACAGGAGAGCACCATCGGAATGTTTAATCAGGCTAACACAAAGGATACAGCGCCACTAATTCAGCTGTTATTATACACATTTGTATAGTCTGGCAGTTCCATCAAAGAGAGGGGTGAAAGGCCCCATCAACCGCGCCACAATGGATGTCATCGGTGCTCATAAAGGCCCCAGATGATGACAGAGGGGGAGGAGGACGGCAGCCAGACTGACAGAGGGACACGGACCAGAGAGGGGGGGACAGGACTCACTTGGACACCTCGCTCTGGGAGTTCCTCTCTCCCTCCAGGGTGAACGGAGACGCACCCGTCAGGAGCTCAAACATCAGGATCCCCAGGCTCCACCAATCAACAGACTGACAGGGGGGGACGGGGGAGGGGGGGGGGGGAGAGAGAGAGAGAGAGAGGGGGAGAGAGAGAGAGAGAGAGAGAGAGAGAGAGAGAGAGAGAGAGAGAGAGAGAGAGAGAGAGAGAGAGAGAGAGAGAGGTCAGAAATCAAATATGAATATTCCATTGGGGGCGCTTTAAACAGAATATTATTCATTTGATCAACTGTTCTGTTGAACAGTTGATGTAAAACACATACAGCAGCACATGACAGATGTCTGGGTGCCACGCCTGCCGTGCCACGCCTGCCCTACCTTGCCATGTCCAGACTTGCCCCTGATGATCTCTGGAGCCATGTACTCTATGGTGCCACAGAAGGAGTACGTCCTCTCCTTCTGTTATGGAGGAGAGGCGGAGGGAAGAACTTTAAAGGACATCCAGGATTTACATTTTGTTCGTCTTTCACCTTCCACTGCACTGAACACCCCCCCACACACACACACACACACTCCTGATGACCATTCACAAAGACCCACCTCCTCTTCCAGAAACTCTTTGCTGAGTCCAAAATCAGTCAGCACCACATGTCCATCGCTGTCCAGAAGGATGTTCTCTAGCTTGATGTCCCGGTACACGATCCCCAGCTGCCCACAGGAAGCAGGAAGTCGTACAGAGCCCAACATTACATTCATTTAGCAGCAGACGCTTCTAATGACCTTGACCCTAATCAAAGTGGAGGCTTCTGAACTGGAAGTGAAGGTCATAGGTCACAGGCGAGAGCTGGGATCCCCACCTTGTGCAGATGCTCCAGGGCCAGGATGATCTCTCCGATGTAGATCCGGACCTCGCTCTCGGAGAAGTGATCCCGCTGGTACAGGTGTGTGAACATCTCCCCTCCACTCACGTAGTCTACACACACACACACGCACACACACACACACACATTTAGTCATTTAGCAGACGCTCTTATCCAGAGCGACTTAAAGTAAGTACAGGGACATTCCCCCCGAGGCAAGTAGGGTGAAGTGCCTCGCCCAAGGACACAATGTCATTTTGGCACATCGAACCGGTAACCTTCTGATTACTAGCCCGAATCCCTAACCGCTCAGCCACCTGACACACACACCCACACATTTAAACACGCCCCCCCCCACACGCACCAACACACCCGCAAATGAACACACACGCAGAGTACTTAAATAGACGGAAACACCCAACACACAGAGCCAAAACAGAAACACCCAACATTCACAACCAACAAACAAAACACACGTTTCCTCAGGCTCCATGTTTGGGGGGGGGGGGGGGTCAGTCACACCCGGGACTCACCCAGGATAAGGTGGAGCTTGGTCTGGGTCTGGAAGGCGTAGTGCAGGGTGACCAGGAAGGGCGACTCGCGGATGTGCTCCAGCACTTGCCGCTCAGTGCGGGTGTGCTCGGCTGTCTTCGCCTTCTGCACGATGGCGGCTTTCTTCAGAACCTAGGGAAATTACATTTCACATTTTACTCATTTAGCAGACGTTTTTTTTAATCCAAAGCGACGTACTAATACTGCATATAAGTACTGCCGAAGATCAGACCTGAAGTACGTAGTTCTAACTGTAATTCTGTGGTCAAGGAATGCCCTTTATTTACTAGCCCCATCACAAAGTATACACATCTCAGCTACCAGGCATGATGAGCAAAAATGAATACTGCTGTGCTGCAATAACATCTCAACAGTTGGCTCAGACTAACTCATCACTGGACCAGATGAGGTCTGTCCTTTAGCCGTCACCAGAGACCCCTGGCAGGGCGACCCACCTTCATGGCGTACAGCTTCCCTTCGTCATGCCCGCTGTTCTTCCTCACCAGAAACACCTTCCCATAGGCTGGACAGAGACAGAGAGAACACAGGTTACCACAGCAACAGTCTATTTGTCTGTTGCTGTTAATAACTTGAAAACATCTACGTTTAAGGTCCACTTCCTGTTATTTTGGGTGTAGGCCTAACTCTTATTTGGTTAAAGAGATCTCACCTCCTGTGCCCAACACCTTGAGAAGCTCGAAGTTCTCCATCCCCACTCTCTCCGTGTGGCCAGTTAGGTTTGCTGGCATGAGAGGACGACATCGCAGTATCAGTGCTCGACTCAACACGAATGGAAAAAATTATTGCTCTAGCAATAATACAAAATAACACGGGTTATCCGTTCATTACACATGACAAAAAAAAACTGCCAGTAGCCTACACACAGTAGTAACCTACCATTCGTAATTTCATGTTTGACAGTGCAGGCTTTCCTCCGCGTTCCCGTGTCGGAGTCCTCGCTGCTACTACTACTGTCCGAGCAGTCTCCAGACATTATGTCCAAATCGTTGTTTACACTCAAATAAACAACTAACGCTAGTGGATGCTAAATTAACCGATGTGTGGACAGCTCTCAAGTAAGACAAAAAAAGTATCGGTTGATCTGTATTAGTTTGACGGAAAGCGGTATTGAGTTATAACAATGATTGTAAACATTGTTTTGCTGTATTGTTTTCTAAATGTAATCCCTTTGACATCCTGTTGATGTTAATCTTTTGCTTTTCACTCCGGTGTCCGGGGGCTGGCGACCAATAAAAATCCACCAAAATCATAAATCGAAAGACTGGAGTCGGCGAGTTAATGGTCTGCAATACTAGGACAGTGTCTAGCTATCCTTTAGCGTTAGTAGTTCTGCTAATAATAAAACTATGTATGTAGCAATCGGTGGATTTTACGTCCTATTACAACAATCTGCTGATGCTAACGCGTTACCTGTCAAACGAGCTGTAACGTTAAAGTTAGCTAGTCTACCGACGTTAGAATGCATTGTAGCTGTTAGCTATACCATCTAACATCGTTGGGTAGCAAACTAATAACATCAATCTGTGCTATCCGAGAATACTGCGTTTTGGCCTGAATTTATATATCTAAATCCGTAACGTTAGTTAGGCCAGGGAACGCGGTAAATGAGCTACTCTAGCTAGTAGTACTACGCCTATTTACTCAGAAACTGAGTCTACCCGCCGTAGCTGTTTGTCCAATAATATACAAGGAACAAGCTTTGTGCCACACTAAACTACAGTAACTTTGTTGCTAGCGGTGACACTTGACTAGCTAGTATTGGTACGAATCGCAATTTAGCTAGCTCTCTAACCAGCAGTTGTCTGTTTATCAATTTACAGTGCTGTTGTCCTTTCCCAGTGGCATGTCGATATTCACTTTATTTTCTTATTTCGTCCGGATAAGAGGATGAATACCTAAATGTAGAATAAATACACTCCATATTTTAGGTGCATTTTCATTTAGCGCTATAATTGCGGACTGAAAAGTAGCAGTGGGCTAGTTGGCAGATGTGTATCGTAGCTAGCTAGTGAGCTAGACAGGTTTGAGTTTGAGGACTATGTTGTACGGATGCCTCATTGGCACAGTTTTCCAAGGACTTTCTAATCTAGAGAAGTGTAGGACAGCACCCTGTTGTAGAAGTAGCTAATCATATAGCATTTTACTGTCAATTCTTACAGTCGTCGGGTCGTGATATGTAGGATGAATTATTGGTAGCCTATTTGCGATTCTGTTATCGCCATTAAGGTATCACCAACAGCAAAATTGCGAATAACTTATTCAATAAGTCTGTTTTTTTAATAAATCACCTTGTCCTTACCGAACTGTGTCCCATAACTGGGACTCATCTGAACTCTATTTATTATTAAAAGTATTAAACATATGTTTCAAACATTCTTCCTCCTCACTTGCTGTAGGCTATTTGTTTAAGGCCCAGACCTAACGAGATTACAATTGTCCTACAACACCAAAGCTTCAAATCCTGACCTGCAAACTTTATTCCATCGCCTCACTGCATCGCCTCACTGCATTCCTCTCAACAACTTCCCCTCCCTCCCATACCTCATTTATTAATAAAAAACATTTAGATCTATTTAAATGTGGTCCTTTCCTCAATATCTGAAATCCTTAACTCAATTCTTCACAGCTGGGATGTGTCACAGTGTGTCACCGTAAACAAACTGTAACCACAGTTGAAGATGATTGACAGTGAGTAGCGCAGCAGCCAGTGAGTGTCCATGTCACCCCGTTTCCGACTTTACCGTGTAAGCAGCGCCACGACTGCTGGGGCAGCAGTTCGCCGCATTAATGTCTGGGATAAGCAGCACTTTGAAAGGTGTCAGGACAGAGGACAATCCTCACAGACCTGCTCACAGCTTCCACTGCATTACACACATCAGTCACCAGCCTCCGTAATCCCAGTCCCCCCGCGCACACTCCTGCAGCTAGGCCCAGAGAAACGATGGGAGGAGAGCGTGTTATGAGCAGAATGAGGGATGGGAGAAAGAGATAGAGAGCTTGTTAGTAGAGGATGTGTGTGTAGGGATGCTGGGAGGAGAGAAACGGTGTAGGGAAAGTGGGTGTATGAAAGGACTCGGGAGTCCGGAGAGAGACACGGGACTCGGGAGACAACAAAGTGACAAAATCCCACGAAGCAATTAAAAACTTTCAACTTTAATATGTTTTCTGTCGTAGTAGTTATGTAGTGCAGTTTAGTATGTCCTTTAACTGAGGCTTACGTAGCAGAGTATTCAGCATTGTCTTTCTATAGGTCAGCGTTACACTGCTGTTTGCATTTTATGAAAAAAGAAAAAAAAACATCGTAATACTTGTTTTTGAACTGTTCACATTTTCCATTAGAGTAATTAAGGGTAACACACTTGTCTGTTTTGGAGCTTCAGTCATGATACTCTGCTGTATTCTTCTGAGCAATACACTGGTGAACTCTTTGCATAATCCGTTTATGTGATCAACATTGTATCCGTCTTAACTTAATCATTGAGCTGGTAAAACAAAGTAACAATTTGGTCAATGAACATTGTATCTCATTGTACCTTAAAAGGAAACATGTATCAATCAGAATTGTTTTGACTGTTTAACTTAACAAGTCAAACAAGTCTATCAGTCAAAGAGGAAATTATTTGGGTTTGGAATAAGATTACTGTTTATTATGTAAGCCTGTGTGTCATGTGTGTCTTATCTACTTACATGTGAATATAATCGACCTCAGTGGTATGAATCCTTGTCCAAGTGTTTTTGGTAATACTTTGTGCCTTACTCTGATAACTGATAGTGATACTGATGACTGATACAAAAATATATATGCTCTCAAGTGCAACTGAAACAGATTATAGGATTCAGCTCCTTCATTTCAGAGCGACACAAGTCATCTACGTACACTTACCAGTATCTTAAAGGAATGGGATGTCATAGAAATACATGATTCATTTGATTTTCTGTGTTGCAGACTGTCAACCGTGCCATCTGTGTCCCCTTGACAACCTGTTGGAACCCTCTAGACATTTCCTCTTTAACTGCTAGCCCCAGCCTCAGCCCCGCCCGCCCCTTCTTCGCTGGACACCTGGTTGAGCATGAGGAGGGTCAGCACGGGGTTCATGTAGTCCATGAAGGTCTCCTTCAGCCCTTTCTCCAGCAGGTAGCCCTCGGTCTCAATCTCCGTGTTCTCCTGCCCAGCCACGGCCTCCATGGCAGTCTGCAGGTACCGCAGGCTCACGATCACAGACGCCTGGAGAGGAGGTGGAGGAGGAAGAGGAGGAGGAGGAGGAGGGGAGGGAGGGAGGAAGGGGAGGGGAGGGGAGGGAGGAAGAGGAAGGAGGGGAGGGAAGGAGCAAGAGGAAGGAGGAGGAGGGGAGGGAGGAAGAGGAAGAGAAGGTGGAATAGAAAAATGATCAAGAGAAGGAGGGGGAGGAGGAGGGGAAATAAATGGAAATGTAGAAAAGGTGGAGGAAGAAGAGGAGGTGGGGTGAGAGGAGGAAGACATTGAGGAGGAGAAAGGGAGGATGAAGAGGTTGAACACATGTAGGACGTATACCTCAAAATCTAACCTCACACAACCTTACCTTGAGATCGCCACCACGCCAATCCAGATGTCCCGCCTAAACATCCCTTAAACCTCACAGTACCACACAAGACCTCATCGACTTTCACACCCTGTCTAACGACCGCACAGTACCTGAATCAGGAAGACAGACAGCACCACAGCCCCGATGGTGTTCATCAGCCCCATGTAGTAGTTGACCAGGGCCTCCCTGCAGCCTCGGATGTAGAGGTTGAGCTCCTCGGTCTGGTGTTCGTAGTTGTAGTGGGCTGAGTTATTGGTGAGTCGGTACTGGATGCAGGGCCGGGGGGAGCTGGGGTTGCAGCAGCTGAACGGGACCCCATCCACAAGGTAGCGTCCGTCCACATTGCTCTTGATGCGGCTGGAGAGGAAGACAGAAAGAGGAGGAAGGAGATGGAGAGGAAGACAGAAAGAGGAGGAAGGAGATGGAGAGGAAGACAGAAAGAGGAGGAAGGAGAGGAAGAGAAGGGGAGAAAGAGAAGGGGAGGAAAAGAAGGAGGAGAGTTCACTACTTCACTCCACCCCAGCCCTCCTTCCCCCCCCCCCCCCCCCCCCCCCGCTGCCTCCCCCCCCCCCCCCCTTCTCCTTCATGCTTCACTCACTCCTTCACTTCCTTGGAGCTGAAGTCCAGGTACCGGTTGCTAATCCACTGGACCTCGAACCAGTCCCTGTAGTCATTGTTCCCACAGCAACGGAACTCCATCTGCAGCCGGTCGATGGTCTGCTTCTGGAAGCATCTTCCGGGGGTGTCGGTGTCCTTGTAGAAGCGGATGCCGTTCTTCAGGCCTATCTTCAGGGAGAATTCCAGGTTGCCCTTCATGGCGTAGCTCATGATCACTGCCATCAACATGAGGAAGCTGAAGAAGATAGACGCGCCGAAGAACGGCTGCAGGAAGTTCTTCCAGCGCGGGAAGCGACTGGCGTCCAGGGCGTCCTGTCGGGGTTCAATGATGTTCAAGACTTACTTGGATGCAGTAGTAAGATCATTCTAAGTTTTATCAAGCATGGAGAGAAGGCTCACAGCAAGTGATGTCACTTCTCTGCCAAATATCAGTGGTACATAAAATGATGTACTTGAACAAAGAAAATACATGAAATAATAAGAATTTTGGTTAAGAAATTGATTAACTCCCAAACGATTTGAATCAGTTAGTCTCCATAAAAACAGCATTCCTGCACTGTCAGAGGTCTGCATCCATCTCAAGCCCCAAACCTGAACAGATCAGATGAGGCCTGTATCTTCACCTGCACGTAACTTGGAGTTCAGGTCAAGGTCAAAGATTTCCCCTCACCTGACAGATGCGGCCAGCAAAGTAGTTGATGCCCAGAGACGCCAGGCCCACGATCATGAGGGTGTTGGGCACGGCGTGGATCTCAGTGTTATCCATCACCTGTAGACAGACGCTATGCATTGGTTATGCGGCAAAACTGCACGCCGATGTTCCCTCATCTCATTATTTGATTCTGTATCCCAGAACGTGCTTGCAAAATACCCCCTTTGAGCAAAACGTGTCACATTATCAATGCGATAATCTCGCCGTGTCATTTATTTTTCATATTTCTTTGTCAGGACTGTAATAGACGAGGGAGTGAAATCGAAAAGCTCAGTGGAATTGTGCTGGTAACGATTAGACATTATGAATTCCAGAGAAGGGATCAGATGAACCGTGAGTCACATCCGACAGCTCGGGCTGTCTGCTCTCTCTAAAGACCACACAGTTTCAACAATTCATCATCTTGATCCAGACACAGACACAGTGTTTCGGTTTACGTCACAAGTGTACAGGTCGATGGGGCCCCAAGTCTAGTTATTCTTCTACTCATGGCTGCCTAGAAGTCCAATGCACCATTGGTTGGATTAGCCGCTAGTCATCTGATCATTTCATTTAGGTCAGTTCATTTCAAGGATTGTTCCTAATCCCTATTATCACTCTGTGGATCATATTCTCACTGGCACAAGGAGATTGGTTGTCTCCCTTTCATATCTATACAGAATAAACACTGCGCTTTGTGAAACTTATTTCCCAATGCGCTTCATAGTCTGAAGAGAAACAAAACAAACAACAAAAGTGCCTTTCAAACCTCATAAAATGTTGCAGAGGACTTTCAGACAATTCCAGTACTGAGATTCAGAACTCAAATAGAAGATGAGATTCTGAATATCTGATGTACTTGAGGTACAGTACCACATGGGAGCACTCCTAAAACACAGACTAGACCCCCGAAGTATTTTCAAGTCTAGAAGTTTGTGTGTGAATCGGTGTATGAGTTGGTACTAAGTGTGTACAGGTGTGAGTCTGTAAATGTTTAATGGCACGTGGCCGTACATTTCTGAGTGAGTCTGTAAATGTGTGAGTGCGTGTGTGTGAGTGTGTGTGTGTGTGTGTGTGTGTACAGGGTACCTCCGCCCTCCTGCGTAGTTCTGTCTTAAGGAAGCATCCCAGTGTGAAGGTTAAGGCTCCGGCCAGGGTGGCGAACCAGGACAGCAGCCACAGCCCCTGGGCCAGCTTCACCCTCTTCTCAAAGGGAAACGCCATCTTCATCAGCACCATGTTGGCGTTGGGGTCCTCGGGGGTATCCGAGGGTCGGGGGGGAGAACTGAGAAGGTCTGAGGGGATGTACGAGACTGTGGAGGCTGGATTGAGGAGGATTGGATTGGTGAGGGAAGACAGAAGTAGGGTCAGGAAACAAAAAACTTTGAAGCGTAAACGTACAGGAAGTAAAAGAGGTTGAAGAAGTTTAGTTCTTCAAAGAGAAGGGTCTGTTTTTTTCCAGCGAGAAAAAAAGAAGTGGCATCCAAAAGCGACGACGAATAAGGATGTAAATAATGTAGTGGAAGAAGTAGAATTCAGAACAGAGTCGCCTGTTGAGTATCCCGAACTGTATTTCCTGGTTTTCTCGTGGTGGTGGTGTCAAAGTTCATCCGATTGATCCCCCTAAAAAGTGTTCAGAACAAGTCCAGAAGTCCACCCCCCTCAGTCCTCTGTCCTCTCTCTTTGCACCTGTGTGCCCATGCTTGGGTGAGACACACTGGATTTGGCCAACTCTGGACGTGTGCTGGGTCTTACTGGTAATCCTCACCTATCCTATTATAGTGACCTTCCCAATGGGAATCTGGGCCATTGTTTGCTCAGCAAAGCCTGCTACCCTCTCTCTCCAGGTGTGAGACCTGGATGAGCTCTGACACATCAAATTGAACCTGACAGGTAGAGGGACATGTCACATGACACACAGACACTGTTATGTTTGTAAAACTGTATGTAGAGATGCTTTCAGATGTGTTTCACATATCAAGATCATCCTCAACCAGTGTACTCGGTTTGAGATGAACAACTTCGATGACAGGAGAATTCCAATTGAAAGACTTAATGACGGAATCAATCTTTCCCTGAATGGTGACTATGGGAGATAATGACATGCAGGACTGGAGCGAACATCTCCTGATTTTAATACTCTGTTCCAAACCATTTCCCATAGCTCCTCTTCAGTTTAATGAAGCCGTGCAGGAGAAAGGGAGGGAAGTAAAGAGGGAAAGTGTGGATAATCTCCTCCAAAGCTCCTGGAAGAGGCTCAGTGGGGTGAGTTTAAGCCTCCAACGTGGATAACTATCCATGGCCTCCAGCTTTCTGTCTAGTCCTTGGCTGGTTCTGCCTGGTCTCTAAACCCTCTACAGCTACTCTGGTTCACTGTTTTCCTGTATCTGCTTCTTCATATTGCTGTACTGTGTAATCTTTCCCTTTAGTGAATGCATTATACAGCAATGCATCCCCAAGACCAATCCTGAGTACCCTGCACGAAATGTTCATCTGCAGGGTACTACAACACTGTACCTTGAAACAGACTGCCCTCTGCTGGTCGACAACAAAACCTCACCAACCTCATCGCCACTGAGTAGACAAGTTCAGACAATCTCAAAGACAACAGGGCTGATTTAGTCATTTTTGTTTTTATTGATGGTTTTAAAAGATGCATACATGGCAAGTACATATGGAATCGTTAAGAATAATTTTACAGTTTAACAGTTTTAATATACTGAACAACTAAGTCTTGTGTGTCCAGAAATAAATACATAAATAATGACAATGTTAAGCCTTAATGACAAACGCCATACAGGAATAAATAGTCAACTTTATTCAGATCTCACCATACAGGTAAAGCCTGAGGGTAGGTAGGCACTATGCACTTATATTACACATTTCTATACATTTGACAAATATTTAAATCTATTTCTCAACGCCCTTGTTTATATCAAATACAGTCTCACAAGGGGTCAATACAGTTACATAAGTAGTTAAAACCAAATTACAATTTGCATGCATTGAAATATGAAGTGAATAAAGGTTTCAGTTTTTTACTATACATTTAAACAAGCTCTCAAAGATTAAAAACCTTGTATCTTTCTATCAGATGGAATCATGCACCAAAACACCTGGGACCCGTGTGAATGTGTCTCTCGTTTACCCTGCATCATGTGCACCCTGGACGCACAGTCACGCCCTGACAGACAGATGGTATACTCTTATCCCAGCTAACATGATGGAGGTTCCTCAATGAGAGGATATCTCGGGTCTACTGACAAGAGATTGACTCTAGGAACTCAGTCCATTCTAGATCTATCCATAGTGTTTGTTTAGAAGACATTGTTTATGTACATGTCAGGTATAACTTTGGATGAAAGCCTCTGCTAAATTAATAAATAAAATGTAAAGACATACCAAGCAGAAAACATATAATACTGGAAGTGTCCTCACAAAGTAAAAATACAAACATACTTACATATATTAAATGTGTCCACTCCATAAGTATGTAAATATACCAAATCAGTACATTTTAAGTACACTTCCAATTAAAGAGAAAAGAAATGGAAAAAAAGATTCAAATAACAAACACATAGTTCTCAATTAATGCATTTTCATTAGATTTAAGCATCCTCTTTTTCTCCTTGGGCATGTACATTGAGAACAGAGACTGTACCAAGAAGTTCACAGGCGTATTTAGCGCTGGTTGAACAGCCCACTACAGAACAAACACAGTCTGTGCATAGAAGTCCTCTCGTCTCTCCTCAACAAAAATGGATCCTGGCAAAAACACACACCAATATCTAGTATCAAGTACTCACTAGAGCTCCTCAAAGGGCTTGTTATCTGTGAGACAGAGACAGGAAGGAGGCTTGGTCTCTGGCTACGATGAGATAAGAGTGAATTATAGGACAGGAGCCGCAACTGGGAAGAAGAGGAATCAAAGAGCCTTTTGTTTGATGTTACCTCAGGAGGACTTCAAAGCTGCTCTCTTCATACGGCTCTCGAGAAGACCTCAGGACACGTCTTTGATGGAGAACGGAGAGCAAAATAGTGCTGAGATCAGGATCTCTTACACAGCCAGCCTACGTTTACAGATATTTGCAAGGGCTCACCTGTCTGCTCAATAAGGGTTAGAAATACCATCTTTATTTCCCTGAGAGGTGTTCAGCTCTGTGAAACTCTCTCAGCCATGCGGCTAATTACACGCCCCTGTGTTATCTTCACGCCCAGACACCAATTGTGAAGGTTAGTTGAAAATAAAGAAATCAATTTCCTGCTTTTTATTCCGTGAATGAGATGAACCTGCTGCCGGCGTGACCCTGTGTCACAGCTGCGTCCTCTCCCCGTTCAGCACCTCGTCTGAGACCCCCCCTATCCAGCCGCACTCCTCCCCCCCCCGGCCCCGCTCCTCCCCGCCCCCCTCCCCGGGCTGCAGCTGGGAGATGAAGTGGTTGAGCATCCTCTGGGCCGACTGCAGGCTGACCAGGTTGGTCCCGTCCTCCGCCTCCCTGGCCTCCAGCCCTCCCTCTCCCCCCAGGCCCCGGTCTCCCCTGGTCCTCCAGTTGTGGATGATCTCGTCGTCGTCAAAGTCCTCCATGGCTCCCTCCTCGGGGTGGTGGAGGTCCAGCATGGCCTCCGTGCCCCTCAGCAGGCCCTGCTCGCCCGGGCGGTGATGTGGGGCTCGGCCCGTGGAGATCTCCTCCAGGCTGGCCGACAGCACGCGGACAGGGGAGCCTAGTCGTCGGATGGTGGAGACCCTGTACCCTCCCTCGCATTTCAGACTGGCGGGCGGGCTGTCGAAGCCGACGGAGCAGCCCTCCGTCCCTGGGCCTTGGGCACTCTCAGGGTGCATGGTGAACTGGAGGTGTGGTATCTTCAGGGAGGTCGGAGGGTTTTGTTTGGCGACATCCTCACTCCCAGACTCGCTGTCGGTGTCGCCCTCCCCCTGACCCGCCCAGTGGCCCTGCGCCTGCCTCCAGGGTAAAAATGCGGTGTTGCCATGGAAACTCACACCCGACCCCCGCAACCCGCACCGAGGAGCCTCTTCCCCCATTTCCGACCAATCGGATTCCTCCTCCTCTGGAACAGGTCCCAGGTATTGGTCCTCGCCCATCGCCATGACCTTTCCATAGTTACGGCCGTCCATGAACTGGGGTGGAGGAGGAGCCACAGGGATGACAAATTGATTGATGGAATCGGACTGGAAATGCTTTTCAAGGGCTTCCTGCAGGACTGGCGTTACCTAAGGGGGGAGGGGGGGGGGGTAAATCCATTTATTACATTTACAGTTAACATTTTATTCATTTAGCTCACGCCTTTATCCAAAGCGACATACAAATAGCGCACATACAAAGTGGGATCCTTCAAGCATCAGAGTGTAGTTCTAACAGTATTTTTGGTGGTTAGAATCAAGGAACAGTCTGTATTTACCAGGCACAGTGCAAAGCAACACCATCATTTGGCCAGGAAAGGTCAAACCACAACAGATTGTCAACAGTGTTATTTGGGACTACCCTGACTCCATCTGAAATCAAATTAATTAGATTTGATTTTCAATAAGCCAATCAACAGATCAACAGTCGACCAAAAACAAGCAGGCCAGGATCACAGGTTCCATCACTTCAACTCGTTTGGCTGTTAACTAACATCTACTGTGTGTATGTCTTTGTACGTTGCCTCTCCACGCGTTCTGGGTCGTCTCTTGTTTCAGCTAGCTGTGTTGGTCAGGAGGAGGGTAGGGCGTTCTCACGTGTATGGTCTCCATGCTGTGGATGGTGGTCCTGGCTTTGGCCAGCTGATCCGTGAGGGCCGAGATGCGCTGGTTCAGACGCTCACGTTCCCCATCCATGTTCTGAGCCTGCAGAACACACGGAGGGAAACTTCACAGGGAGAACCGGTTCCTAAGATAGAGTTGGTTTCACATAACAAACCATGTTCCACAGAAGGAAACTTCACAGAAATACCAGAGTTCCACAGAAAGAACTGATTTACATGATGGAAGAGCTGGAGATATGAATAAAGAGAATTCATCACTGCTGGCTCACCACTGAATGCAGTTTACGCTCCAGGAGATTGTTGGTCTGTTGGGTGGAGGAATAGTTATCCTGAAGTCTGTGGATCCAGACAGACAGGCAATGTGTTAGGGAAAACAAAGCACACCTGAAGTAATATTGTGGTCAGTACTGGTTTGCTGCACTGATTCTTGTCTCAAAACTCTTCTGTGTTTGATCTACGCTGTTACATCTATAGTTCACTTTGATAATAATAGTTTAAAAAAAATATTTATTTATTTATTTGATTTATTAATTAAATTATAAATTTAGTCCACGTTTTTTACATAAAGCGACGGTGATTAACCTGTGACCTCTTGATCAACAGTCAAATGCTCTAACCACTAAGCTATTCCCTCCACTGAGCTCTGACCTTTTGAATTTATCCAGCAGGCTGCTCAGCTCCACGTGGGTCCTCTGCAGTTCTGACTCCAGGAGCTCGTGACTGCTCTTGAACTCCTCTCCCATGCTCTCCATCCTCATGGCCGTCTGTAGAAGACTGTGGTGCAGCTCCTGATTTTGCTCCTGAAGCATCCTGAGAGGAAGGAGGGACGAGAAAATGACTATTGTGAGTCGCTGCTGTGTACTGCAGTGAACCCCTGAGGTGATGAGTGTTAAATAATTTGTTCTTACTTTACTTAATTGGCCAGACCCAGACAAATAAAGCTTAATGATTTAAAACAAACTTACATTATTCCTTTTATCTCAGAGGCTTTATCCTGTGTCTGAAAAAGACATAATATGAAATTAACAAACTGAGATTGATTCTAGAACCAATTTTAAACACAAATTAAATATGGATAACCAATAAAAAACTTGTCACACGCCAGGATTGCGTAAGTACATGCCTGCGTGTGCAATGTCAAGATCAATACTAGGTTGTCAATATTTAAAGAAGGAACACAAATGTATATTGAGTGTGATGCCAGCCCTACCTTATGTAATGATGAAGCGGAGCCTCTGCAGCTGGCCTGCTGCTCGTCCTGACTGGAGGAGCTGGAAGAGCCTGGCTTCATGATGAGTACTTCCAGTTGGTGGTGATCGTCATGGTGATGGTGGTGAGTTGGACTGTGGTGATCGTCATGGGGAAGGTGATGAGTTGGACTGTGGTGATCGTCATGGGGAAGGTGATGAGCTGGGTTGTGGTGATCGTCATGGGGAAGGTGATGAGTTGGACTGTGGTGATCGTCATGGGGAAGGTGATGAGCTGGGTTGTGGTGATCGTCATGGGGAAGGTGATGAGCTGGGTTGTGGTGATCGTCATGGGGAAGGTGATGAGCTGGGTTGTGGTGATCGTCATGTTGGTGGGAGTGGTGTTGTGTTGCAAGTGAGGCATGAGTTGGGTTGTGAGGAGATTCAGGGTGGGAAGGATGATGGTGATGGGAGTGGTGGTTCTCGGAGTTGGTGGGGGAGTAAGCGTGGTGATGGGCTTCTGTGAGAGAGGAATGGTGGGATTCTGTATGGTGATGGTGGGAATCAGGATGGGAGGAATGGTGTGTTGGATTGTTATCATCTCCAAGGTGATGAGTTGAACTGTGGTGGTCACCATGGTGATGGGTTGGGCTGTGGTGGTCTCCATGGGGAGGGTGATGAGTTGGACTGTGGTGGTCTCCATGGTGATGGTGAGGAGTTGGACTGTGGTGGTCTCCATGGTGATTGTGATGACCTGGGCTTTGGTGGTCTCCATGGTGGTGGTCAGTAGTTGGGCTGTGGTCTCCATGGTGATGAGTTGGACTGTGGTTGCCCCGATGGTGATGGTGAGAGGATGGGCTATGGTGGTCTCGAGAGTGATGGTGATGAGCTGGACTCTGGTGGTCTCCATGGGGATGGTGAGGAGTTGGGCTGAGCTGGTCTCCAAGGTGATGAGTTGAACTGTGGTGGTCTCCATGGTGATGCTGATGAGTTGGGCTGTGGTGATCTCCATGGTGATGGTCAGGAGTTGGGCTATGGTGGTCTCCATGGAGATGAGTTGAACTGTGGTGGTTACCATGGTGATGGTGATGAGTTGGACTGTGGTGGCCTCCATGGTGATGCTGGTGAGTTGGGCTGTGGTGGTCTCCATGGTGATGGTCAGGAGTTGGGCTATGGTGGTCTCCATGGAGATTAGTTGAACTGTGGTGGTCTCCATGGGGATGGTGAGGAAGTGGGCTGTGGTGGTCTCCATGGTGATGCTGATGAGTTGGGCTGTTGTGATCTCCATGGTGATGGTCACGAGTTGTGCTATGGTGGTCTCCATGGAGATTAGTTGAACTGTGGTGGCTTCCATGTTGATGGTGATGAGTTGAACTGTGGTGGTCGCCATGGTGATGGTGATGAGTTGGGCTGTGGTGGTCTCCATGGTGATGGTGACGAGGTGGACTGTGGTGGTCTCCATGGTGATGGTGATGGGTTGGGCTGTGGTGGTCTCCATGGTGATGGTGGTGAGTTGGGCTGTGGTGCTCGCCATGGTGATGATGATGAGTTGGGCTGTGGCGGTCTCCATGAGGATGGTGATGAGTTGGGCTGTGGTGCTCGCCATGGTGATGATGATGAGTTGGGATGTGGTGGTCTCCATGGTGATGGTGATGATGGTGAGACGGAGAACGGGAACGCTGAGGTGTTGCAGACGGAGAATGATGCCTCAGGGTTGAGGTACTTACTGAACTGGTGCTGCCATCAGAGTGGCTACTAGGACTTCGGTGCTTGACTGGGACAGTTTCTCTTCCAGACTGATGGGGGTGGTGGTGGTGGTGTTGATGCTTCCCACGGTGGCTGTGAGAGTGTCTGCTGGAATAGGAATGCTTGCTGACCAGGGAATGCTTGCTGGTAGTTGACTGGTTGCTGGATGTGACTGAGTCTCCACTGGCAGGACGGCTTCTCTGCTGTCTGGTCTTGTCCACCACTGTGTCCACCCTGGTGGACCTCAGGGAGGCCTGTCCTGGGCTGCTGGGACGGTTGGGCTGGGTGACCCCCAGATAGCTCAGCCTAGAGGGACTCAGCACCTGCCGAGTTATCTCATTCAGGAAGGCGGAGAACTGCAGTTTCTCTTTCACCAGTTTCTTCTTGGCTTCTTCCTCCCTCCTCCCCAGTTGCTCCTCCTCTACAGGGTTGTCCCCTGCCTCTTTGTCATGGTGTCGGGAGAGGGCCTCCATAGACTTGGCCTTGCGGACTTTGCCCGCCCCGGAGGAACCTTTGGTTTTCACCTTCTCTTTCTTCAGGGTGCTGTGAGAACGAGGCTGACGGGAAGATGTGGATTTCTTGGTTTTCTCCTTCACCGAATGCTTGAACAGATCTTCAGCATCTATCAAAGGCCTGGTGTCATCTTCCTCTTCCTCTTCATCACGGACCCTCCGTCTGGAGATGTCGATGCAGGACTGTGAGTGCTGCGGTTGTCGGAGCTTCCTGTCCTCCAGACACTCACTGTCAATACTGGACTCAGAAGACCAGGAGGAGGAGGAGCCAGAGGAGGAAGAGGAGGACGAGGAGGATGTGGATGAAGAGGAGGAAGAGGATGAAGAGGAGGACACAGAGGAACTAGAGGAGGAGCTAGAAGAGGTGGCCGTCACCTCGGGGTGGGAACCGACATCTGGAGTATGGTCGTCATGGTGATGATGATGGTGATGATCAGGGGGAGATTGGTGAGACTTGTCACTGTGGTGCTGATGGTGGGGGTGATTGGGGTTCCTGGGGTGATGGGGGTGAACACTGCTGTCCTCTGCTTTAGATTGGGGGCTATGGTGAGAAGGGAATGATGTAAAATATTCAGTTCTCTGCATTAATAAAGTCAGAATCATACTTTACCCTGCTTCAGCTCTGTTAATAATTAATAAATACTGTTTCATATACCGGTATGTAGGACAATCAATACATTCTTTGCCTTTATTTAAGTTAAGGTTTTTGAAAAATCATATAACAAAAATGGTCTGTAATGAATTAGATCCTGAATAAAAACATCTAGTATCACCAGGAATACTTCAACTCTTCAGAAAGCTCACCTGTTACTATCCTGGTCATCTGATGAATGCGTGTCCTGATGGTGCTGGAGGCTGGGACGGTGGTGGTGATGATGACCCTGGTTAGGGTGGTGGTGGTGAGGATCATGTTTGTGGTGGTTTGGTTTTTGACTAACCCTTTTGCTGTTCTCCTTCTCTTGGTGGTTGTGGGGCTTGCTGACCTTCTGGCCTTTAGCTCCATGTTTAGGCTGCACGGGTGTGGAGAATTTCTCCATCATCAGCTGCTTTCTCAGACGACCAACGTTCACTGCTTCGGTGTGGGGTTCCCACTGGACTAATAAACCATCAGGTTGAGATTGCTAGAAACTGCTTGCTTTCCAAATTCTGGGTGGGAATCTTAAGATAATATCTTTGCCTTCCAGTAAAATGGGTTCAACTGTATGAAAAGATACTTGCATGAGAACAAAAACATTCAATATTGCAATGACCTGTGTCAAACAGTGTAGAGAGTAAGGCAAAAAGAATACTATTAATAACAACTGTAACAATAATACAAATAAAAAAAACATAAGGATAAGTCGTGGATTTGTTGTCTCGTATAAATATATAAAAGCATCATCAAGTTACAAACAATTAAGTATATGAGTTACAAGCATGAATCTTTTGTCAATTAAAAAGCATAAGCAGACTGGCCACGCAAGATCAGGACTTACATTCTCAGAGGGACCACAGGAAATGACAGACTGTGATGCCCATTGAAGTTTTGTACTGGGAATCCACCCGCCTCTTCCCTCCCTCCCTCCACCCACCCAGACTGTTTTCCAATTGCACCAGGGTGAGCGCGTGTGAAGTCACCTCGGCAAGTCAATAAGTCCTCGGCACCCATCCCATACCCTGGAGCACTTGTTATCTATTTTAGAAGCCATGTGAGAAGGTATTCACTAAACAAAGCAAGCTCTTTTTAATTACTGTTGTTGAGCTACAAAAAAAAAGCTTTTCAGTTTGTACATTTAACTAAAAAGTACATGGAAAAAGTGTCACACCCTGAAGATGAGTTCTCATTGGGGACTAAATCCAAGTACGACGTTTGTGTAGTTTCAAGATTTTCTCCAAACAGCAATGTTAATAAGTTTATAAGCCTTTGGTGCTAAGCAGAATGTTATTCCCAACCTGCTTATTGATGTACCTGCCCCTATTGTGTCACTGTGTGGGTAGATATAACTCAGTCAAGATGGAGTCATCCAGAATTGTATTGAACTCCAATAATATGACACGAGCAACTGTCTCAACTGCCTGTCCCTGAACCAGTCCTAAAAACAGTATCATTATATCAGACAGTACTGCAAACAGTGGATTCATAAGAAAGTTTGCACAGAAAATAAAAAATCTTCAACTGTTTGATTCGGTAAGACATAGACCTGGAGTTTACACATATAAAACTGTTTGATTGGTCATTAACCTTGCCCCGGAGCAGCTTTCCCCAAATCAATGGTGTGTGACGCAGCACCGCCCTCCACCCACAATCGATGCCATCCCGACACGGTTGTGTCCCTCCAGCAAAGGGAACAGAAGGTTAAAGCAGAGTAGCAGAGGGAACACTGATGATGTAAATCTGAAAACACGTAAGGACCACCCCATCAGTCGCACACGAGTTTAAACACAGTCAGCACCCCCATACCGTACTCTCTGTGAAAAGGATTACTTCAACCGACATGGGAATCGTTAGTAGTGAAAAGCAGTTAAATTTGAAGGGTTGAAATATATATTGGAGCTGGGTTTGATATTCAAACATTTTTGTTTATTGATCAGAATTCCCTAACCAACTTAGAGAACAAACAATTTCTCATTAGGGTTCAGACTTGACTATTCTAAAAAAAAAGATTCAATAGTGACATTTATTTGAGCTAATACAAGACAAATCCACAAAAAGAGAGAAAACTATTTCATCAACAACTATAGTCAGGACATAATTGCCCTTGTGCTGCCTTCGGGTCATTGTGACCCACCGTTGTGGTGCAAAAGGTGGCTCACAATGACCCGAAGGCAGCACAAGTTGTTAAACAGGAGTTAAACACAAATATTAATCGACTTATCTTAAAACAGGGATAACAGACCAGTAAATATGCCAAGATAACTGACATCAACTTATCAAAAATGAAGATATCAAATTGCAGAACAATAATACAGCGTAGATCAACATGAGGTTCCAAAACACTATACAAATTATTTTAACAGCCAAGTAAAAGACCCTCTGATGTGAATCTCCTTTTCATGCTCCATTACTGTATACCATGTAGACATTTTGCAGAGATCAATATTGTGCCAGATGTACAGATATGGTAGATTCTTAAATGCTACACTTATTCACCACTGTTCTCCTCTTCCGGGACTTCAATGATAAAAC
The DNA here is from genome assembly GCA_023658055.1 of Thaleichthys pacificus. NCBI lineage: Eukaryota > Metazoa > Chordata > Actinopteri > Osmeriformes > Osmeridae > Thaleichthys > Thaleichthys pacificus. The sequence continues at coordinate 10,450,307 of CM042858.1, forward strand.
AGAACGCGTCTGCAAGTCATTTCTTTCTCCAGTCTTGGCAATTCGGCTCTCAGGTGACCAACAAGTCTTTATGTGAACGCAGGAGTTCACTCTACCACTAACTCGAATCCCTCCGCTTCTTCAAACTCTGCGTTCATCTGTGCCGCGAGACTGTCAACCTCTGTAAGCTGATGAGAAGGAAGGTGAACAGGTAAATACAGTACAAGCGTTCAGGTAAACTTGCACATACACAGAAAATAAGTAGGCTATACCACAGAGAACCTTTAGCAACAGACGACAGAAAAGGCATCCTTTTGCTTTCATTTACCTTGAGCTGAGGAACTCGCTTCCTCCTTTTTTTCTCCTTTACCAAGGCCACTCCTGGGATGTTTATGTCTGGTTCCAGGGAGGCCAATGCACTGTCATCTCCGTCCAGCAGCGTGGAGGAACTAGAAGCCTGTAGAAGGCTACATAGCGACCGTGAAACCTCAGCGCCCGCTTTGGAACGTTCCACCTTCCGTATCACCTCTGGGGTCTGAAGCTTCTCAAAGCCAAATAGAGACCTGCGCCGCTCGGGGGGTGGGGAGGAGCTCTCGAATGACTGGTCGCTTTGGCTGAGGCGGCTGTAAGATCGACGCACCTTCTTTGACCATACCAAGTTCTGTGGCTCTTCTGGAGCCTGGGGACAAGGTGACGACGGGGCCAGGATAGGTGAGAGGACGGTAGTCTTCGGTGGCAGAGCCTCTGCAGGTCCTGGTGTGGACTTTTTTGGCTTCTTTTGCTGACTTGCGCCTGATTGTCTGTGTTCATTTTCTTTGTTGTCCTCTGGAACAACCTGAAAGACAATGATTTGGCATGGGTTAATGACAAGTCGACCTACTCGTGAATTTGGTTCTGACGGTTGGAAATATTTGTTTTGAATACGAGTAGCCATTGAACCATGTTATGTCACACTTACATTTGTCTTTCGAGGTGCAATCTTCCTTACAATTATGGACCGTTTCGCAACACCCAGAGGAGCCTGTGGACGTTTAACAAAAGTACTGTCAAAAAAAACAATACCAGTATGTGTGATTGAGACCTGAGAGCTAGATTATTTTGTCGAGATGGTCATCGTTGTGTGAACGGTTAGCGAAAAGAATAAGCTTTCCGTTGGAAGGCTATGCCAGGTTAGCTAGCTGTGGATATTGCTAGCTACTTAGCTAACGTTACATCAAGGCTTTGATAGAAACTTACAGATTTGGCGAGGTTTTCACCCGGGGGAGATAACCGCGCTGATCGTCTTCGGGGCGGACAATTAGTATCTGGACAACAGAAATAAAACGGTTTTAATATGACACGAATCGCCGGCTAGGTTTGCGCGACATGTTTTGCTAGGTTGGTCCTTGGCGCAATGACTGAACAAATGGAAGCTAGCTAGGTATTTCAATAACGAACTAGCTAGACTACCTACAAAGTTACTACAAATACTGACCATCCGTAACAGATAGGGGTGTTTTGTTACTCATCTTGGTCGTTTCTCCTAGTCACACATACAAAGCACATATATAACCCAGCTAACGAGTTGTTATAAGAGATATGCTGTAATAACTTGCACCCAGGTTTCAAAAATGCCCGCCTTCGTGCCTCTCTCTGTGTACCTTCAGCGTTTCCGGTAGGGTTGCCAGTTTCCATAAGTCTGCCTTTATTGGTTTACTTATTGAATACCTTGACAAAAAAACAAACTCTGCTGGTACCTATTCATATGTCACGTTTCTTATAATAAATGTCCAACATGGACGTTACAGAGCATATTAGTGCACGCCACATACTTATGAAATTACCAGATTTAATCCGAGGGTTATTTTGACTGGCAACACATGCACTTTGAACTTCTCTCGCCTACGCAGCAAACCTCCGTCCATACCTCTCAACAAAATAGCTAGAAAGCTAGATTCATTGAGCTACAAGCTAGCGCAAAAATAACGCTGATTGCAGTAGTCAGTCTAACTACTGCACCGGTGTTCATTTGTATAGCTTTACCAAAATGCCACGGAAAGACCCTTGCCAAAAGCAAGCATGCGAAATTCAGAAGTGTCTACAAGGTGACGATTGGGAATGTATTGCACTTTCCGAAGTTGTATTTAGGTAACAACTATGTTGACTGACGTTTAATGTTTGGACACGTTTACAGTGTGTATCTGTCCTCTAATTTCAGCGAACAAGTATGTTGAAAGTAGGTGCGAAGATGTCATGCGTGAGATGCTGCGTTGCTGTTCGGTTCACGCCGAGAACTCCGTCTGCTGCTCTGGGTTTGTGCAGGACCTGAAGTCTACAGATGCTGCCAGTGTATAGGCTATGCCTAATTGGACTGTTGTGTATATTGACGGAGTCACTGGAAATTGTCATTCAGAATTTATTTTGATTAGAATGATATACCATGTATCATTTACTAAATAAAACAATTCCAGTACAGCACATTCCTGATATGGTTTTGTATGGCCACAGGTTGCATGGAGAACAAATGGATTTACATTTCTGTCAGTGCATTTCCTTCAGATATCCGTTCAGAACTGACAATTGACAATTTGAAAAGTGTTTTAATTTGGAGGATTACTCCTTGTTTAGGGTGGTTAACATTGGAGCAGTTTGTGATGATATACTTGTCTGGGTACTCACACAGAATCTAAACTTGCACTCTATAGGCATGAATCTAGTACAAATAGTCAGCCAATGCACAGAACATGATTGTCTTATTCAATTAAATACAATTCAAGAATAAAACATTTCTCAACATATGAAAATAGATCACCTAATTGATATCTGGTTATTGGACATCACTTTGGTATTAGGGTGAACTTGAGCATACAACTTTATAGTCAAAAAAAGTCAAAATTACATAATAAAAACACGTAAGGGGCACTGTCGCTTTAACCGCCATCTTTGAATGAATAATAAAATGAGAAGCAGTGTGTACCAAAACAATACAATGCATAGGAAAAAATACAATAATCAATTGAAAATGTGTAACATACAGAACACTACTGCAACTAGCTGCACAGACTAAATATATAGTAAGCCCAAACCATAACAGGTGAAATAGCACACAAGTTAGAGATGCACTATTGTATCAATTTTGCTGCTTAGTATTAAGATTTAGCCAACACATTGGGATGAAGATATTACGTAAAATAAAAGAATGCTCCTAAGAGGCCAGGCCCAGCAGGAAACCACCTGCAAAGCCGCCTGTGAGAACGATGTTCTTCTTCACAAATGTCTGCACCTGGGTAAAGATAAAATACAATATTAGGACAAGGTAGAAATATTGACATATTCTAAAGATGACCTTTAAATCGACTAAAGTTGCATGCTTTCTGAAAACACATTAATAATACTGATACATGGTTATACTGAATGTTCGATGCTCCCCTGACCTCATCTATTTTTGTTCGGACTTCCTTAGTTGGCCTTTCTGTATTAAGCTTCAGTTGCTTCTTGGCCTTGTTCACATCACGCTCCACTCTCTTCCAGTCCACTTGTATGTAGCCTGTGTGATTAGCAATCTGAAGGGGTTTACAACACAGCAACCATTCGTAAGGATTATGTGATTGGATTACTAACCGATTTTTCATTTTAAGGAACTGTTTCAGGTCAAATATTCTGTTGTAACTCCGTTAGGGATCATAGAACAATAATGTAAACATCAAATTACAAATTAAATCATTGCCGTTATAAGAATGGCAAACATCCACATACCTGTAGCAAAAAAAATCCTCCTCCCACAGCAGAAGCTGCCAGTTTCCCAACTTTCTGAAACAGAAACCCAGCACACCTACGAGGGAAGACAGATCCAAGTCAACAAACAACAACAACAAAGTATTCATTTAGTAGACGTTTTCATCCAGAGGCATTTTACAAGGGTCGATTGGAACCTGAGACCACTGGATCTGCAGTCATCTGCTCTACGCCCATCCCGTCCTCAGATGTAATGAGGATCCGCTCAAGCAACTGTCAAATCAACATTCAAATAGCTTGACTCACCATCCAGTCACACCTCCAATAGCAAGCTGAGTGGCAACGGTATACTTCTCTTCTATTGGCCCTGAGTTGTTCTTGCCAAAGACTCTATTCCACCACCTCTGTTTCTTGGCATATTCAGCAAGGTCCATGACATCAAACGTCTCATCTGATGGTGAAATGACCAAAGGGAAGTCAGAACAGTCGTGCGGTTTTGTCAGGTCTAGTCCTACCCTGTGAGGAATTTTTTAATTAAACCCATAGTCAGGGTCACACAGCCTCTGCTCTGGTCAGTTAAGGTGCCTCAGAAGAGACATTGGCTTCTGCTAATACAGTATTAATATATATAATACATATTTTGTTATTATGAAGCTTTCACTCTAGGCTGCAACACCGACCTTCACAAGTCCAGCTTTCTGGCACCTCAAAAGCGAGACCAAAATAGCCCACTCGTTTCAACTAAGATGGGTATTAGTTTCACTTACAGTCAGACTGTTAAATTGTAATGGTGAGCCTGCTAATATACATTATTTATCAAAACGGTAAAAGTGGGATCACTATATTATGAAAATATACAGTTGGTATAATATTATTTGAGGAAGGGCCAGGGAGTAGCCTAATTCCTAGGATGCAAGTGAATTTCTCAAAGGCTCTCGGGCGACGTATGGGCTATAAGGCCTAGGCCAATGTTGTTGGCTACTTGTAAATAAACGATATTACCACCATGCACCATTAAACTATGGCATTAGGGGCCAGATGTACATTTTACAAAATGCCTAACAGATCAATTGTAAGAATACGCATAGCGTAGCTGTTTTGGCTGATTATGGCTCTGTAAGAATGTGCGACATTCTCAGTAGTCGGCTATCTTAACGTGTGAGCTTGCATACATTTATAGACATGGATGAAATATAGATATAGTTGAGAAAGGTAGATTAAATATTTGCACTAGAATATGTCGAACTGAAAGTTAACTTGCTATTGTAACTTCTTGAAGGACAGGACCGACATGCTTGGACAGTAAGTAGCAAGCTAGTTGGCTAACCTGTCATTAAGCTCATTTTAGGCAAAAGTGTAACTGGAAGCAAAATAAGACAGTTAGGAAACCTCTCAGTTTAGCAAGAAAATTATTTAACGTTCTTGTTTCTCACCTTTCTTCTTCTTATCAGCCATTTTTCCTCAATAAACAAACTGAGAATGATGTCATGGAATTACTGTTTCAGCCCGGACGTACATAAACAGCGCACCTCATTGCAGGGGTTGTTCACGAGGATCAGAACTGCGCAGTTTGGTTTCTACCATAGTCTGTGGTTTGCACACTGGTAACCAATAGATCCTGTCCGTAAAAGGATTTTACGGCTAGAACGTATTCGACAGAATTGTCTTAAAAAATGAATATAAAGTTATGGGTAGTATTATGAGACTCTCATACATTTTTTATCATTAATGTACATTCTGAATTATTATAGGTGTGTACCTTAACTCAAGCCATATTTCAGAGAATATTGAAGCAGCATCATAAAAAATTTACGCAGATGTTTATTGAATTTTGTTAAATTAAATTGAGATGTTGCGCATGGGTCCATTACATCTGTCTTGATATGTGAAGGTTGTTAACGGAGGTTATGATGCCATTACTGACCCAGTAAATAAATGTAGCTGTATCTTGTTCACACAGATCATACATTGATTACTGAGTGAGCCATGGACACCTTGGTAGGAACTCCGTGCGAAAGGGGATCTCAGCCAGGTAGCAATTAATGTCAAATCAATGACTCAGGAGCAATTAAATGGCCTGTGAAAACAAAATTGACATTTATTGAATAGAAAATTCACGTGAAACCAAAAATGAAAGAGATAGCATACAACCTTTTGTAGCCTATGTTGAAAAGTACATACTTATCTGAGTTTGTGGGAAGGAATTCGTTTATAAAACTCGTTTAACAGACTGATCAGTTTGCTTTAAAAAAAAGCTCAAAATCTTTGCAATTTTTTTTTTCTTGATTTGTTTTCAGTGAACAGAATACAGTGTCCTCATTTATGATTATCCACATCTGTATGCCAGACAAATCATGTTTAAATAACCAAGAAAATCAACATGTGCGTTGAAAGCATGACTACTGTAAGAGGGCACAATGGTACATAGCCTACCTTGAATGTATTCCTGTATAACTAGTCAAGATCAAGTCAGAAACAGATCAGATAAGAATTCTCCTCTCACCATGCAATGCATATCCAATGGGATATGATTGAAAATTGCATTCAGAGTGTGCTGTAATTGCCTTCCACACAAGTCCTCATTTGGTGCGTGTGTGCATTCTATTGCTCCACTTCCTTCCTGCTTCAGTCGACCCTGAATTCTAAGAATCTTAGATGAAAAAGCTACTTCCTCAGCCGCTGACATTCAGTCTGTTCTGCTGCTGTCGAATGAAATATTATCTAAAGAGGACAGGTTCATTTAAGTCTCTTTAGGAAGTGTGTCAGTCAAAGAGAGGTGCGTTCACGCTAGCCCAATCAAACTAATTTCCCCTAAAATCCCCCAATGTGACTAAAATAGTTTCATCATATGTCAGGAAATAAACTGGATTTTAATTTTCTACAGAATCATATTTTAGTCATATGGATTGACAGAACTTGTTCACTGTTGAACAGTATGACTATCTGTGAAGGGTGTGGCCTGCATATCAATTATCCAACCATGCCATTCAGTCAAAAAGTAGGTCTGAGTGATGTCATAATCTACTCAGGAAATCACATTTTCCAATGATCTACAGCACCTTATTTGCATAAGCATTTTGGTAAATCACCCACATTCATTGAGGGGAAACTTGGTATCATTTTAAGACCCAAGACACTGTCTCTGCTGTCACTCACTTCAGTGCCACCCTGAGTGAGAGTGGCACTTTCACATTTTTGGACTGATTTACTGACGTAAACCCTCATTTCACAACATTTCCATTTGGTGATTTACTTTGTCCAAATTCCCCATTTCTATGGAAATGAATTCAGTCTCCCCTCTTTAGTTATTTGTATTTAAAGCTGCAGGCAGAGATTGCACAGCCCCTTTACCTAAGGAAGTGTTTTCAAGGGCCAAATGTATTGATGCTACAGGTCAACAACAAACTAGAATTAAATATAAATGAGTCTGTGTACTCTGTGGGTGGATTACCTAGATGTAGTTTGCCCTTCCCTGTGGTCTCCATCTAGCTGAAATTAGTCTAAGGCAATCCTCATAGACTTTCCATATCCACTGACTCTCTCACTTGTTCTTCGCCATCTTAAAACTTCCCTACCCTTCATATGTCAAATCCATTTATTGGATTAATATTGGATTACTGTAGGATTGCTACAAAAGAAGCCCATTTCACACAAAACAAGTTCCGTTTCTACGGTTTGTTTTACACACAGAGGACAAGAGCACAAACATGGGGTCTGACTTTTTCCACATGCGTTTAAAAACCACTGGGGGGCGTATGCACACAAAATTTTGATTAGGCCTAGATATTATAGCTACAAATAACAAACTATTACGACATACATAGGCCAATACTTTGTTTCAATAACAGAATATTTGCATTAAATTTGTGTTTCACAAAACAGCAGGTATAGACAATATTACAACTTACTGAAGGATATATGTTTTCCAATGTACTACCTTATGTATATTATGACGAGTAATTTGTTAAAAAAAAAAGAAAAAAGAAAAAAAAAGAAGCTTTTTTGATCATTTGATTTGATTGGAGATACCCAATACCCGGCCTCTTGCTCTGTAACAGACACTGCAGGAAGACGCTCCCCTGTATACAGGAAGTGCTTTACGACTAATTGGCTAGTTCGAGGTGAAAATCTGTATGGATTTGAAAGAAATAGGTAGTTAGTAACCCTGGTCCTATTTATGTAGAGAAACAAACCACGGAAACTACACGCAAAAAAAAACAAGACGATTACCAACGACTCAAAAATACATCGATCCAGGACTTAATGGAATAATAGTGAGAAAAATACAGCTTTGGAATGTGCCAAACCTTAAATAGATACCATATGTGTCGCGCCTGTTGATGGAGATCTAATTCGCTACTGTACTGGTCAAGACGGGGTTTTTTGTACTTTTTTGCTATACGTTTTAGAATGTTGCATCTGACTAGGGCTCTTCTAGATTTTCTATAACGTGAGTGTAGCTGGTTGGATCGCATCATCATCCCACGGTTCTAGTCTCTAGCTGTACATGCCATCTAGTCTACTGTATGCTTGTTAGTTAGCCATCTTATCGCTAGCTGAAGCTAATTATATAATTGGTTTGCAGCGTAGCTCGACTCACTACCGCAACTAACCTAGCCTAGCACTACTGGGTCTAAGCAATAATCGTAGCTCTAGCTAGTCAAGAAAAAATATATACACGCCTTCTGCTGGACTAGCTTATTATCATTCACGTGGCTGGTCATAACCTCCGTTATCAAACGTTATTTAACGGAGTTGATGCAGCTGTCCCGCAGTGCACTGGACAGCCAAGAAATTATGTGCTTTCTTGGCTTTACACATTAGCAACTTAAGTTGCCTGTTAACGAAGTTTGAAGCCGGGCTAATCTTCAGTTTTTAACGATAGCAGGTTATGTTGAAGCATTGGCTGCCTTAAGAAATCATTGAATCATTTCAATGTTTCACTGATTTTGTTTCATATTAGCAAGCGAGCTGGCCAGCTAGTTTTTACAGCTCCAGTTTGTGATTAAACTCAGCCAGGAACAACGCACATAGCCACCTGTTAGCGCAAGCCTGGGACAGGAGACTGTTAACGTTAGCTATTTCAGCTAGCTAGCTTTTTAACGAGTTAGCTGGTTGTTACTACCTGTCAGTGTGTGGAATAGGACTAGGTTGTGTGGCAACTGCGGTGGATTGAGATTCTACCGCTCTGCCTCAACGGGTCAACCCTTAGTTGCAATCCTGCAGTTCATGTTTCGACAAGAAGTCAGTGTATTATCTTTTATTCCGTCTTGTTCGTACCTTTTCCAATACGAGAAGAGGAATATGTCTAGATACAACATCTACAGTCTTTTAGACTGGGTTTATGGTGGAGTGGACCCAAAATTCGAGGGCAACGGGGGACCTGAATGTGCCGCCTTCCTGGAACCTCAACAGCGTATGAGCGAAAGTCTTGTCATAGTCCTGATTTCAATCGTGGAGATTCTCCTTGCACTAAGGAAAATTAACGTTTCTAAAGACCACAAATATGTCGCGAAAGATGGGACCAAGACAAGACAAGACAGTTTAGGAAAGAACCTTTTGCTGGTGGCTCTATGTATGACTTTTGGAGTAGAAGTTGGATTCAAATTCGCCACCAAGACTGTGATATACCTACTGAATCCATGCCATGTCATGACTATGGTTCAGGTAAGATGACCAGTTCTTGATAATGCGTTACTGCTATTTTATTTGTGTGCACTTGTAAATACAATGTATATTGGTTTGTATTTGTTATTCAAATTGAACTTTGTCACTCATATTTATTAATCACTCGTATTCATTAATCACTCTTGTTTAAGTCAGATAATAAAACTTTCATACATTCTAACATTGCATACAGTCACTTATTCCGGCTGTTGTTGATCTCAACTCAAGGTAACTCAGCGAGCAAATTGGATTTTATGTTGCTAGACTGATAAAAGGTGCCAGGCCCATGGAGGGAAGTGTTGGCTACATTTACATTTATTCATTTAGCAGACACTTTTATCCAAAGCGACTTCCAAGAGAAAGCTTTACAAAAAGTGCATAGGTCACTGATCATAAACAATAAGATTGCCCCAAAACATTGCGGGTAGCCAAAACATGAAGCACACATTGTGATAAGCAAATAAGTGCCAATGGGAAGAAACATAAGAGCATGTAGTTAAACAAATTGCAAATTAAACAACATGAAACAACCTCCAAAGTGCAAGGCTAGACTTCTTATCACAAGTAACAGGTTCTGTGTCTCAATTATCACATCAAACACAATAAACACACAAGCAATCTGTCACATTTGATGGATTGAATGAAATTTAAACCGTATTCCATAGACTGCCAATTGTTCGACTTTGACATGGCCTGTTTGCATCAGACAAATATCTGGTAAATAATGAGTAGAGGTTGTGGAGATCCAACATCAACACTTCAACCTGTAGGTTCTGTAGCTCCAAGGACTATGGTAGAATGTCACTTTTATGCATATTATAATTATTTTGTTCGAAGCCTTCAAAAGACTTAAAGGGCCCACTAAGGTCTTTGGTTACCTGGCTACCTAAAAAATCCATGTCAGCTTAGAGCTTCTTTTGTTTAGGCAACAAAAGCCTCCAAGACACATCCAGTGTCTTTTGGAAGAAGCCAATATCTTGCTGTAATGCACTTTCAGCTATGTTTGCCCAAGACATCACAGCAAATATGGAGGGTAAGGAAGGGAGGGGCGCCCGGAAGTAGAGGCCATCTGTTTGTCATTAGCTTTGCAGAGGAGTCTGGACGAGCTCCTGTGTTTGTGCCTGGAGGTGGGGTAAGGCTTCTCTATGGTAACCACAGCAAAGCAACAACAGAGTTCTTTCTCTGTGGTGCAGCTACAACCATGCCCCATGTCCCCTGGCAAATCTGTCTTTGCACTGTCACGATTTCTGTGTTAAAAGACACTTCCTTTCAGCGAAAAAATGCACAGCATCCACTTCAATATCCTGATTTTCACCTAAAGCGCTGTATGTAGTATTTTACTTCTGTATTAAGACTGTGCTGCACAATATAAACGGTTATGTTACTTCTCTATCAGACCCCTGGCCATTGATGTGTGGAAAGATGTGGAAGCTTCCTGTTTGTTTTCAAACACTGTTGCTTCATTGGACCAGTACAACATGTTCTCCCCCCCCCCCCCTTCCCCCCAACAGCAGAGCACCAAAAACAGCTTTCCTAGTCCTGCTGGTCTTGGAAGAGGCCTCATCTTCCCTCTCCTCCTCCTCTTCCCTCTCCTCCTCTTCCCTCTTCTCTCTCCTCCTCCCTCTCCTCTTCCCTCTCCTCCTCTTCCCTCTCCTCCTCTTCCCTCTCCTCCTCTTCCCTCTCCTCTTCCCTCTCCTCCTCTTCCCTCTCCTCCTCTTCCCTCTCCTCCTCTTCCCTCTCCTCCTCTTCCCTCTCCCCCTCCCTCTCCTCCCCCTCCCTCCCTCTCCTCCTCCTCCCTCTCCTCCTCTTCCCCCTCCTCCTCCCTCTCCTCCCCCTCCCTTTCCTCCTCTTCCTTCTCCTCCTTTTCTCTTCCCTCTTAATGTGTCATCCACTCAGGTCATTGCTAATCTACAAACCAAACACCTGAGTTTCTTCATAGCAGTTTCTGGTGATTTCAGCCATGCCTCTTTCTCATCAGCACCACCCACCTTCAGCTCATTTGTTAAATGTCCCACCAGAACTTCTAACTTTGTTATACAATTATAATCTTTTTCCGTCTTTATATCGATCTTTTTGGTGTAAATGTTATTTGTGCCGCTGCTGTTGCATCTGAATTTGCCTTCGGGGATAAAGTTCTGTCTAATCTAATCCTTCTCCTCCGCTTCCTTCTCCTTCTCTTCTACCCTCTCGCCTTTCATCTCCTCCTTTTTTTTTCCAACTCAACAAAGCAGCCAACAACAGCTCTGCCCCTTAATAACACCCGAGATGACTGGAAAAAGAATTTCAGAAGTGTCTCAACATGTTAGGTTGGGTTTGACTGAATGTCTCCCACGGAGTAGTTTACCCTCACACTCAAGGGCCATTCACAAGGGGGTAGTTTATCTGTAATGTACCCAGAGGGTCAAACTAGGACAGCTTGGGGTTTTAATGATGCTGTTTATCTAAGCACGCATCTATAACATAGCATAGCAGAGCAGATCATCAGCTAGCAGGGCCGGCCTCTCCGGAGGGGTTAACCCAGCCTGCAGGAGGACAGGCATGGGCTTGTCGGTCTGGGACGTGGTACCTGGTTGGTATGCAGTCACCTGCCTTGGCCTGTGTGCAAGTATACACCCTGTGACCGCAACTTGATGTGGGATATACATCCCTATTTGAATGTGCAGAGATGCCACTGACAGACTGTATGCAACACTAGTTCCTGTTTTAATTATATTTGCATAATGGAAAAACAAACAATAGGCTTTTCATCAGTTGTAAAGAGTCTTATGTAAACGTGTGGTTTGGCACTACTTGTGAGTTACAGGGTTTCTTGCTGGTCAGGTTTCCCATGTTGTTCCTTCCTGGCGTGGTCTGTCGAGACCCGAGCTGTGTTGGCCACCGTGGGCCGGCGAGCCTGCCCTGCTCACAGTCAGGGAGACGCAGGCCTCACACTGTAGCTTTGCCCTTCGACCCCAGAGGCTGCATGCATCCCCTTATCCTGTGGCAGCCAGGCAGCTGGCCGGCTCTCTGCTCCGACAGGGAAGCAACCGGAAATGTTTGTTGGACTGAATTCGATATGTTTTGCTTTCAAAGCTTTTTTTCCCCTCTTGTGTTTGGAGTGGGGGGTGGGGGGGGGGGTGAAACTTTAGTTTTTGCTTGCAGTGCTGGCTCTCTGAGCTCTATACTTTTTTTCTTTTTTTTAACTTATAAAAGATGACTCTTGGGGTATGTATTGGTCTGAGGCTGCAGTTCCTTACAGTGGGTTGTTCGGGGTGGTGCTATCAACAGCTGCAGGCACACTGGCAGCTGAGGTGTCTTTTGAAAAAGGAGATGTTCTTTCTCCGAGAGGAAGGCCTATCTTGGTCTTCTCGCTACGGGTCTGAGCGGAGCAGGAGAGGCTGGGATATCCGGTTATGTAACCTCCCCCGATCATCTCTGGTTTTACTAACTCATGTGGGATTCCTGCTGACAGCCTCCTCTCCCCCTCTCTTCTTCGCTCTCCTCCTTCTCTTGTTTCCTCTCCTCCTCTTCCATCCTGTTGTCTTCCTCTGCCCTTACCATCCCACAGCCTCTCCTGCTCCCTCATCTCTTCCTCCTCTTCTCCCTCCACCCTTCCTACTTACCCCTCTTCTTCTCTTCCTCCTCGTCCTACTTTCCCTCCACCACCTTCCCCTTCCTCCTCCCCATCTGTCCAGTAGCTGTAATTAGACGGTTCTTCCTCTGCTAGTGGCTTCACGTTACGCAGATGGTCTGTGTTCACTTCTAGAGAATACATCTCCCTTACCCGCTCCCCTTTGCTACCTTCGCACTAACGCCAATCCCTCGTGGCTACCTAGAGACAGGAAGCTTAGAGAGAGTGAGTGACTGATCCTTGTAATCAGGTTAGCTAAAGAGATCCCCCCCCCCCCCCCCAAACACACAGGTTAAATAGCCCTTCACAGGTTAAATAGCCCTTCAGGACTTGTTGAACTTGGCAGTGGCCTCACTTATCATCTCACCAAGTTCATTCACTAGGAAACGAGGTTTGTTTGAAAACCTGAAGGTCTTAATCTTATCTTGGATGATTGTGTGTTTTACTACACTTCCGATAGACTTCTCAATAGAGTAGATAAGACCCTTGGACATTGTACTGTGAGTAAAAACAACAGTCCAACATCAAATGTCCTGAACACTTCACCACTGGTTCACACACAGCACAGATAAACAACAACCGCCCTGTCAAGAAATCATAGCATTGCATACTGAGGTTGTTAAGGATAGTCGTATTATTTCTAGCCATTTAACCCAAATTATGAAATGATCATTACTTTACATATTCAGGGTGATGAAATATTTGAGTATGTTGAGAATTGCTTTCATGACATGGTGTATCTTACACGTGTATCGAACATACAGGAAGGAAGGTTTGCTTTGCATATAGGAAGGATTATTATTCTCTATGAAGTAGGAGTTCTGATAGGGTTTGTAAGGCCTGCTGCTGTTGGTTAGCCTGTATTATCACTAGGATTCATAACTCACAGAAATAAGTCTAGCATGAGAATAACTGCTGCATGACTCCTCTAACCACTGATATTGTCTCATTTGCATTCACAGATTTTCCTTCTGGCCTGCCCGCCATGTAAAACAGCCATGGTCATCTTTAGGTGAGTACATTCCACAGGCAGACTCCACCTACCACAGAGCTGTGGTTCAGCTATGCAGGAACACACTGGAGACAGTGACAAGTGCCACGGGCGCAATTGTGTGTGAGGGTTTATTTCAACCAACTGTCAAAATCCTTCTCAAAATAGCCCGTCACCCCGTCAACACTTTGTGTGACTTCTCACGCTGGCTTGCAGAAAGGGAGAGACCAACCTTTTACACCAGCAGAAGAAGGTAGACAGAGGAAGAGAGATACTTACCGTTTTACGCTCTCCAGATAGATAGATGGAGGGAGAGAAAGTTAGCGAGATAGATAGAGGGAGAGAGTGAGCGGGACTTGCCTTTTACACTAGCCAGATTGATGGAGAGATTGAGAGAAAGCGACTGACATTCAGCTCTGGGACATGGTTGCATTTCAGTCTGATTGGGCATCCGAGGTTTTCCAGCAGTTAGTTTTAATTGATTCACTTAGGACCAGTCTGTCTAGCTGGCTAAGTAGGGGAGAGAGAGGCAAAACGAGGCCTGGAGACTGCAGTCATGGCTCAGAATATATGCTAAACACATTAGTGGCTGCTGAACCTCTTTAAAACCCATGTTCTCATGTGGACCAGAGAGAAGGAAATGGATATCTGAGATGTTCCTGTGTGTCTTCTGAGCTCTGCACAGCTCTGTCCTCTCCAGCCCGCTCTCCACAGAGGACAGGAACCCCTCGCTGACCACAAGTATTGATTTTTGCCACTTTTTGGTTGAGTGCCTCTTATGTGGAGCACATTCTAATGTATTTATGAGGCAGAAACATTAAACTGGTTGTTGTTCTTCGTTTGTACGCATTTGTAGAAAGAGTCTGTTGCTTTTTTTGTTTGGGGGGGGGGGGAGTAATGTCTCTCTCCAAATGATCAAGTGTGTCTTGACATGTCTGCGGGAGATATTTCTCGCCTTGCGCATGTCTCTTTATAGACTTAAGATAAAATCTTGACACATTAGGAAGCCAGTGTGGAATGTCCCATCTGTAAAAGACACGTTGTGTACAGCCAGTCCAAGACACCAGTAATAATTAATCCACATTATGATGGTGCATCTCCCGCATGTAATCATCTGACGTCTCCGTGGTTACCAGCTTCAGGCTAATGTCCCCTGGGCCTAGCCCGCTGAGGGGAAGGAAGGCGAAGCCAAACTCCACACAGTGGGAGAGATGCAGTTGTGTTGGGGGGGTGTGCTGTTCAGTCAAGCCTGAACATGCTGGATGAGTGGAGCCCCCCCGACACTGACAGTCCCAGTGGACAACTCAATAATGAGTAGCTAGTCAAGAGGGTGACAGCTATGTAGCCTATTCCTGAACAGGCAAACAGCTGTAGCTAACAGTTAAGCTGGCTAACAGCTATGTAGCTAACCGCTGAGGTGGCTAACAGCTATGTAGCTAACCGCTGAGGTGGCTAACAGCTATGTAGCTAACAGCTTAAGCTGGCTAACAGCTATGTAGCTAACCGCTGAGGTGGCTAATACATCTAACCACCGGCATGTTTAGAAAGTGTTGAGGGAGTAACTGGTCTCTTAAGTGGCAGAGGCGCTCGTAGAATGTGAGTTGTTTGGTTGCCCGGTGTTTCCAACGCGCTGACGCAAGGCGTTTGTTCCTGGTCTGACAGAAACAGGACAAGCCTCTGGCCTGAGCGCTCAGGTGTCCTGTCCTTTCTCATCCCCAGAGACCTGAGCTGTTCTCCTCAGCTGTCTGTGGGAAACAGGAGAAGAGAGCCACGGTGTAACGTGAGACGTCACAACAGTTTGTTGTGTGAACAAACTTAAATACCAAAGTCTAAGAGTTTTGAGTTACTCTACCCAGACATACTCTACAATGTGTGGATTTAGGTCGTTTGTAATTTTTTGTAAAAACTTTTGAGGAATTGCCCGTCACCTTTTAATGTGTTTGTTTAACTGTCAAGTGTAGCAACGATTGCAAGGCATCAGTTTCAAACGTCAAACGCAATAGTGTGGTCAACTGCCGGTTTCCTGAAGCAGCCGTATCCCGCCGCTGGTACACGTTGGTACATGCTGGTACACGCTGGTACACGCTGTTACACATTGAGAGAACAGGAAAGGGGAACTCTCTTGGTTAGACAGAACCATCTTCTCCTTCTCACTTTAGACCTCACCGTGTAGGAAGACACACGGGCAAGTCCCCTTCTGAGGGAAAACGATGGTTATTCATAGTTGTCAGTGAATATAATTGTTCGGATAAAGGACACAAGGCACCTTTTTATGCCTCCATTTTTGTATTCTCTATCGTTTACATAACTGCACCTAATTGCTCTACATACTTTGTGCAGGGTACTACTACATATGAGGAACCAGAGGTTCGGAACTGGGTGAAAAAGAAAGATGGGTGCTGGTGGTGGTAGTGGTGGGAGGGGAGTTCAGTGGGAAAGTGGCCCAGGGCCTGACACTCTCACTGGGGGAACTGGGAGAGAGAGGGCCTGGAGCCACACTAGCTGGCCCTACTGTGTTCCCATGGCCCGGGTCATTGTGCTGGGGAGTCGGGGGAGAATTCTTCCAGCGGATACATTAGTTGCCACGACAACTCACCAAGGTGTCGTTTTCCCGAAAGCAAAAGTAAAATGGCTTTAGAGAACTGTAAAAGTGGGTCATATGCTTAAAAAAAAAAAAACTTCAGGGAAAACAATGCTGCATCTGTTCGTGTTGTGTGTTGTTAGTGGGGGGGTCACGTGGCTGAGCGGTTAGGGAGTCGGGCTATTAATCAGAAGGTTGTTGGTTCGATTCCTGGCTGTGCAAAATGACGTTGTGTCCTTGGGCAAGGCACTTCACCCTACTTGCCTCAGGGGGGGAATGTCCCTGTACTTACTGTAAGTCGCTCTGGATAAGAGCGTCTGCTAAATGACTAAATGTAAATGTGTTGTTGCTGTGAAAGGTGTTGTAATCTGTGTTTTCCCACCCAAGGCTTCAGGTCCACATGCTGAATGGGGCGTTACTGGCTCTCGTCTTCCCTGTGGTCAACACCCGACTGGTGAGTAATCTGGACCCCTGAACTGCAACCTGCACCACTACACTGAGACCGTGGTGGATGGGTGTAGCTCAGTGGTAGAGCATTTGAGACTTCAGATCAAGGTTCGATTCCTCCCTCTGTACATGGAACCTTCCCTCTCCTCCTCCTTCCTGTAGCGCACCTTCCCTCTCCTCCTCCTTCCTGTAGCGCAGGGGTTCATCGCTGGCTCTGTGTTCAGGTTGTGTTCCTGCACGCAACCCAGCTTTCTCATTCCACACTCATTTGTTATTGTCTCACTCTTATCTCAGCTCTCAGGTCAAAGTCACATTCATCAGGGATCTGAAGAGAAAATGGGCGGTAAAGCAATTGACTTCTGATCAGGAGGTCGCAAATAAACACATTATTATTGCTATAAACTTACTCACTGATAGTAAACTTTTTGCTCAAGGTTTTTAACCAGAAACCCCAGTACGAAAAAAGTATTCCATTAAAAATACCTAAAAACTCCGCAAAATATCCTCTTCCTTGTCCTTTCAAGACAAGATCACAAAGGTAAACAATCTTTAACCGCTGTGTTTCCTTATAGCAGTAGCAGTAACATCAGTGTGAAGACCAGCGGACAAGGAACAAATTAATTGCTGTGAAGCCTTTTAAGAAACCTTGCCAAGCTGTTTATCGTCTGCTAAGGGCACTGTCTGTCAAGGCCTGCTGTCAAGTGGTGCTGTCAACTGTATTACATGTAAAGGAGAGGGAGTCTAACAGCAGTAAAGACAAAGGCAACTTATGTAAGCCTCATTTAGTGGCTTTCCCCTCCCTCGTATTGAGCACGCCTGAACCCCTCTGAACAGCCCTCCGAGTCACTGTCCACCAATCACAGCCTCTCTTACTGCCTGGCAGCCAGTCCAACACGCAGCTTTTACTGTGTGGTCCTGGTAACCACGTCACGTGACCAATGCTTAGGAATCCTGTTCAAAGTAGTGTCTCTCCAACAGACACTTACCTCTGGAGGGTTTAAAGAGAGCTGTTCTAGAGATCCTAGCCATGTCTGTCCTCAGGTAGACAGGTATTGATTCTGTGTGTGTCTGCAAGATTGATGATGTCATAGTGAACTGTTCTAGCCAGGGGCCTAATGTGGCCCATTGAGATGAGAGTACAGTATTCATGTCCTGGAAAAGAGATTAAAACCAAGTTATCACATCATTCTTTAAAAACAATCTCTTTAATTCAGTGACATGCTACATAATGACAACCAAATAAATCCACTTTGAGGACAACATTTTGCAAATCCCCCCCCACCGTAATGCATGCAGTTAATGAGCATTGCCCAGGCTGCGTTCCTGAGTCCATAGGGGCCCCTGAACCGGAGAGTAAAGTGTACATGTCCTGGGTAGGGGAAGTGTAGCTTGTATCCCTTCATTCCTCCGGCCAGGCTGGTGCTGTGGGCCTCCCCTTCTACCCCCTTCCTTCCTGTTGGCTCCTCCCAGCGAGTCCTTGGCCTCTCAATCATGTTTGTGCACATGGCAGGGCTGCACAGGCAGTGTCCCTCCACCCTGCTTCTCTCACAGGGTCCCTCCTCTGGGAAGAGAGGGCTCTGGCAGGCGACAACACAGTTACGTCATCCAATCACGTCGTGTACCGTACAGGATGATCTGTCTGATTGATGATTGATATCTTGTTTTGTGTTCTTTAAGACCACACTGTCCCTAGGACAACAATCCCAGCTTCATTTGAACCCTCCGTCTTTTCTGTTTTGAAGTGAACACCTGACCCTGTAATCAGTGATGAGTGAATGTTACTACGTAGTTGCAGGGCTGTTTTTTTGTAGCCACAGGTCTCCAGACTGCAGGTGAAGTAGAGGTAGATTCACTAGATTGTAAAGTGCTACAATAGAGGTAGGTTTATCAGATTGTAAGGGGTACCGGGAGATTCTAACAGCTGTTGTCTCTGTTTCCTCTCCAGCTGCCGTTTGAGAAAGAGATCTATTACATCCAACACTCCATGCTGTATCTGGTCCCTGTTTACCTGTTCAGGAAAGGAGGTATGCTACGCCTGCTCTGCACACTGGCATCAAACCGCTTCCTGGTTGTGTGAAGGTCCAGCAGGGACATACTGCCACCTAGTGTGCAGAAGTTGCTAATATTTTTCTCTATTATTTGTGGTCATTTTCATTCATTAAATCTTTGTTTGTGTATACTGTACCTTTTTAACAATAACCTACTTGTGTGGACAATAAATGGATTATTGTCAATAAACACTAGCTTGGCTTCACGGAAACAGTCTGTTTGGACATTATAAAGATTCCCACCCCTATTGGACACGGAAAGTGGAACCAGACCACAAGTCAGAGAAAGGCTCATTTTAAAACATAAAAAAAAAAAAAAAAAAAACGTCCCCGCAATTGAGAGTTTAGATGCCGGAGAGCCGTAAAACACATGTAATGAGACTCAGATGTGAATTAGAGGATGGAAATTCTGACGTAGTGCCCCCCCCCCCAACTTTTCAAAACAAGACAGGAAATATCCTGCTCGTTCTGCTTCAGGCTCCACTGGTCACAGAGAGAGAGAGAGAGAGAGAGAGGGTGAGGGAGAGAGAGGGTGAGAGAGAGAGAGAGAGGGGGAGAGAGAGAGAGAGAGAGGGAGAGAGAGAGAGAGAGAGAGAGAGACAGAGAGAGAGAGACAGAGAGAGAGAGAGGGGGGAGAGAGAGAGAGAGAGGGAGAGAGAGAGAGATAGAGAGACAGAGGGTGAGAGAGAGGGTGAGAGGACAGCTGCAGAGGCCTATGTTGCTGGGGGAGAGAAGGAGTGTTGTTTGGCACTGGGCCTCTTATCATCAGGATGTCAGGGGATTCAGGGAACCATGAAGGGTGTGATTTGTTTTCTCTGCCTCTGCCCCTCCCTGCCCACCGTAAACTAAATACAGTCACTGTCTATCCAGGACAGTACACTTGCAGTAATAGTTCCATCCATGGTTGTGTGACGGTAGTTGAGACAGCCATCCTGTCAGCTGTGGTTGATCCAGTGTGAGTTCTCAGCCTGGGGCCCTGCTCTCGTAGTAAGGCTGGTGTTTGTGCCTCCTCTCTGCAGGCGTGTACAAGCCAGAGCCTCTGGGGGACATGTGGTGGGCACTCCTCTCCACCGGCATCCTGTTTCTCTATCACTTCCTGTTCCTGCAAAGCCTGGGCCTGGTAAGACACATGCCCCCTGCTGGACACCAGCTGCAAGTTCACTCTAAAAATAATGTAGCTTTGGAGTATTATTAATATAAGGCTGATTAGAAACTTGCTTACTGTTTACCTACAAAACAAATATGTCAGAAGAGGGTTATTGATAACACACAAGTTGTAATAATAGAATATAATGATATGTAAACACACATGACAGTCAAGCATGACTAGACACATCTGACTTCTCTCTGATGTCATAATGACGCTTACAAAACACCCCTAGGGAAGCCTATGTCTTGTCTCCTTGACTACCGTGACCATCCTTGTCTCCAGGTGACGGAGGTGAACCTGAACAACATGCTGTGCCCGGCGGTGTCAGACCCGTTCTACGGCCCCTGGTACCGGGTCTGGGCCACAGGCCACCAGACCCTGCTGACCCTGGTCCACGGGAAGGTTCTGACCCTGCTGTCGCACCACACCGGCCCCACCTGCAGATACATGCTGGACACGGCCCGGCTACGCAGCAAGAAGGTCGACTGAAGACACATGCCGTCAGACACCTGGGACACACACACACACACACAGAGACCTGGGAAACACACAGACACCTAGGACACACACACACACACACACAGACACCTGGGACACACACACACAGAGACCTGACACACACACACACAGAGACCTGACACACACACACACAGACACCTAGGACACACACACAGAGACCTGGAACACACACTGCCTCACTGTACGCTGCTCTTTACTGCAGGTAACACACACACTCTGTCGCTTTGAATAGAAGCGTTTAAGTGAATACACACACTGCTCTATGCTGCAGGTAACACAACACACACACACACACTGATAGAGCCTTTCACTCCAAACACCTGTTCTGATGTTGGAAAATGTTATATCAGCATTCTTAATGCACCATGTTCTCCTTATCATATTTGTTTTTACAATGATAACAAAACGCCTTTCAGGGTCAACTGAAACGGTGTCATTCTAGTTAGCGTTCCAGCTGGCTTGCATACATGCTCACACAGCGTGAAGACTGCTTACGTGTTAGCGTGTGGATAGCCAGATGAAAAGAAATTGCCTTTTTTTCCAAGAATTGTTTTCACAAATTTATATTGTCTTAAGTTGCCTTTTGTTGAAGTTTATATTTGTTTTGAAAATTGGTCTAACCAACTGTATTATCTTTGTAATACTTTCACTTCTTAATTTTAGCTAGCCATGCCAGTTGCCATTATATGTTTGTATCTCAAAGACATCTCAGATGGCTGTTAATGTTAACAGCGTAATTGTTCCAAGTCATTACTTTGGGATGTGATGTCTATTAGAAGCAATGTTCAAGAAATTGTGAGCAGTCTGTTACAACCTCAGGACCTTGGAAGGAGAACCTTAGGAGAACCTTAGGTGGGCAGAGTTCTCCCGGAAGGCTGAGGGAAGCGGCTCAGGAACGGGAGACATCAAAAGGGAACCTGTACCCCCGTCTAGAACCTGCCCTCTCGGTGGATATCGCTATTTATTAACCCAAACTGAAGCAAGGGAGCAGAGGGACAGTACCTTCCGGTACTTTCTCTTAAGTCATTTCAGAATCAGTTCTCTGCTGAGAGACCCATGGATGTTAAAAGGGATGTTTAAAGGATATGACCTTCAGATAAATGTAGATATAAATGTAACAATGTATATATCATACTGACATGAAACTCGGTTTTATCGAATCGTGAACTGGGCTTGTCATACATTGTACTTTAAATCTACATTGGTAGCGTCTTGATCAATTTCAGTCTAAGTACTCCATATGTTATACAATCACATACTGTATGTTTAATGTATTGGATAAACTGCTACCATTGATATGAGAAGAGCTGACAGGGATGTCTTTTTGGAACCCTGTTTTAAGGGATGTAATGAGCTCTCTGATCATTGGACGGCGAGGGATTCTATTATTCGTCACTGAACGAGAACACGTTTCAAAAGAAAATGAGATGTTAAGTTTTTGTACTTTTTACCAGGTTAATGTGCACTTGTTCTGTATAGAGAATAAAAAGGTGTTTACTCATTTGTCTTGGCCTCACTTTGGATTAAAAGCGTCTGCAAAATGAATAAAATGTTAAAAAATCAACATCATACAAAAAAAACGAACACCAGACACATTTCTCTTTTCAAATGGTTTTGTATTTTTTTATTGGATAAATGATTTTAAAAGGTAATAACAATGTTTAAAACTACATTATCTCCACAGCCATCGCTCACATATCCACCCATCTATATATATATGTGATTTTTTTTCTCCCATCCCACACTTCATTTAATTTTTGTTGTTTTTACTTTTTTCATTTTTTTTTTTCGTTTTTTTTTTTTGAGCCATACTAATCATAATAAATGCCCAAGTCTCATCACACTAAACAGCAATTCAATGGGAAGGAAGGATATAACTACAGGGATTTTTTTCATTTTTATTTCCCAGTTCGTATTATTCCATCAAAGTTTTTTTTTTTCAAGTTACTAAAGCAGAGGGAGAGAAATGAAAAGAAATAAAGACTTGCTGTGAGGGAAAACGCCAGGTACATGATACCTGACCAGAGACCATCCCCTCTGCACAGCACCGCAGCGAAACACCTCCCAACATAGAAAACCACTCAAATAATTTAGAAACTAGATCCAAAATATTTCTTGAAAAGAATTGATTTTGATTTTACAAAAACAGTAATTTCTTTCCATATTTTTTTTTTTTGTGTACTTTTGTCTTTCTTTCCATGAAGTACATTTTCTACAAAAGTTCCAAACAAGTTTTTCATAGTACTTATTTCATTTGTCATTATTATCATTATTATTATTGATTACTTGATTCAGTTTTAATTGTATTTATTTTTTATCTATCAGTGCGATTGTATACCAGTGCAGCTACTGGGTCCAGAGTAAAGAAAACAGGCTTTTCATCTTTAGATGGCATAAAAAACAAGGGAAAAACTCATCTTTTATATAAAGTATAACTGCTGGTCTTCAGGAAAAACACATTTAAAAACCCATAAATCTAGGAGGCACGCTATGGGATTTCCTTTTTTTGTAACATTACAATAATAATAATAATCATAATAATAACAACAATAAAGAAAACAAGTGACATAAAACAAACTAGATATGCAACCATGTAATTGTATTGTCCTTGATGCCTAGTAAGGCATCACAGAGAGAATCAATGAAAACTCATGATACAACAGGTCGCTTAAGAAATTAAAATACAGGTTAGAAATCGTACAAAAAAAAGAAAAAAAACATAAAAAGAGGAAGAAACATACAGGGGGGGGGGGACATGTTGACATGTAGGTTGTTTTTGAAAGGACAGGAAGCCGGGCCTAAACAGCAGCATTTAGAAACGGCCGGAGGCATCTTTGGTTCGTTCAAACATACAAAGGTAATTGAGGGTGGGCATTCCACGAAAATACATGCATGGACACAGTGAATGCTGGGCCTAATAACCCTAAACTTGTATGGTACCAAATTACAACTGTCATTATAGAATGCCGTTACACTAAAACCCTCCCTGTTTCAAGATTCACGATGGTAATGGTCGCTGAAATGTTCTTTTGACTGAAAGGGCACATTTTATTTCCGTGTTATAATATTCTCACAACTGGTAAAACAATACCTCTGTTCAGATGGTTAAACTACAGGTCAGATCAAATGGACTTGTATAGGATGAGTAAGGGAAACATGAATGTTTTGCTCTCTGTCTGTGAGCTTCCACGGGGCCACACACACGGGGAGAGAACGCCCTCCATGATGCTGCTACCTACCAGATGACGTACTGCGCCTCTAGCCCCCAGGCCACGAGGCAGATTGACGACCAGATAAGGGGAGGAGGGATGTTATATCATTGACTTCCTGTCCTTTCACACTTGCACAAGTTACAACCCACAATGGTAGGAAAAAAAACAAAAAACACCTGTTACACAGATCTGCATATATCAAGGATAATAAGTCGATATGATAGATGGGTCCGCATGACTAGTCACAGTACCTGTGACCGCCCCAACTAGAGGTCTGATAGCACCATTTATGTATTTTTATCTCTTTTTAAAAGATTAAGAATAGTTTGTGAGCCGTAGATCAAGCATGTCATGGATTGAACCATAGGTCTACAGGTACACGTACACACATGCAACAAAACACATTGCATATGTGTAGCTATACATGTACAACGGAAAACAAAGTGTTGACAATTTGGTTTTGCAGCAGGAAAAGCTGGTTGTGCTGTATTTGATAGACCAGTAAATGAGTGCTTGACTGTTCCAACTTGGAGAGAAAACGATTCCTTTGTCTTTGAGGAGGGGGTGGGGGGGGCTTGTTTGACAAACATAAGTGAGCAGGGGCTTTTCGTTACATGTTGGTCCACTTCCTGGCTGTTGAAGGGTAAGGTTTGTCCAGGGCCACTCTTTAACGGTATAAACATGTATTATTATACATGATTTAAATCCTTTCCTTTAACTGAGCTACAAAGGCTTGAACACCAGTCGACAACCAGAGAGCTGAGCAAATATGACCAGAACAGAACACCTCCAAAAATCAAACATCTGTGAGAGCTTGAGACTTGACACACACGTTGGTTCATACACTTCACTAGGAAGGACAAGAAGATATGAACATATACCTCCCTGTCTACCTCAAGACTGTTTCAAGAAGTTTTCAAGCTTCAGAAGGTAACTGTATTGACTGTGTGTCGTATTGTGTTCAGGGCTGTTCACTGATCTGTGTGTTCTGGTTGGATAAGACAACACTGAGGGAACAGTCGAAAGCTCAATTTACTGGTCCGTCATTTATGAAATCATTTATTAAGGCAACACAACTGAGATGTGGGTCATTTCGGGTTACTGTGGATGGAGAGCCAGAAGCCCTTAACGTTTGCATATGAAAAGAAAAATAACCGGCCCATTAATAAAAGGCTGTTCCGGAAAGATCTCTGTCGAGTACGAGCACAAAACAACGTCAACCTAAAATGGGATGGATTTGATCAGCCGGTGATCTTCAACAACACTGGACTACAAACTAACCTACAGTGTGTGGATGCAACTCACGCTAAAATCAAAGACGATCGTAAGGGAACGGCTTGGCAGGTCCTTAGAAAGCCTGGCTCTGAAACGATCCTATTCAAATGATAACAGCAGCTCCCCTGCATTCTCTCCAACTAATTCATTTCTGGCGGGGGTGAACTGCCGACAGTTCACAAAACTGCGAGGTATTCAACCGCAACGGGTCTTTGACAACGCCACAACCAGCCCACCAATCAGCAGCGCGGCACGAAGAACAGCGTGGAGGTAAATTTCCACAAGCTATGGAGCGCTCGAATGCGCAGAACAATAACAACATCCGGCGAGGTTATGTCGTCATGCCGATGTAAACAACGACGCCACCATTGTCGAGCGGCAGCGGGAATCGTGGTGACCAGCGCAGGTGGTGGAGGACACCGGTGTAGGTATGGGGGGCATCTGAGCTTCAGACAGCACCAGAGAAAATCCGAAGGACAACCAAAAAACCCACGTCCAAATACACCCCGAGGCTACCGTCTTGAAAAGTGTGGGGAGACTACCTCAAGCCTATCAACAAACCACGTATACAAAGCATGCATTAAATAGAGAATATGGCTTTTAGTTTAAATTGTAGCATGTCCATCACTAACCTCAATACTTCCTCCCCCCCTCCCCCCTACTCTCACAGACAGGACGACACAACATGACCACGCCCCCGCACCCCTCCCACCCACCAGTTTGAAAGAGAACGCGAACGACAACAACATGCTATGTCAAAAAACTCCTTAAGTTCAGGTTTCAGAGTTCCCACCTAATATGACTCCATGACCCACCTGAGGCCTCTTACCATCGCCTCCGGACATCATGGGGAATATTTTGGCATGATCCAATTTCTAATTTAATCTAGCGGTTTCAAACTCCAGTCCCGATTTCTACAAATTCCTAACCACACACAGAAAAGCAAACACGTGATTTGGAGCAAACACGATGACAAAAGACATTGTGTCATCACAACCCTACAATCTACTTCTGGGAGCATACGAATCCCAGCGGCTAGTTCAACTACTTCACTAAAAAGGTTTTCAAGGCCAAAAACAATCCTCACAGTCAATCATTTTTGGAGAGGAATCCCAAAAGTAAAGGAAAAGATACAGCCTTATGTTGTTGGCTTGCTACATGATACACACAATGCCAGTCCGGCTATGAAGAAATGATGAAAACAAAAGAAAAATATATTGTTTCCCTATGAGAAGAAACTAACAAAGCCTACACTATAATAGAACACAAAATAACAGAATAATTAATCCACCATACATTTATGACTTGCTTCCATCCACAGAATCAAAAACCTGATTAGGATTGTTGAAAAAAAGGTAAGAAAATCTTTTTTTTTCTTTTTTTGAATTTCCAAAAATATGAATAAAAAGGGGTGTTATAGATATATATGCTGCAAAAACTAAATCAATTGGAGGCAAAAAAAAGGGTTATTTTTTTATATATATATTGTTTTTGTTTTTCCAAACATTATCAAATTATGCTTATTCGCCACCCGTTGCCATGTCAACATCTGGGAGACTGTCAGCATGGCAACGGAAACTATCATCATAAAATGGTACAGTAGTAGAGATAACTAGACCAGGAGGGGGCGGGCTCTCCAGGGAACAGGCCCGCGGAGAGGTCCAGTGATTGGTCATGCGGCTCGCTGTCAGGAATAATGGTTGTAGGGTGGTAGAGGGTGGGTCATGCCGTTCTGGTAGTGATGGTGCTGGCGATGGGTGATGTAATCAGCATAGCTCATTGTCACCTTCTCACTCCGGTACCTGGGGTGGAGGACAAGTGTGTTAGTGACCACAGAGAGAGGTAGGTGTGTGTGTGGGGTGGGGGGGGGGGGGGGGGGGGGGGAGGGAGGTGTGGAGCGGGCGTGCTCACAACACTCTCCCTCATCTGGGGGGTGGGGGGGGTGGGGGGGCAAACGTTTGTCCCATACGCAGGATTCACACAGCTTTGCACCAGTGGATGTCCCCGACTTTTTAAAACCTAATTTACCACTGACCAAGAATGCAGCGGCCGTACGATTAAGTCTGCAATGGAATGTACCAACGTGAACAAAAACACTACGAAAATAAATAAATAAATATAGCTATTCAAGTCAAAACTCGCGTAAACTTCTCATTTTACATGTTCGTGAGGTTTAGGAATGTATACTTTCTCATAAAACTTTCCAGGCCCGCAAATAAAAACATTCCATTTTGGCCTTGTTGCAGGTGTCCAGTCCACTCCCTGCCCCCTGCGTGTGGGACTGGACTGGGAGTGGCCTCTCTTACCTGGTCAACTTAATGGTCTTCCTGAAGTCGTTTGTGATGGGGGCCTTGTAGCCTCCTTTTCGTAGTAAGGAATCTATGGTCTGTATATGGTCCCATCCTGCAGAGAGAGGAGCATGTGTCCGTCATGTCACCTCTTCTTGGAGGTCACGTGACCTCCGCTTGGATGTCACGTGACCTCCCCCTTGGATGTCATGTGACCTGAACTCTACAATCAGTAGATCACCATACTTAACCTATGCTGTTAGAGGTAGCAAAGCTGTGTGCTTGGGGGGGTGGGGGAACTAGTCGTTTCATTGGTAGGGTCAAGAGTTCCAAGTTTCTTTCTTCACTCAATCCCTGACACGTCATATAAAGCAAGGGTTTTCATTTGGTGTCAGGTAAAGTAACGGCTCTCTCACCTTGCTCCTTAGCCACCTCTGGAAGGTAGGTGGCAGTGCGCTTTGATCCTTTTTCATTGAAAAATTCTATCCTAATGCCATGAACACCCACCTACACAGGAGAGAGAGAGGGAAAGCAGTGAATACAAAGAAATATGACAGTTGGTATCAAGAGAGAGCTGTCTGACTGAGATATGACCACTACTACAAAAAGGGAATGGTGATGTGTGAGGAATATGAAAGAAGAAGAAAAAACGATACTGAGAGGTAGAAAGAGAGAGAGGAGACGAAGTGGAAGGGAGAAATAGAGAGGCAGATCAAGACAAAGAGAGAGAATGAGGTAGAGAGAGAGAGCAAGAGAGGAGGGAGACAGAGAGGGAGACACAGATGGAGACAGAGCGAGATGAGAAAAAAAAGTTCTGAGGATGACACACAGGCCTTCCCCACCTCCAGATCCAGGGGATGACAGACAAGCCCTACCCACATCACCCTCTAGGGAAGCTAGGCTAGGCTGTCTGGGTCAACAAGGTCCCTGCTTACGTCTAAGCTGCTACAAAGAGTCGGTGTGTTTTTGCGCGTGTGTGCGCGAGCGTCTGACCCAATCACTCTTGATTGGTTGGTATGGTTACCAGACTGCATTAAGGTCAAGTATATTCCGGACCAAAGGCTGCCATAACAGGGCAACAGCCTGTTTCCCACCAGACGCCCCTCCCTCCCTCCCTCTCTCTCCCCCCTCCCTCCCTCCCTCCCTCTCTCTCTCCCCCTCCCTCCCTCCCTCCCTCCCTCCCTCCCTCCCTCTCTCTCCCCCTCCCTCCCTCTCTCTCCCCCTCCCTCCCTCTCCCCTTCTCCCTCCCTCTCCCCTTCTCCCTCCCTCTCCCCTTCTCCCTCTCTCTCCCCTTCTCCCTCTCTCTCCCCCTCCCTCCCTCTCCCCTTCTCCCTCCCCCAGGAGAGCCAGAACAAAGCTGTCTGTGTGCTGGCTCTCTCGGCCCTGGCCCTCTCTGTATCTATCCCAGAACACCGCGGGCACCAACATTGTGTGTGATGGCCTAACGTTAACTTTCATGTTCACGACACAACATTGTTAGTGGTCCTGAAATGGGTGAGATGACAGGAAAGAGAGAGTGCACACAGGGCTTTGGGGACGGCCTGCCTTAAGCCAGAGAGGACGAACAGGCTCTCTAAACAGGCTGATGGTTTTTAGCACGATATACAGCTATGCATTTCTGTGGCACAGATCTATGTTTTTTTTTCCATATCCCTTTACTGCTGTTTATTTACGGTTTGGTTGTTTTCTACTAAAAACCTGTATCGCCCTGAGACTGCCTTGACACATTATTATTAATATTACTACTATCATCATCCCGAAGGGCTTCCATGGGTTGAATCATGGTTCCCTCGACCATATATGAACAAGAACCAGGCTGCCTCTGGGTCTGGTCACAGTGTTAAGGAAAAGTACTATGAGTAAGTAAGATATAAGGAATGAGGCCTCGTCGGGGTGTTTAACAAGAGTGTTGGAGAGACGGGAATAAGACGTGACGTCATGTGAGGCCTCAGTCGGGGTGTTTAACAAGAGTGTTGGAGAGACGGGAATAAGACGTGACGTCATGTGAGGCCTCGTCGGGGTGTTTGGAGGCGAGCCCTACCTCCCAGTCAAGGTAATCTCCGACGTCCTCGAAGTTGGTGAGCAGAGACACTGAGCAGAGCAGGCGAGGCAGCTCGTCCCTCGACATTGGGGGGAAGCGGCTGTCTTTAAGGGCACTGTGGACACACGCGCACACACACACGCGCACACACACACACACAGGCAGGCAAAGACAGAAGGGTTCATTAGTCAAGGGTAGTCAAATTCAAATCTGATTTGTCTAGCCCTTTTTTTACAAGCAATGTCCCAGAGGGCTGCACCTCTGCCCACAGACCTGCAGCGTGTCTGTGTGAGCGCTGTGTGGACTGGCTGCTCCCTGAACACTAGTCTGCAGGCAGCGTCAACCAAGGATCACTCACGTATCATAAAGGCGCCAATATACAGTAAGGATCTCATCCTCAAACACAAAACACTGCCATCGGATCCCGTCAGGACGGGGAAGATCACGTCTACGGCACACAAACGGATTGGAGCCCCCACAGGCAGGACCACTAACAACACATCTGATGACATACGGCAGCGACCAAACGTACGAGACTCGTTACACACCACACCCGGATTCCTCGGTTACCACACTGCAACCTCCTGCCCATCCTGTCTCCTTTGATCACTGCAGTCCACAACATAGAGACGTTGATCGTGCAGCATCTTGATCTGCAGTCAAACGCTCTCTACCACTAAGCTGCTGCAGCACAGTTACAAAACGGGATCCCTAAGTTCGGCCGCTAGGGAAAACTGGTGTTTAGCCCCTGTTAGCATCTGTGTGTGTGTGTGTGTGTGTGAGACTAGCCAGGGGTGCAGCAGGTCTGAACAAACTGAGATAGCCTGTCTCTGGGGACTACTCGCTGTTGGCTTGGCTATAAGACTGCTTATCACACACACACACAGTCACACACACTCGTACAGACATACTCGTACACACACACACACTCGTACAGACACCCTCGTACATACACCCTCGTACAGACACCCTCGTACAGACACACTCGTACAGACACACTCGTACAGACACACTCGTACAGACACACTCGTACAGACACACTCGTACAGACACACTCGGTAGTTTGTGAAGGAGAAAACTGACACACTGCTGAGTAACTAACACAGAGGAATGTTGACCTCCAGAATGACCTTCTGACGAGGCTCGCTAACAAACAGGCCAGGCCCCCCCCCTCCTGTCACATCATACTAGTCCCTTAATACACACACCATTTCATGTTTGGAGGTCACAGTCGTTGACCTATGACCTCTACTGAGGCCAGTCTTTCTCGCTAGCATTACTAACTTAGCTTAAGGGGCTTAAAACAAAAAAGTACAAACACGTTGACCTCTCACCTCAATCTGCATGTGCTGTGATGGGACTCTTCTACATGCCTCTCATGTTACACCTCTCAACTGTGTTAAGGATCACATAAGCTTCCTTCATGTGTGCATAGGACACAGGCCAGCCCAGCCCCGGCAAGGGCTGACAGGCTGAGGTCAGAGGAGCTGTGTTTACTAAGGGAGAAATGACAGAAGCATGGAGAAACACAGTCATGTAGCCGTGACAACAGGCTGGCGTAGCCGTGACAACAGGCTGGCCCAGCCTGCCAGAGACTCCCAGCAGACAGCGCATTACTCCATCCCAGTCATCGGGATCTGAGGGAACGCTGATGTCATGACAACCAAGAAATACCTAATCAGAAAGCAGAGTACCTGGTAGACTAGGTGGAACACGTGTGTGTGTGCGTGTGTGCAGGTGTGTGCTACAACTGTGCGCACCGCAAAGACAACCAGCCAGGTAACATTCCAACCCCCTGAACCCTACGCCCCTCTCCTTCCAGAGATATGCGTCAGGGGCTCCAACATCCCATCCAGACGGAACCTTCCAGCTCAGAACAGAACCGCAGAGGAACAGGACCCAATGTGACGTGCAAATGGTGCATCTAGCCGAGAGCAAGCACCGCAGAGGTACATTAGTTCTAACAGTATTTCAGTGGTCAGATTTTACACAACGTTGCCAGCAGGTCTAGTCCACAGGGCGTTCCCCAAAACATGCTGATGATGTCATCAAACCCCAGGTCAGCAGGATGCATACTTCACTGACATGCAATACGGCCCTGGGACCATATCCTGCCACGCATGTCCATGACAGAGATAATAATGATCAAAACGATTATAATGCTTTCATCAAGCTGACACTTTGATCCAGTGACACACAGGGAAAGTTTGAACCCACAAGCTCTTGATCTGCAGTCAAATGCTCTCACCACTGAGCTAAACCTTTTGTAGGTTCTATGATAGAAAGTTACCAATCAACATGGCCTCGCAATCTTCGACAGTTAGCTCACAGCTCATTAAACTGGAAACAGAACTCAACTATATATGAAATTCCCATGCTGATGCTACAATGCTAGTAATGAGCGCAGTCTTAACGTACAGTACATTCTTCACAGCTATCTGAGAGACAACTATTGTTTGGAGGAAATAAATGATCTCCGAAAGATGTTTTGAAAATAAAATTTTGTCTGAAAACCTCAACAATTATATTACACAAAGGCTTTGATAGAAAACTGGCCTGCTTTAACAGAGACGACAACATCAACAATAACTTGGTCTGAAATGTTTTTTTTTACACAGAACAATGAGATAATAACAAAAGGCGGTGATGACGCAACACAAAGTGACTCCAGAAGGCACATGTGATTAGAGGTACCCCCCCACCCCGTAACGGAGGACTTCACCGTCTACACACAGACCAAGTAATACCCCAACCACACAAACACCAACACACACACACACACACACACACACACACACCAACACACACACACACACACCAACACACACACACACACCAACACACACACACACCAACACACACACCCACACCAACACACACACACACACCCACACACACACACCCACACCAACACACACACACACACCAACACACACACACCAACACACACACACACCAACACACACACACACACCAACACACACACACACCAACACACACACACACACACAAATGGCAACTACTCATGTCAGAAAAAAAGCCAGAAATTATTACAGCCATCTATAATTTGTAACACCTGTTATATTGTTTTTAGTCTTTTACTCTACACTAGAAGAATACAGAGTAAAATAAAAAAAATAAAAAACTATTTAAAAATACACAGAAAAGATTTTGAATTTTTCAAGTTTTATTATTATTATCATTATTTATATTATATGCTACGAGGAGAGAAAACCGCATGTGACAAGGTTTCAAAAAATATGCTGGTGAGGCAAAAACGCTTCATGATTCTGACTCCTGTACTGCATGACCTCTTCTGTATACCCCAGTGTGGAATCATCCTAGCAACAGCTGTGACCAATCACAGGCAGGCAAGACACTTTACTCTGAGCCAATGGGAGTGTGTTTCCAGATGTCAGTGTGTATGTGCACCAGTGGATGTGTGTTTGGGAGGAAGAGTGACACAGGCTGAGCGCAGTCCTCTAAATTCCTTCCTGGCCAGTCTACTGTAGAGGAATTACGGGTTATTTTCCTGATATGACCCAACTGAACAAAGTCACTTAATGCTTGTACTTGGTTTACAGCACACATTACTGAAGCACATGTTCACAAAAGCAGTCAAGTAATCAAACTACTTTGCAAATGTTCATTGGAGATTTGTTTCAGCAGGTAGCTTCAGGTATAAACACAAAAGTTCGAGAAAGTACACTAGCCCTTGATTTCCCGAGAGCAAATTGTTCTGTATCAAAACATCCCAAAACAACCATAGTCCAAAATGCCACTCAGAAGATTCTCCTAAACAACCATCTTTTAACATCACCACAACGGCCACCATTATATATCTGCCCTTCAGCCTTCATTTCTGATCCACTCCCCTGTTTGTGAGGCTGATTTGCAACAGTCCATCTGGAAATCTCAGCATAGGATGGGGAGGGGCAGTTGGTACGCACGCACACACACACACACGCGCACACACACACGCGCACACACACACACGGTTATATCTCTCTCTCTTTCCATCCTAGCCTCCTCTCTCCTTCCCATACTCCTCTCTCTAAACAGCTCTAATGTTACATTTACATTTGAGTCATTTAGCAGATGCTTTTATCCAAATGGAAGTTACAAAAAAAACTGCATATGAAAGTACAGCAGAAAGAAGTGATCGGAGATGCATCAGTCCCATGATGTTGGAAGGGAACTACGGCTCAATAATCACATCTCAATGACTTGATTACAGTGCAACAACAACATCTCGGTTACAGCAGTTACACCCTGGTACAGTTGAACGAGGGAGGTCTAACATATTCGTAAGACTGACTACACAAATCGTTTTTTAACAAATGATTTAACAAAGCATCACTAAGAGACATGGTTAAAAAGACAGTTCCCTCTAAATAGTAACATCATTTATGTTTTCCTCCATTTATTTTCCTGTACTTGCCAATCCAAAACTACTGTTAAAATCAAAATCAAATGTTATTTTCATAGCCCCTTTTTACATTTACATTTAGTCATTTAGCAGACGCTCTTATCCAGAGCGACTTACAGTAAGTACAGGGACATTCCCCCTGAGGCAAGTAGGGTGAAGTGCCTTGCCCAAGGACACAACGTCAATAGGCACGGCTGGGAATCGAACTGGCAACCTTCAGATTACTAGCCCGACTCCCTCACCGTTCAGCCATCTGACTCCCTATACACATATAACTACACACATTTAATCCCTTTTTACACATGTCACAGAGGGCTTCACAGATGCCTACAGAACAGCACCTAAGCAGAGCTAAAACAGTTATGTTGTGTTCTCCATGCTGGCTCACCTGGTTAGGGTGTACTCCCTGAGTCCTGAGTGGAGGTTCATGGCAGAAAAGGTACCTATGCAACCCCTCAACCGCTTGTCTCGGCCTATCTTCCACGTGACAAACAGGGGGCTGAAAGAGAGGAGAGAGAAAACACGTTTTTACTTTCAGGTGGTGTTTTATTCATTTTAAATAGCAGTAACACATGCAAAGCTGGTCAACTTGGTGCAGGCAGCTGTGATGAAGAAGGAGCGAGGCCTGAGATATTTGAATATTCAGAGATAGAGAATTTCTCAACGAAGGAGAAAGAGTAGATGTGCTTCCAGCCCATAAACAAATATTATCCCTAACAGAGAGGACCGTAGAGGAACTTTAAGTTAAGCCATCGGACGCTTCACTGAACAGACCAGTCCACCATGGTTTCAGGTCAGCAGCCATGCTATCTGTGGAGTACAGGCCTGATGCATTCTGAACAGTAACATATCCCACACACACACACACACTTGAAAGTACTCGAACACACTTCAAATCTATGTGTGTCTGTATCCGAGTTATCACATAGCAACGCCTCAGCTCCACCTCCACCTCTTAGAACATCTTCAGCTTCACATAAGAGCAGTAATGATTTAGTACCTTCTCATCATTACAGGAGGATTAGGACTACATCTATGGGATCTTTTATAAACTCCATTACACAACAATGCTGAGAGCTAAGCCCTGGCCTCGTACAGCCTATAGGCCTATGTATATATACCTTTACCTTTGTTCAGAAAAGCACAGACAGCTCATTCACATAATGGCTAGTCACAAGCTTGGCAGACAAGGTGGAGGTGGCCTCATTTGTGTGTGTGTGTGGATGGGGGGGGGGGGGGGAATAATTGCTAGAATGATAATAATTGTTTCAAATCAAAACAAAAACAAATTCACCAGAAATGGAACAGGTTGGCCAGGAGACCAACTGCCGTGACCAACTGCCAAAAAAAGACTGCCCGGAAAAAGAAACACTCCTATACTTAGTCTCAGTCTCCTGTTTGGGGTTCATGTATTTTTAACTCCCCAAAAAAAGTACAAAGATGGAAGGGGTGGGGGGGGGAAAGAAAAATCATGTAAAAGACCAAATCTGTAGGAAAGCTGCTTTCAGGTTAACGTGTCAGATTCCAGCCCCGTCGTCTTGTCTGTGCTAAGAAAAAGCTAAGAAGCAGTCAGCAAGGAGTCCATGTAAGCGACACTCAGATCTCCAGACAGCACACAGAGAGCGCTCCATGACGGCGTCTGAAAATAAACGGTGTTTCAACCCCTCACAGTAACCTCTAATCTGAGAGATGACTGAACACAGGTGCCTTCACACCACACAGAGAGGGGAAAGAAAGAGGTTGCAAGCAGGATAAGAAAAAAGGGGTTCCTGAAGACTCTCATATCTCAGCATCAGAGCTGTGATGGGTTAATTTTCTCCAGGCCCATGAGGTAACTAGCTCCAAAACGACTGACTCTACAGAGTCAAACCTGCAGAGGTCAAACCTGCAGAGTCAAACCTGCAGAGTCAAACCTGCAGAGTCAAACCTGCAGAGTCAAACCTACAGGCTCCGACTCTGCAGCAGGGCCCCACCCAGGCCTGGAGAGGTCTGGCAGCAGCCCGCAGTGGCTCTCAGAGATTAATAGCTTTTAAACTGTGCAGCAAAAACTGTTGGCACATCGGGTGAGCAGCCCCTCGAAGGGTTGTGTTAGCCAAGCCGCTAATGTAACGTGAGGAAACCAGGGCAGATATGCAGGGGCGCTAATGTGCATCGGCTCCAGCTCAGCCATGCGAGAGGGACCATGGGTCTGGTGTGAAATCTATGCTACCGTGAGGATAGTTCAATTATCCATCATTATCATTTGACATATTGAGCAGGACGAAATGTCAATATGGCATTTGACATTTATTCATTTGTCAGAAGCTTTTATCCAAATTAATGTTCAAGAGAAATCACACAAAATGTGTTAAAAACGTATCCATGAATGAACTCAATGCTTTTGAGCAAGCAACTGTTATGTGTAGTTAGTCTAGCATGCTCAGTAAACAATGGTGAGCGTTAGCTACCCGTCCTGGAGCGTTGAGGGAGAGAGGGGGCAGAGAGGGGGGAGAGAGGGGGGACTTTGACAAACAACACTCAGGGTTGCTGGGTTCAGTGCATTACCCAAGCCAGACTCCTGTGAGTCAACATTGATTTCTCTTAATGACATAGAGATGAATCAATCCCACCATGAGGTTTCGGCAAACAAGGCTGATCTGACCGGTCCTCTCAGCTGAGTCATGTAGATAGATAACAGGACAGATAGGCGAGGGCAGGGTAGGGCCAGCTGAGATAACCCAGCTGTACCCCTCACTGTTGACACAACCTGATCTCATCATGGTCTAGATGCAAATCACAAAAGGCCTGTTTCTGTCTCAGTCAAAGCCTGGTGTCCTGGCCTCCTGCTCGCTGGCCAGGATCGTTTCCCTGTCTGTCCACTGCTCCCAGAGCTGGGATCCTGAACAGGCCCAACGTGCCCATTCTGAATTGTAATTCCAAAGCCCGCCTGGCACTTTCTAAAGGGATGTCCCAGCTCATCACGTGCCATACTGTGACCTTCACAGATCTGCTCATCCACCCCACCACCCTCCCCCCCACCCCTGGGACTAGCACCTACCTCACACTAACCAGCACAAAGACCCATGGCCCAATCAATTGCATGTGACAGCAGAAGTCACACACTTCTGCCTGAATCAAAGATAGCATTTGTAACACTGTCAAAGCCCACTGTTTGTTTCATCAATCAGTGAGCGGTAGACAGGTGGTCATGTGACTATGACCATGAGATAGCAGTGGTTTTCAACCCTGGTCTTCAAGTACCCCTTGGTCCTGCATGTTTTAGATATTTCCCTGTTCCAACACACCTGATTCAAATGAATGGGTCGTTATCTAGTTATGCAGAAGCCTGCTAACGACCATTCATTTGAATCAGGTGTGTTAGTGATCTATACCGGTTTCAGGCTGGCCTGCACATTCTGGGATGGAATGTTGGCCCATAGAGAAGCAGTCCTTTTACACTGCCGACAACTAACCCAGAAGACATAGGCAGGATGGCTTCAAGAAGACAATGACTGCTTTTGTAGTGTTTTCATAAGCATAATTGTGACGTTTGTGACCATGTTACTTAAGACGAGCTTGCACCTTGGGCTGATTTGAACAGAGCAGGTCAGGAAAGACTCGAAATGGAAGAGGGAGTGTCGATGTGTTTTTACGAGGGGAAAAGGGACCCTGTGTCAGCGAACACTGAAATGACTAGAAAAACCTGCAGGGTGTCCCAATTCTTCCCATTCCAACACGAGAAACCTAACCCTACCTGACAACTTACCCTGCAGTCTGTCAGAGGATCATAACAACACTATCAAAAAGTGCCTGCTCAAATGAAATTTGAAAACAAATTGAAAAATGGAGGATACATGAAAGCCAATAATAGGCTACTTCACATGCACACACAAAAACGGTGGCAGTAAGAGGCCAATGGCATATTTATGGCACATTTATTACACATTTACTAGGTTCTAGGACACCATTTCTCAAGCATACACGGCCTATACGGGTCGTGCTGTGTGGAGGAAACGCATGTGAGGAGTCAGGTGGACGAGGGACGGGGGGGTGTCATGTTCCTCAGATCATCAATTCCTTAGGCAGGAACCACATGACGGTGCATGCATGGCACTCACTCTCAAAACTAAGGGCCTAAGAAATTGAACCAGGGCTTGTACGTCAGGTTTGCTGTGGTGTGCGGGAGCTTATGTCTCCCTAAGCCAAGGGACATCAGTCTATCAAACCAGCCAGGACTAGGAGCCAGGAGATGATAACAAGCACTGGTCTTCCTGGAACAGATCCTGGCCTTCAAGATGGTGTAAGTCCTCGCAGCACACAGGCCTGAATCTAAGTACTCCTGCCAATCTGAAAACAAGGATAATACAGGCATCTGATCCTATCTGCTATCAAAGAGACAATACAGCAACACATCTAAGGGTTTCTCTGGTTTAATGGCTGGTTGATTTTAGAACGGTAGAGCAATTCAAGACTAGTTATTTTCTGACAGCCTAAAGACTTGATGAGAATAAACTTTATCCAATCTTTTTTTATTTGGGAGGATTATTGAATTAAAAGAAATATAATAAAAAATAACAATGTAAAACTAAGTAAAACACAGAGTAGAATCAGCCCTTTAAAGAAAAATGTGTCTTGGTTGCAAATCACCACCCCTCTCCCCCCATCTGCCACTGTCTGCTTGGATTTCCTGTCACATTTCCCAACATGGGAGGGGAGTTTCCTTGAACCCTAAATCCAGGGACCGTGGGCACATCAAACAGATCAACAGATTTCAGCACTGTCGCCATGGCCCTCGGCACAAGCTGGTGGACGTCACACACAAAAATGCAGCCTTGTGACAGTGTGTTCCTCCTCCATGTGCTAGGACGAATGCTGAACATTCACATTTATGAAACCCTGTGATGCTGCAGCCTAGAGACATTGTGTTTCAAGGATGGTTCCTGATTCAGAACAGAATGAGATATATGGATACAGGGGAGCAGCTTTGAAAACAAAAAAAAGGACCATCTTAAACTGTGCTTTTAATCAATCAGAAATTACCTTCGACATGCTAACATAAGGACTGGTTCACTCACTCGTAAGACTATTAATAGACCTTTAATTCAAGAAATCCCTGTGCGTGTAAACTCAGACATGAGATCACGTGTCAGTCTCCAAACCAATGGCTTTCTGGCTCTGTCCAACGTTTACTAAAAGGAATGTATTGAGTACGTTTGTGTAATCTGGGGTAAGCCCATGTCTGATAGTGGGGGAGAGGCAAAGAAAATAGATAACTGTTAATGCATCTTTTACCCTTTCACTTGTGCAACATATAAAAACTAATTTTGTTACGACAATAATGTATTAGGTAGTCAGAAAATCTAACCATTGGTCTTGAAAGCAGATTCCTGGACATTGTCAGCCATGTAAATAAACGAGTGCTAACGTATAACATTTAACGCTATATTAGAAATTATCTTGTTTCTAAAGCAGTATAACCACTTCTCTCTAGTTTGGAAGATTTGGCTTAGTATAACATCGAGGTTTTTCGTATCAGTGACATGTTGCACTTTGAGGATCATGTTGTTTAATTTGTAACTTGTTTAACTACATGCTCTTATGGTTCTTCCCATTGGCACTTATTTGCTTTTCACAATGTATGCTTCATGTTCGGCTACTCGCAATGTTTTGGGGCTATCTCGTTATGGTCAGTGACCTATGCACTTTTGTAAAGCTCTCTCTTGGAAGTCGCTTTGGATAAAAGCGTCTGCTAAATGAATACATGTAAATGTTGGTAACCCATCAGTTTTGTTTCCAATTAACAAGTTAACATTAGACACCCTGTGTCACCAAAAGTTAACACTGACGGTGACAAACATCCACCCACCCTTCATCATAAAAAAATTAACTCAACGGTGGTCGATAGCCAAGCTTCGAGAATTAGCTAGGCTATTGTACTCAGACTAATAACGTTTGGTTGATTTCAGTGATTCTTGCGTGTACTTATGCATTTAAGACACTTTCATGAGACTTTAATTAAAGTTTGTAGCAAGTTAACCCCCACCTTTCGTCCTTCAAGAAAACTTTACAGCTGGTATTCTGATCCAAGTTAACTGGCAATAGCAAGTTAGCCTAGCACTTTTTTTCTTTGTTGTCAGCTAGCTAGCACAGTGAGTTAGCCTTCTAGCAACAACCACCCTTGAAAGAAAATTGGAAGTTTACGTGCATGACTTGGTTAACACACTCGACACCCAACTAGTTATTTCACACATATCAAATGTAAAAGGAAACTAAATATATTTGGTTCGTAAACGACCCTCGTACGTTATCAGTTTCACAACTAATATTCAGTTTGCTAGAGCTAGCTATGCTAGCAAGGCCAAGCTAATGCTTCCTCCTGGATCTAGCTCTCTAGTTAGATAAGATAGCTAGCGTTAGCTTACTCAAATTGGCCCACATGAGCTTATTTAGCTTGATAGCATTAACGCTGGTACTAAATGGAATGCCCGCATATTTTCGTTTGCCGATTTGGACACAGATTCATTGACAGATATACGCACGTGTCAGCACAAACAAAATAAGAAGAAACTTACTAGGGATCGTTTGTAAACCTGGGTGTTCTGGGAGGTTGGTATCCATACAGATGGCAATAAAGCACGTCGAAACAGAAGCAGCACATCTCCGCTGAGACAACCATCTTCCTGCCTCCACTTCCCGAACCAGATCCAGGGCTGAGATTCGGGGAGAGGCCAGTTGAGTTGTAGCCTCCCGGTGTAGGGGACAATGCGTTGGTGCTACTACTACTACCTCCAGGACCTCCCAGGCCGTTCACTCGGTTCACGTTCCCCGCCGCAACAGTCGACGAGGAACCAATCCCCAAGTCCGATCCACAATGTCCGGTCCCTGCCAACCCGTTTCCAGCCCCCACCCCGCCAGGACCCCCCGACCCGGGGGATCCCGACAGCTTCTGCTTCTTCACCCCGCAGCACCCGGCCGCCATCTTGGAACAATCTGCACCGACACACCGCTTCCGACCCATCACCGTCACCGCGGGGAGGGTGGGGGGGAACGGCGACCAGACGTAGAAATCCCACTGCGTTAATACGTATGACGGACAATGCTCCACTTTCACTTTTATATCGGACGACGTAATATCAAATTGTAAAGAGAGACTGCAATGTCACCCTAGCTAGTTGCACCTATACGCAACCTCACGTAACGAAATGTCTTAGCAATGGGTGATTTCCTATACAGCCAGATGTGGTGAACCAAATTAACGGTTCGACGGTCAAGTTAACGGTAGCTATAAAGCTAGTGCTAGCTAGAATACTTGATCAAGATACAGGCCCTTTCTTAGGAACAAGATGGCTAGCAAGCTGTATAGCTACCCATCGATGGAAGCCATCTCAAGCAGTCTTTGTTTAGTGCAGAATCCCATTCACGGCACTACCCACCAGGCGACAGTTTTTTTTTGCTAGACAGCTATCCAGGCAGTCCAGATGTGAAGCTGTCAGATACGTACTGCACTGCACCCCCCCCGCAGCACAACGACAATCCTTTTTGTGTGGGAGTCGAGAGCTTGAGTACGCAGCACCCATATGCTTCAACAGGAACAGTACATTAACGTTACGCCTCGGATAGTGTAACGTTAGTTTTACTTTACACCAGCTGTCGACTACTTTCATCCGAACTATTAGCTTGACAGCAGATTCTATATTGGAGTTCCAAACGTCAAGTCAACGCTGAGTAAAATGGCATTAGGCAATGCAGTTAGAGTCAAACAGCGTCAGTACCGTCCAAGTCATTTCAGCGCACTCGCAGCTGATCAGACACCTGCATAGCCTAACAGAATGTCTATTCTAGTCAAATCGAATGACCCAGCGTCATATATTCTAGCGCTGAAAGTTTGCAGTAAATGTTGCAAGTTGTCATCCGTTTATTGGGATACATCATGTTAAAAGAGCATTCTGTTCCATCCGTCGGAATCCTCCGGGCTTGTCCAACCCTCGCTCCGCACTCGACTCAGTGGCTAGCATGCCTCTGTGCCGTTAAAAAAAAAACCTTGTGATCATCTGTAGCCTAGTCACTCCAGCGTCGTATTCGCCTCCACGTTGAACCAGAATTCAGAAATGTCCTACGCATAATACGTAGCAAACATGCTGGCCGGTTGTCAAATGTTATTTGGATTCTTGAAATAAAATACGTTTCAAATCGCTGCGCATCTTGCTCCTGCATTCATTTAGCGCTGACAAACTCT
Source organism: Thaleichthys pacificus (assembly GCA_023658055.1). Classification (NCBI taxonomy): domain Eukaryota; kingdom Metazoa; phylum Chordata; class Actinopteri; order Osmeriformes; family Osmeridae; genus Thaleichthys; species Thaleichthys pacificus. Next base: position 10,492,473 of record CM042858.1, read on the forward strand.
ACTACCGCACCGCATTGTTGACTACTTATTCAGCCAAATAACGACTACACTTACCCGAGTTATAGACAGAATAATATATTTTGGTTAACCATTTGAGATCACACCCGATTGGACCAGATTCGACGTGAAGGTATGCAAAAATCTGAGCTGTTGTGGGAAAAGGCTGATCTAATGACCCTTTAATAATAACCTAATGATCCATTACTCAAAATATCAACCTTTCTAAAGGAAAGCTGTCTGGTAGACAGCAATGCTTCAAGGTAGTCTCAAACGCATTTCCCTTCACCAAACACCCCTAGTAGAGAAGTCAAATATTGTTTCACAGAAAACATTCACAGTTTCATCATTTATTAAAGAAAATGTTAAAATTAGGAAACAATTTCCAGTATTAAAAGCATTTGCTTAAGGTTTTTCATCTTCATAAAAACATTCACTATAGACCAATCCAACATCTAAATTAGTGCATTTCATCCCTCATAATTAGAACATCTAAGGTAGTTCATCATAGTTATACTCTGCAGTCACTTCTCTCGAAGATTCCTCGCAAGAGTGGTGCCCAATTTACACTTTATTTAAGGAACTACACACATACATGACATTGACAAAAGACTTACAAAACAGTAAGACCATACATAACAGGACAATCCTACGGAGTGCACCACAACGGTGGAATCACTGCTAGTCTGCCTCCCGTCCTTATGACTCCTCTCTGATAGGAGTACAACCAGAGAAGAAACTGTTCTGAGAGCTGGTCAGGACTCGCTTCTTCTTCTTCAGGAAGCTGACGGTGTTTCGCTCTTCCTCTTCCTCATCCTCTTCCTCAGTGACAGGTTTCCTCTGAAGTCTGAGGTCGGCAGGAAGGTGTCCTATGTCCCCGATCTGCAGCACCTGGACCAACAGAGATTGTTAATAATGATCATGTTAAAAGTTCATTTAGCAGACGTTTTTCTCCAAAGTGACTTAAGAGGGGAAGTTGAACACACAACCTCTTGATCTTAAGTCAAACACTGTGCCACTCAGCTTTACCCAACAAGGTCATTATATTTCACGTTTCCTTAGTCACCTCAACACAACTGCCGCAAAACAAGCAACCACAAAGGCTCTGGCATAGCAGCCTGGCACTGGTGTATCGTCACCCTACTGTCTAGCGCTCTGAGAAACAGCAGATGCATCTAGTATGATGGGAGCCTACCTTCTTGGTGGGTGTGACGCAGGGGGGCTGGAAGAAGGTGGCGTCCCCGGCGCTGGCGGCTGTGGGGTCCTGGGGGATGGAAACCGAATCTTTGGACCCGTCGTCTGTTTCGTTGGAGTCCTGTGAAAAGCAGCAGACAAGGGCACGACATTACACAACATAGCCCAGATCACAACTACATCGAAACCGATGCTGAGATTCAAACACAGGTGCCCTACTAGTGAGGTTGATAGGTCTTTGGTGTGAACAGCTGTGAAAGTTACTAAAACATACCAGGTAAAACCGGTTTTTGTGTGAAGGAATATTAAGGAAAAATTCTAATAATCTTAGCCTTAAATGCCCATTTGTGGATAAAGGTTTTAAATCTAAATCACTAAATTTTCACTTATAATTAAACTGTAATGTATCAGATCACTTTTCAGTTAGTATGTAAGTGGAAATATAAATGTTGACAACCTGTCAAAACTGATTAACTGCTTCCTGCTGGTTTAGGCATTTATGGAAATGTGACCCTTGCTCCTAACTCACCATGCTCTGGGACATTTGGGCCTCCATGTTACGACATTTCTCATGATCACACTGGCAGTTCTCCCCACACGTCATCTTGCCCTTGCGACACCGGCACAGTCTGTTGCCACAGCGACCCTTACAAGCACACTAAACAGACAGGAGCACAGAGACACAGCGACCATGAATGTTTTGTCTTCTACATAAACACCAATACGTCAAGTAAGTATACACCCCTAGTTAACAGACCGCTGTACTGGTATGTTGCCCAATGCGATGTAGAAACTGTATTAGGCATATCCTACACATACAGTCTACATACATTAGTATAATGTTTAGACTGCTGCACTTAATATAAGCGCCTCTGTACCATGCCTTCGATGAAAGCTGCTAAATCAATACGCCTTCTAACAACCATTTCTCACCCCCGTTGCCCTGGGCTTCTTGAAGGTCTTGCGGCTTTTGTCGACAGGGCGCCATTCTTCCTCCTCCTCTTCCTCCTCCTCTTCCTCCGACACCAACTCGTCCAGGTCGATAGCCATCTTTGTGGGGGCCCGTGCCGTGGTGAAGCGCTTTCCTTTGGGCTGCAAGAGAGCAAGGTTAAGATGTTATTGCTGTCAGATGGCTGAGCGGTTAGGGAGTCGGGCTAGTAATCAGAAGGTTGCTGGTTCGATTCCCCGGCAGTGAAAAATGACGTTGTGTCCTTGGTCAAGGTACTTCACCCTACTTGCCTCGGGGGGAATGTCCCTGTACTTACTGTAAGTCGCTCTGGATAAGAGCGTCTGCTAAATGACTAAATGTAAATGAACTATGTTACCATCAGGCCAGCTGTGCAGCTGGCATGTGGAGACGGCAGGGTCAGGGTCTCACCTTGGGCGGGACGTACTCAAAGGAATCGTCAGGAGACTCCCCAGGCAGCGGGAGGTTATTGATCTTTCGACCACGGGCTAACTGGAGCAGTGTCAGTTTCTGCAGACACGTGAAAACACATCTTTACTCTTAACTCACGCGATCACAAAACGTAGGTGGATGTACATGCGTTTCCAGGTTACGTGGCGAGGCGGCTCTTACCTGTCGGAACTGTTCATTTTCTTCCGTAAGTTTCTGGTTCTTGTCACTCAGTTCCCGCATCTTTTCAATCTCTTCCTCCTGAGGATGGAATAGTGGGTGAGAGGGAGACAGACAGAGAGAAACAGACCAACAGACCCAGACAGAGTGAGTGAGTGAGGGGTCAGGACCTTAAAATCCCACCAGTCGAGGAGCATTGATCAGGGAGCAGTCAGGAGGTCAGGTGACTCCCAGTCAGGAGGTCAGGTGACTCCCAGTCAGGAGGTCAGGTGACTCCCAGTCAGGAGGTCAGGTGACTCCCAGTCAGGAGGTCAGGTGACTCACCTGGAACTTGAGGCGCTGCAGCAGCTCTCTCTCCCGTTTGGAGGTGCGGTCGTCCCCTGGCTGCTTGTCCTCCTCCTGGGCCCCGTCAGGCTTGTTCTGCAGCTGGCTGAGCAGGTACAGCACCTGAGGACGACCCAGACGTGACATTCAGTCATCTAAAACAGTGGTTCTCAATCCTGGTCCTCGGGACCCCCTGCCCTGCATGTTTTAGACGTTTCCCTCCTCAAACACACCTGATTCAAATGAGTGGGTCGTTATTTAGTTATGCAGAAGCCTGTTAACGACCATTCATTTGAATCAGGTGTGTTGGAACAGGGAAATATCTAAAACATGCAGGACAGGGGGGTACTTGAGGACCAGGGTTGAGAACCACTGATCTAGGAAACTTCAAATTAAAATCATAATAAATAAATAAAGAAGTGCATACACAGTGGTTCGTGCAGCACACAGTCAAGGACTACAAGTGCACAGTTGTAATGCTATTACAGTGGATAGTGCCAAGAAAGTCTAAAGGTAAAAAGACGAGGTAGAGGACAAAAGAACCCCCCCCGCCCCCCAGAGTGAGGGTTGCTGTGACGACGCTCACCTTCTCCTGGTGCCTCAGTTCCAGTTCCACCAAGCGCTGCTGGTGCTCCACCTCCATGGAAGACATGAGCTTCCTCTCGTCATTCAGCATCTTCTGCAGGTCCAGCAGGTTGGCCCGCTCCTGCTTCAGGTCGCTCTCCAGCTTGGCGCTCGCCGTCTTAGCCGACACCAACTGCGGCGAGGGGCAAACGGGGGGGGGGGGAGGGGCAAACGGGGGCGGGGGGGTTCAAATCAACGCTCGTTTAGCAAATGCTAAAGGACTACTTTGCAGCTTCTTTAACAGTGCAATAAAAGTGTGGGAAAAAAACACCACACAATTAACATAGTAGAATCTGTCAAATAAGAGGCTTGTGTGCAAGTCATGTGACTCTATGACACGTTATGAATGAATAAAATATGAAAAGTAAAACGAATTGGGAGACTTGAAGTTTTCAAACCCATGATGCTCAAAGGCAGAGAGAGAGAGGGGACGGGGACGTGCGAGGCACCTACCTCAGACATGAGGACCTTCAGGGCACACTTGGCCTCCATGATGGTGGTGATGGTGTCCCAGCGCTGCTTCATCCGCACCTCCCCGTCCGCGTCCAGAACCTTCTGCTGCAGGTCGGCTATCTGGGCGTTCCTGTAGAGGACGTGAAGGGAAGCCAGTGTAACCGAGATTCATTATAATAAGCCATTAAAGTCAGTATTAATGGGGATAGATGGCCAGTATAGCCGAGGTAAGCTGGTTGAACACTCCTGGCTATATAAATGGGGATAGATATAGCTCATGAAAAAGGCAGAGCATTTGTGATGTTGCATTAACCAGATCAACTCATGTTTCATGATGCCTTATCGTTTGATTTGATTGTACAGCAGAGAAAAGGAAAACCAAAACATCTCTCTCCCTCTGTGTGTTTACGTGTGTTTTCTGTATGACGTCTAGGTCCTCGTAGGAAGGACTGGCAAGGCTTTACACCTCCTGAATGGGAAGGGCTGGAGCAGATGGGCAGGCATGTGTCTGGGCCTGGGTGTGAAGCTCGTCTGAGGCAGAGCGTCTGAAGGGCGCGGGGAGCCGAGGAGGGATTCCCCTCCCCTCTTTAAGGCAGCCGCCTAAGCAACACCCGCCTGTCGCCTTAACTACAACGTTTTTTCGTTGTTGTTTTTTTTTTGCGATATCCGTGTAGTGCTGTTTTCTCCCTTCGGCAAACCCCGACCTACCACCTTAACCAACACATTTCCTGCGGGAAACCTGCGAGGCCCACTCACCTGAGGCCCATCTCCGTCTCCAGGTTCTCCACCTGCTTGCCCAGAGACGCCTCCAGCTGCCCCTGGCTCTCCAGCTCCGACATGATGAGGGTGCGCCGCTGTGGAACGAGAGAGAGAGAGAGAGAGAGAGAGAGAGAGAGAGAGGAGAGACACCCCCACGTTTATTGTTCCTTTCCACTACCGAACAGTCAAATCAAATCCCAAACGACCCGTGTGGTCCAGTACAGCAGAGAGAGGGTCCCTGGGAGCTCTGCTCACCCTGATCTTGGCAGCCGGCTTCTCTCCTGCGTCCATCTGCTGCCTGAGCTGGCACACCTCCTCCGCCAGGATCTTCCGGTCCTCCAGCAGGTCCCGCAGGTGGCGCCGGGCCTCCTCCGTGCTCACTAGCACCTCCACCTCGTTCAGGAGCCAGGCCTGCACACACACACACACACGGACACACACACGGACACACACGGACACACACAGACAGAAATCATTACACAAAACTCTCAACCATTGTCCCACCACACCACAGTTTGGAAAAGCAGCAAATGACATGTTCAAGACCTTGGAGCCAGGTCTTTCCACACATACGCCACACAAACACCAAACACGCCACACAAACACCAGACACACCACACAAACACCAGACACACACACAGCAAACAGACGTCTCAGGACCTTGACTCTGCCAGCGGCTCCGTCGATGCCCTTGTGGACGTCCTTCCTCTTCTCGGCCACCTCGCTCCTCTTGTGCAGCGCGTCCTTCAGCCGCTTGTTGGCAGCGGCCGCCTGGAGGGGCACAGCTGAGTTACCCCCCGGACAAACACTTCCCCAGGCCTCCACACACAGACGCTGACGGGGGTCAGACACAGCTGTTCGTCTCCACTAGAACGTGGGACTTAAGGTTCAGGTTTTGGGTTCTTAAGTGTTAGACCACCAGCTGACTGGAGGGAGAGGAACGCGCATCTTGACAAGAATTATGACCAGATCAGATGGTCCTAGAAGAACCTCTCTGGAGGCATGAGGGGCAGAGGACGGTATTCATATTCATAGTGAGGCTCACAGATGGATGAAAAGACGAGAGCAGATGCTGGCCGCCTCACCTCCTCAGTCTTGCGCCGCAGGACGTTGGCCTGATTCTGGAAGTCTCTCTCCAACTTCAGCATCTCGTACTGGCGCTTCCGGTCCTGTCGCACAAGAGCACGCTTTAGTGTCACGTTCAGATCATCTTACAACTCAGAAAAAGGTTACATGGATAAACTTCCATCAAAGCCAGCCAGGTTGTTGAAAACCAGGACATGAGGAAGCGTTTCAGAGGCCACAGTGAAAGGGGGCGTGGTCAAATCCATCACGACGCACCTTCTCCTTCAGCTGGAGGACCTCCTTGTCCTTCTGGGTCTTCCAGACCCTGAACTTCTCAGAGTCCTCCTTCATCTGCCTCATCAGCTGCACCCTCTGGGCTTTCATAGCCTACAGGAAGCAGGAAACAGGAAGCAGGAAACAGGAAGCAGACGAGCCACCATCAACAACCACACCACGCATCTTGGATTTCAGGATGAATTCTGAATTGTGTTACTTGAATTTGATTAGTACAATACAATGCGTGCCAGGAGAAGGGGACTAAATAAATCCCCGCCCAATGGGAGTACCTGAATTTCCAGATTGAGCTTGTTAACGCTGCGGACAGAAGATTCTTTGATCTTTAGGAGCTTGGATTGTTCCAGAAGCTTCTTCTTCATGTCCGTGATCTGTCCCTCCAGCTCCTGCAGCCTCTTCCTGCGCTGCTCGCTCAGCCTGGGAGGAGGGACGAGCAGGAGGGTGGAGGAGGAAGAGGGCAGAGGGGGAGGAGCAGAAGGGTGGAGGAGGAGGAGGGGGGGGGGGGGGAGGAACATGAGGAGGGAGGAGGAGGAGGGAGAAAAAGAAAAACCTTGTTGTTTCCTGCTTGAGGCACACTGGAGTCAGACAGCTCATTTCAAGTAAAGACGACCCTGAACATGTTCTGGTGACGTGAAGCTCTTCCTACTTGGCCTGGTTTGTGTCTTTCTTGGTGGAGTGGAGAACCATGATGAGGTCCTCCTTCTCCTTCTGCAGAGACCCAACTGACACCTGCAGGCTCTTGATGTTATTCTGCAATGTAACACCACAGTGCATACACGTTATTCTACGATGCAACACCACAGTGCATACACGTTATTCTACGATGTAACACCACAGTGCATACACGTTATTCTACGATGTAACACCACAGTGCATACACGTTATTCTACGATGTAACACCACAGTGCATACACGTTATTCTGCAATGTAACACCACAGTGCATACACGTTATTCTGCAATGTAACACCACAGTGCATACACGTTATTCTACGATGCAACACCACAGTGCATACACGTTATTCTGCAATGTAACACCACAGTGCATACACGTTATTCTACGATGTAACACCACAGTGCATACACGTTATTCTGCAATGTAACACCACAGTGCATACACGTTATTCTACGATGCAACACTACAGTGCATACATAGAGCGTTTCACTACAGATCATAAAGGTCACAGGTACAAAAACTTGTTTTATAATGATAAATGATGATAATATTCATGTAATAATATTATTAAATCAGTTTTAGCGTTTGAACACCTACCTGATGTTCCACTTCCATGGGCTCCAGCTTGCTGTCGTTCTGACACATCTTCCTCACATACGCCTCCTTCAACGCCAGCACCTTGTTCAGCTCAATCAGCTCCTTGGACATCTGGGCTTGACGCAAAGCATGCTGGGTAGTGAAGCCTTCGGGGGAGTTCTTTTCATTCATGGCACCAGCGCTCTGTGTGAAGTAGACAGTTGGAACACATCAGTACTCTGCTCCCCCACACACACACACACACACCTTTTTCGATATAAAAGAAGAAGAAGAAAAACAAGATGGCGCCTGAAAGTGACACCAAAACGTACTCCAGGCGATCCGTCTACTGGGGTGTTTGTTCCACTCCCCGAGGCCTGGCCGTCCTCCCCCTCCTGCCCTCCTCCTGCCGACAGGGCCTCGATGCTGGCGGCTAGGCCAGCACCCTCATCCTGAGGGGACAAGGAGACAACAGTCACACACAGAGGACCAGGGATCACAGGTCACTTTTTTTCCCCTCACTGTCCCAGTACCGTCTCGAAGTGCAAGATAAACCGTCCCAAACTGAACTTGACCTGTCACAAAATGTAAATTCTTGCGTTTTTGCATTTTGCATGGCTACAACAGCTTGTTTAGAGCACCGTACGAGGAAGAGGGGAGAGGAACCTGCTGTTTTCACCTGGAGATGTATGATGATCTGCTGCAGACTCTGGATCACCTCCACGTTCTCCTTGAGCTCCTGGTCTTCCAAAGTCTCCACCACCTTCTGCAGGTCAACCTTACACCTGCACGACAAACGCATTCGTTTTTTTGACAAAGCGAATACAAGTCGCCCTCAACTTGACATGAGCAAATACCTTACTTCCATGGAATGATTCAGTATTTCTAACTGAAATTGTGTTTGAAATGGTTCTGTTTGGCGTAAGCCCTCGCGTCCGTGCGGTCATGAGCCGGTGGGACGGCAGGCGTCCGGAGGCCAGACTCACGCTGCGTGCTCCTTCAGCTCCTCCAGCTTGCACTGCAGTCTGTCGTTCACCTGCTCAGTCTGCCAGGAGACAGGAACACACCTTCACACGTTACCTTCACGTTGTATTCAGTTAGCACAAAGCTAGTTTTATCCAAAGCGACATTCAAAATACTGCATATAGGAAAAATAGGAACAAACAAACCCGTTAACAGTAAAAAAAAAATAAAAAAATTTAAACCCGGCCCGCCTCACCATGATGATCCTCTCGAACATGAGGGCTGTCTGTCCGGCCGCCTCGCTCAGCTCCCGGCTCAGCTTGGAGTTCTCGTCCTGCAGCACGCGTGTCCTCTCCAGCAGCTTGGACGTGCTGTCCCCTGGCTCGTACCTGGGGACGAGGAGGGGGACAGGCAGGGGGACATACCGGAGTCAAGTCTAAGAGTCTCCCGCTGTTCAAGTCCCTCACCCTGAACACAACGTGGTTAGATAAGAGTGCTATGTTTGAGTGTGGAGTCAGATGGCTGAGCAGTTAGGGAATCGGGCTATTAATCAGAAGGTTGCCGGTTCGATTCCTGGCCGTGCAAATCTGTTTTCTGCAGTACTGCAGGTGGAGTCGTTCCTCACCCAGAGACCGCAGGCAGCACCCCTCCGCGCGCGTGCAGAAGCATGACCTGCAGCTCCTGGACCTGCAGACCAACAACAAACCTCTTCATTACACGGAAATAAAATTCAAAACACATTTTTTCCCGTGAGGACTAGTTTGTTTTGGACTGAAGAGCAGTCGGGAGCGTCCATGTAGGGAGTCAGGTGGCTGAGCGGTTGGCCAATTACGTTGTGTCCTTGGGCAAGGCACTTCACCCTTACTTGCCTCGTGGGAATGTCCCTGTACTTAGCGTCTGCTAAATGACTAAATGTAAATATGTACCTGCTGCTTGAGGTGCTTCATCTCAGCAGCTCTGGGGTCAACGTTGACCACGGGCTTGTTCTTGATCTTGCGTGCTCGGTCGGCGTAGCGTAGGGTGTTGATGGTCTCCTCCATGTTGGAGTCGGCGGGGCTGATGCAGGCGATCATCAGGGTGTGGCTGTTCCCTCCCAGAGCGTCTGACAGGGGGGGGGGGGGGGAAACGACAATCTTATTGGGATTTATCGAGTCCTTTATTCATGTTTAACACATATTGATCACAGCTCGATTGTTCGTGTGAATTCTTTAGTAAATAGCGAAGTTGCCCTAGTCGTTTCTCCAAAAGTTTTCGATCTTGCCAGAACTTTATCTGTTATATTTGACTAATGCAAGATCTCCCTCAACACACAACATTGTCATGTCAGGTCTGATAAGGAGGTCTTTATGGAAGGAGCTTTAATCTGGCAGCATCAACAAGAAGCACAATGCACTTCCTGATCCTTGATCTTCTGCTGTACTGTCTGAAAGCACCATTTGTACATCACTTTGGATAACGGCGTCTGCTAAATGAATTAAATGTATAATGTAACAGGCATTGTTGTTTGTTCTGAGTCCTTACCCTGCAGCAGGCGAGTGAGCTTGGAGTCTCTGTAAGGGACAAAGGTCCCTTTCTTGCTGTCATCGCCCAGGGCACTGATCACGTTCCCCAGGGACAGCAGGCCTCGGTTGATGCTGATGCCTGCGACACAGGATGACAACACAAGATTATACCAGAAACACTCAGCTCATGCCTATGTTGCATTTAGGAACTAATAGACGGCAAAGTAAGAATTACAACGTTTTGTATAGCCCTTTTTACAAGTGATCTCAGAGGGATTCAACAATTCCCTTAGAACTGCACCCTAACCAACCTAAAACCCTCAAGGAAGACGAGGAATAATTCCCTGGAAAACTCCGGAAAATGATTTTGGGAGGAGCAATTCAGTGGGGATCTCTTCTTCCAGAGACAGTTGGTGATACCGAGAGATGCAAATTATAGGCTGAATACAATTATACAGTAAGAAAAGATCAAAGTAGAAATGTAGTGGACGGTAACATGGTGGAGCTCCTGCCCACCTTCCTTCAGACGGTCCCCCTCTGCTTTAGTCTTCTTCTGCCTCTCCGAGCCGGCCAGATCCACCAGGTGCAGCTTCGACACGATGGAGTCCGTTCTAATGATTTGGACACAAAAACAGTTAGTTAAAAAAAAATAAAGCTACAGTCTTTATCTTGAACAGCAGATGTCAGTGTTGCACATTTTTTCACAAAACTTGAAGTAAGAGCAAGCCAACGTCATCCAAATAAGATGAAGCATATTACACAGATGAGAGTAGTGTAAGATGTCTAGATCCTTAGAACTATCCACTTCTGATTCTCTCTCTTCTGATTATGTACTTTCTAAACGCACTATTCCTACATCGCTGTGGATGAAAGCGTCTGTCGAATAAATGAAACGTTAAAAACGTCAGATGTGGTGACTCGAGTGTGTGCGGTGGACCAGCCCGGCTGACTGACTTGTCTCCGCCGCGCCGCTGCTCCAGGGTGATGGTGAAGATGGCGTGCGAGCGGGACGAGGCTGCGTTCATGGCCGTGGAGCCCACGGTGCGGGCTGCGTTCCCCAGCTCCAGGCACCCCACCATCTCACTAGCAGACAGCACCTGACGCTCAGTCAGGCCCACGATCTACATGGGGACACGAGCAGAATTATTACTTTTTTATATTATAAATTATATTATTGTATCATTTTCTAACTATTCATGTGGACATGTACCTAATAATCAAATGGGATCTTGTATATCTATAAAGGTTCTCTGGACAGTCATTTTATAGACATTGTGTATTCTTTGAATTGTCAGCACATATCTTTTCAGATTTATCTGGATTTTCCTTGAAATAGAATTGTCCCTTTTTGAATCTCCGACCATTCATATGTTTAATTAGCGTATTTAAGGCCATTACTTATTCAGACTCGTTCGCCACTAACCTTTATTCCCTCCTTTGGGTCCTCGCGAATGCTGAGGGCTGGTTTATCCTTAGACATACACAGCAAGTCCAAGACGTCCTCATTATAGATCTACAAGAAAAGGTTTCAAACCCAAAACCCAAACCAAGTTACTCACAAGAGGCTGCCTCCACGATAACATCTGACAATGTTTCCTAAGGACAAACATAAACAGTCACACAAGAACTAAAAACGTTCTAAACCAAGAATACTAACTTCACCCATACCTCCAAGTAAGACACTGCCAGACTAAATTGACATTCTGATCTCTTGTCCTTTTCCTGGAAGATCATCCTGACCACCCTGGGGATGACCCCAACTGTAGGCTCACTCTCCTGGGCAGAGGTGTAGGTTCCTCCCATGGAAAAGGTTTTCCCAGACCCGGTCTGTCCATAAGCAAGCACTGTGGCGTGATACCCTAAGAAATGGCACAAATTTGTCATCAAATTTCTACTGAAAGAAATGCAATGGGAGTCATAGGTATCCATCAAATATGCGTGTGGACATATTTTCATTAATCAATGTGTCAAATGTTGTATGTGGATAACACTTGAGTCTGTGCACAACTGAGCGTCTAGCAGCGTAGAAACAAGTAATGACTTGGTTTAATTACCTTTGAAAAGGCCAGATAACAATGGTGAAACGGCGACGTTGAATACTTCCTCTTGTTCAGCCATTGGGTCAAATACATAATCGTATGTGAACGCCTTTTCGGAACCGACAATTACCTGAATTGAAGATGGCAAGTAAAACAGTCACTCTGGAGTAGCCTAACAAGTCTGAAATGGTTTTCAAAAAAACAGATGCTGACCTGCGGCTCCCCAGACGCGAAAGTGAGACAGCCCTGACATCCCTCGTTGATTTCTTTTGGCACCAGCGGACGACACCGCAAGGCAACCCGCACAGGAATCCCCTTATCGTCGTCCTTTAACATGCTGCAAAATCTGTCAATTAGAAACCCAGATTCTGTAGCAGAACATTCATTTTTGTTACTTAGCACTAACAGCAAACGTTCTTAAACGTAAAGGATGGAGACCACATTGGTCAGCAAAACCATGTTTACAGTAGACGTGTTGAGATCATAAAGCCTTGGGCCAGAGATTACTGACATGTTACTTAGTAGCAGTAAAAACGAGAAATCATCAATAATATCCGACCGGTAGCGGTCCAATTGAGGGCCCAACATGAGAAGTCTAGCTAGCTAACGCGTTTGCTACCTTTCTAAACTCTTGCTCGTTACTAGCCTGTAAATTGTCATACCACTAATCAGCAATTTACAAAAAAGAGAAACATTTCGCAAGGTATTGTAAAATCATGAATAGTTCCTTACCTTTTTCCTTAGCCAGCTGCCAATTTATATTTACTTTACCGTAGCAAAATTTAGCCAGAAACAACCTCCAGTCTTGGCTGGGTATGGGACTAGCAAAAACGTTTGTCTTCCCAAATCAAGTGGACAACGTTTTTCTGGGGATAATCTATAGCAAGATCCTTGTCAGTTTCCTTTACCGTTTAACTACTTTTGTGATACTAAAAAGGAGTAATGTGTTAACATTTAGCTAGAGTTCGTCAGAAACATTTGACTCGCTGTTGTTTTGTCTAGATAATCCTTGCAATGGTTTTCATGATACTGCTGCCCGCCACTTTCAAACACCGCTCCGCCTTTCCGACGCGTCTTCCGTCAAGCGTAGTTACCAGAGGGTACGTTTGTTCTAGGCACCGCAACATCCCACTGGTGCACTTCTAAACTGAAGACCGCGAGTTTTTAGATCGGGGCTGAAATTAACTGTATGGGTTTTCATGGTGTTATTGCTGTACCTAGAGTGAAAACCTTTATATAAAAAAGTATACTTTCATATCTGAGCGACCCTTCTGTGAAAATAATTTTCTAAGCAGTAATAACATCCTTGACTGAACCGTCGAGAAGTTGGTAGCAGTGGAAAAGTTATTTCAGAAAGTAGAAGTACTACCATGGGTTTGTTTCACTACTGAGTCGGCGGATGAACAGGTAATCTACTCTAAAAACGGTCAATTATCAGGTCTAGGAGGTTGGAATAAAATGGCTGGTTCCATGAATGGGTCAAATAAACACAAACCCTCTAAACTTAAACTTTTCACCTCTGAAAATATTTTTTTTTCTAAAACATCCCAAAACACTGGAAAAAAACAAACACAAGACTTTTAAACACAAAAGAATTACTGTGACAAGAACACATGAATTTCACTGAAGATTTATTATATTTGAATACATAACTTTTATGTACACACATTGAATGAGGGGCTAGGATGTTTCAAGTGCAACCAATAACATTTAAATACAAAAATGACGTCTTCAACAGAGCACAGATTGCTCTGTTCGGAGAACAGTTTCTATCAGAAACAACCTCCCATCCTTTCTACAGCAGCCACCAGTCTCCGGTTTGTCTTGTCGTGAGCCTACTGCTTCTTCTTCACAACATGAGCACAGTCATATTTGCCTCTGATTACAGTAAGTTTCACTCCTGGAAGATCCTGTGTCCTCCCCCCTTGAACCAGCACAACATTGTGCTCCTGGAGGTTGTGTCCCTCCCCAGGAATAAAAACAACCGCCTCCTTCCCGTTGGACAGACGAACCCTGGCACATTTGCGGTTGGCGGAATTCGGCTTCTTAGGTTTCCGGATGAGCGTCTTCAGAATCACGGCCTTCATCTGAGGTCGTCCGAACATAGCGCTCACGCGAGGGAGGGGAGGGGCTGGTTTCCCCCGGCGATGCATCTGATTAAGGGTTGCCATGGTTCTGGAGAGGACTGGTCCAGTCCATGATGAGAGAGACTGCGACACTGCATGAAGACACACACAAGGAAGTTGTAGTCAGCAATAAAGGATAAGCAGAGGACATGCATTCTTCTGAGTTAACTGATGATGGGTTGCTACAGTTTGAAATGAATAAGGGACAGTTGTATAAACGTATTTGAAAGGGGGAAAGGCGGATAATTAGCCTCTTACCTTGTAATAATGATGACAGCATTGGTCTCAAACTCCCTGCCAGTGAAGCCATCCCTGATAAAGATAAGGTCATGATAATTTAAGGTAAAGTAATAAATGAACACACCACGATGATATCCCGCTAACTTACTTCATGCATTCTGTAATGTATATGACCACTGCAAACTTAAATGTTGTACAACTGGAGATTTTAAACTCGGTAACTAGATACTGCCAGTGTCAGTGGTCCTAAACTATACAGTACAGTGCTGTAAAGTATTGGCTAGTAGCAGTAGCGTTAGCTAAGGTTATTTGTTCATTTGTCAGTATTCTCAAACCCTGAAGTTACTTACTTGATTTCTTCTAATAGAGTAAGCGACGTATATCATGAATGGTTAACTACCTTAAAAACTACCTAAAAAGCTAATTTACACCCGCTTAAGTGGAAAATAACGTAGATGTCATTCCATGTCTTTTGCCTGGCTAGCTAACTGTACTTGCGTTTTAATTCATGCATTTACGGACGGAAGTATGTTAGCAAGTTCTTCCGGTTACGCTGCGTCCACATTAGGTACGTTCGTTTTAACTTTATCGGCAGAGTAGTTGAGTAGGGTGCGTAAGCGATGTCAGTTCTCCCTCAATGGGTTTATTTTCTCTGTAAATATATGATCTGTGCATTCTTACAGTCGTAGGTCGTAACTGTCATAGGTTTCAGACAGCTTGTCTGGGTGGGTTTTAAAGCCACTGCAATTTACGTGGTAAAACTAAAAACAACCTTTCAAACTGTTGTTGTATGCAATGATGGCCTGTAGGTCTATTCCAAATGGAAGACAGGACACCAACTGAGCATAGTTTTGTCTGCAGATGCAGTACCCTCACCACCAAACCATGACAGACAATCTTTTTAATATTCACATCATGACATCATATGTGATATAATTATTATTGTTCACAGAAAGGTGTAATTCTTCACTCAACCATTCATAAAGAGAAAGCGAGAGAGAGAGAGAGAGAGAGAGAGAGAGATAGAGAGAGATAGAAAGTGGCCAGAGGACTATTGCACAGGGGAGAGGGAGAAGAGAACAGTGGAGTGGATGTGTTCGAGGATAATGACTTATAAGGAGATGGTTTCCATGGATGAGTTAGGGATGAATGGCTAAAACACAGATGTGTCAGAGAGGGAAGATGAAAGGAAGTTGAGTGGTCTGAATGGATGTGTGGGAGGGGGTAAAGAGGGAGCAGGAAGAGGACATGGGTGGTCTGCCTTGTTGTCCTTCATACTCCTTTGTCCTCTATGTTTGTCACTCTTCTATTTCTGGAGCACATTCAGTCTTTACAAGAATCAAACACAGGATCCAGAATAAAGTGTTGGAGCAAGACCCAACAGGTTGAGACCAAAAAAAACAACTGACAATGCTTTTTAGATGAACCAAACAAATGGTAATCAGGATTTTAGGAAAAGGGGAATATTTAAATTAGATGTTTGCAGGGCTTGTGCACTTGTCCTGATAACGGATACAAAAATGTAATAAATGTTATGTTCCGGAGTGTATTTCGTTGGCATGAGAGAGAATTACAGAGAAAAAGTGAAGGAGTAAAAAAAAAGATATGAAGAGAGAGTGAGAGAAGTACATGGTAGGAAAGAACGAGAGAGCGAGAGAGAACGTCTGCCACAAGGCTGCAGAGGAGCGTGGGCAGATGATTGTGTCCAAAGTAGAGATCAGGAGAGAGACGTCAGCGCGCACGTCAGAAGTGGCCCTGACAGTTCTCCCACAATGGAGGGAAGTGAATAGCAGAGGGAACAAGCTGTGCTACGGTAGATGAGATGAAACATTGGTGTCTTACTCTTCTTCAATAACACACAGACTCATTCAAGATTCTTTTTAATTCGTTTCTTTGTACAGATTTTCAAATATATGTGACAGCTACAGGAGTGGAAACTTATACACTATCTATTCCTGTAAAAGTAAAACTGTACAGGTACACTTTTCAAAGTAGTCAGGTCAAATTAAAAAATATTATTTGGACATATGCACTGTGGATAATCTGGTAATGCTGTTCCATTTTATAATCATAGACATTTAAAATGTCATACATTCTTTAAAACTGTACAATTATAACAACACATAATAAATATGTATCTGATCAATTAAACATATATAACAAACTACCTTCCATAACATAGGAATCAATCCATTACTTAATCAATCCAAAACTGACAACGATCAACTGACTCCAGAGACAATGTCCCGTTATTGGAAATAGTCCTTGGAAGTACCTTCAGTTTGGATCTCCTTCCTCACCATAAGTGACAATACACATGTCACCTTTTTCTGTCTGTACACACATTAAATCCTTTTCATCTTTTGAAATGTCTTGTATCTACATTTTCCACCTTTCCAGGAAAAGCTAATGAAATGTGGCAATATGCCATACTTATCGAAGTAAGTCACAGACTTATTTTAGAACGCAGGGTCACGCAGGCTTCCTCCTGGAGAAGGAAGAAGGAGAGAAGGTAAGGAGAGACGTAAGGATACTGTCACATAACAACAGATGTATGTTTGCATGCTATTTCCGTGATAAAGACCAATAAGAGTCCTAACAGAATGATCCTCACCTTGGCGGAAGCTTCGTGAAGCCAAGGTGGTTGAGTGGGAGTTGATGCAACTCAGGTTGTTACCCCAAAATGGGGAAATAGAGACATCTGCCTCAAACACTTGATCCATGGCGACCAGTTCCTCCATGAGGAACTGAGCATGGGGCACGGTGTGGGGGCGGGCGGGATGGCCCAGGACAGAGGCAGGCTCCTGGGAGGCAGCGAGAGAGGCGGACGTAGAGAACTCGGACGTGTCCATCATCACGTCCTCCGCCGTCTCGTTCGTTGTTTTCGTAGTCGCTGCCGCGGCGGCCATCGTAGCCCCCCCGCCCACCGCCATGCAGTTACAACGCGTCGATTGGACGCTACCGAAATGGTCTACACCAATAGAATAGTCTCCGCTCATGGGGGTTTGTGGAGAACAGGGGGAGGAGGAAGTGGAGGGAGAGACAGAGCCTGTGGAGTAGGAGGACGGGGATGAGGGGAATGAGGAGAGATCTTCATATAAGATCTCCAACAACGCACTCTCTTCATACAGAGAGACATCTTGCTGATGAGATTGCTCGGTCCCCGTCCAGGAGTGGCACTCGCCTTCACAAAAGGGACTCTGGGATCGGGGTTTCGGGGGTGGTGAAGGTGGGAGAGTGGACAGGGGTTGTTTAGGGAAGAGAGACTCGCAGGAGAAGCTCTCGGCTAACGAGCTGAGGTATCTGGCCAAGGTGGAGATCTCCTCTCTCTCTCTCTCCTGCTCTACGGCTGAGGAGAAGAGGAAAGAGCCCGGATGTTGTACGGGGGAGTTCTCAGGGGTCAGGAGCCCGTTGGGGGGGCCATTCATGGTTTTCTGGGGGACGTCCACATACAGGGACCCCTGAATCTCTGAAACGTTCATGGTGTCGCACTCACCCTCTCTAAAACCATCAGAGGTCACCTTCCTGTGGTATTCTCTAGGGAGCATCAGTGTGGGTTCCTCAGAGGAAATGGACCGTGAGAATCGGTGTGTTCTCTCTGTGCCTCCTAATGTGTGTAGCTTCTGGCAGGAGGAGGCAACTGTGTTGGTCGAGTCTAAACTGAGGTGTAGCCTCTCACCAAAACTAAAACCCTTGGAAAGTTGGGGGGTGTGAGGGGGAGTACAGGCAAACAGGCCCATCTGGTGAGAGAGGGGCATGGATACAGGGGTGAGATACTCGGAGAGGGAGGGGGAGACGGGCTCTGACAGGCCGACCGAGTGAGAGGGAACTCTTTGGTTCAGAAAGTCTGATTCATTCAGGGAAGCAGGAGGAGAGATGGGCGCCGGCCCTGATTTCTCACTGTTCCACTGCTGTCGTCCACGTGTCAAGCTCTCTCCCTCCAGAGATGACAGGCTGGAGCGGGGATGCTGGTCAGCTGGCTGCATGGCCTCGTCAGAGAAGCTCGAACCAGACGGGGCTGTGGTGAAGTCGAAGGACTGGGCCGACAAGCCACCGCTGCTGGGAGTGAACACCTGGTCTGGGCTGGACAGAGACGAGTGCCGGTGCATGCAGTCACCAGAACTGTAATAACCAGAACTGTGACTCTGCTGTTCCAAACTCAGCTGCTGGCGCAAGGACCACGCCTCTGACTCACTGATAGAGAGAGAGAGAGAGAGAGAGAGAGAGAGAGAGAGAGAGAGTTGGAATTGCAACCTCTGATTGAAAACTTTACATGAAATGCCTTAGCAGTGTACACCCCCCCCCCCCTCCCCCCCTAGGCCTAGTCCCCAGGCCTACCTGATGACGTAGTTGTTGCAGGTGATGGGGTGCTCCCCACCCCCCATCTGGAGGACCATGTAGAGCCAGACCCAGGAGTGGTCAGCTGTCTCCACCTGCACCACCATCTCCACCTGCTTGTCCCCACCTTCACTCACTGCAAAGACAGAGAGAGAGAAAGAGAGAGAAAGAGAGAGAGAGAGAGAGAGAGAGAGAGAGAAAGAGAGAAAGAGAGAAAGAGAGAAAGAGAGAGAGGGAGGGAGGGAGTTAGAATGAATACACTGGTTAACTCACTAATAGGCCTATCTTGTGTTTTTTTTACACCTACATGTGTGTAGGAACTGTGATGGGTATGTATAGATATGGATGTTAATTCCTGGTGTGGTACTCACGCAGGGCACAGTGCTGTGTGGAGGCATGGGAGAGATCTCTGGGATGGAGGAGGCTGTACCAGGAGCGCGAGCGAAGAGCTTCCACATCATATCCCAGGTACACCGTCACACTGGAAGAGAAAGGGAAAACAGCGTTCACAATACATCCTGCCAGATAAAGAGCTTATGTAGACAGTATGTTCCAAGCACATCCTGCCAGATAAAGACCGCAGGGTTGCTGCTCACCTGTCCTGGGCGTCCCAGATCCGTCATGTCCCGGAGGTGCTGAGAGTGGAACGAGGCCAGAAGGAAGGATTGCTCCGGCGGGGGGGTCAGAGGGGGGCCCCCCAGGGCGGTGTGGGCGCTGGGTTTGAGCCTCAGGGGTGTGCAGAAGCACACCCACACAGGGGTGGAGTTGCAGTGGGAGGAGCCAGGGCCGGGGGGGGGCAGGCAGCGAGCCCTGACCAGCATGGTCTTGTTCCCTGAACCCTGCCTCCGGATTAACTTGGAGGTGTTGAAGTGACATCGGAACAGTCGGTCTGGAGGAGAATGGACAGGCATAGCTAAACGTTTCAAATATGAATAGCTACTTATCATCTGCCAAAAACGATTTCAGATGTTCATCAGTAGCATTTCAAAAAAATAATATTTGGTCGATAAATCTCTAGTGTTGATAACAATGTAGATGTGTTCATTTGATTGACAGCAGATTGCCGGATGCTTACCTTCATCTCCAGTGACAGCTGGTGCAAGGCTGCTTCTCATGACAAAGTGGTCACTGGGATCAACGATATCATACACACTGTCACTCTGAGCAACCAGGTCCACCTTTACAAGAAACGTTTTATTATTAACAAGACATACATTCAATGTTCTCCTATTGACAAAGTGATACAAATCACATTGACCTTGACTGACTTTCAATCAGTCAAATAGAACCTTCTATTTGTCAGCCTTTTGAGAAAGCGTACTTACCACACAGAGACCGAGGTGGTCTACGACGTTTTCAGATAAAAACAGAAGCTTTCCTTCTCCTGTCACGACCACCATGAACCCAGCCAGCTCGTGGATCAACTCTGACAGCTCGTGGAACGACATGAAACCGCTGCTCTGGTCGCACGAAGTGTCTGTGTATACCAGAGAAAACACAACAGGAGACTTTAGAAAGTGAAATTAAAGCGCTAAAACGTGATATCTACAATCGACTTCGTGTCGCAAAGAACTAGCACCACAGACAGCGCCAGAGACTTTCAGAACTTCGGACAGTGAACAGCTCATATGCTACGCAGTTAGGCTACACAAGACAAACTTCTTCATAAGATATTTTGGAGGACCAAAATCCTAAACTTACCTTGGGAGAAGAATAACGACTTTCTGGTGTACATGCAAGCAAGCGACATGATGTGTAGATAGGACAGCCTAGCTTTGTCTGTGTCGGTGATAGGGAGAAGATCCTTCAGGTTGCGAATCTCCGCATTGATTTGATCCCTACGCGCCTTCGATGCTCCCTTCGTTGACCGATACATTGTCGATGGACGGCGGAAACAGATCAGCAAAGTGGGCACAATTAAGTAAGATAACTTGTTCTTTTCGTTTATCTCTCACCCATGAGAGCGTTATGAATTTCCAGTTGTACTGAAACTAGATCACTTGAAACTTAAAGTAACTGGATCCAATCCTTTCTACTCTAAATCATTTACTGACTGTGAGCACGCTTGTGGAGGTCCTTTATAGGCATTGCCTGCCCCTCTATCCCTGTCTCTCTCTCTCTGCACCCCCCCCCCCTCTCTCTCGCTCTCTCTTTCTCTCTCTCTCACACACACTCTCACTCTTTCTCTCTCTCGCGCACCCAAACACTTAAGGTGAGCGGTGGACGCCCACGCTCTCCTCCCTCCCATTCTCTCTCTATTGGAGATGCTTTGAGAATTTAGCCTTGTATTTGTACCTTCTCTTTACATTTCTTTATCTGTCTAGATTATTTATAGAACACGGGGCCATAAAATACATGTTTTGATGGCAAAACATGACCGCTTTTTTAATAGCGAAACTGACTTGCATTGAGGACAGGTGTGGGCTCGCCATGGCCTAACACTGAACCACCGTGATCAATGTGAAATCATGTTTTTCTCCTGAAACAACCGAGCCTTGGTCCTTGAAGGATAAATATGAAAACAGGCTACTGCGGAATGAAGTTATTACTCTTCTCAGGTTGATCTAGTCTTAAGGGAGACGGGCCTGCTGTTTCTACACCTTCGCCTCTCCACGGGGAGCTGAGATTTTTCGTGGGTGGTTAGACCATCTGTTTAAAAATGTAAATGGTGACGAGAGTATTTTTCTCAAACACGTCTTTTTTTTTGCAACGTATAAATATACATATATAGATGCATATGGTTTGTCTTTTTACTTGCCCGCTTGTTATTCGATCATAGACTAAACATTTTCGAGTCTCTGCAGATGTCTTTTACCTGTTTGATCCTTTCTATTCTGTCTTCATTCATCAAGTTGCTGCTTGTATCCATCCATTTATGTGCCCATGGCAACAGTCCTTCTGTTACTAAGTAACCACATTGGTGTTCACAAAGATACTCAAGGAAAAATGAAATATCTCATGGACACAATGTGAGCTTCTATCTATGAGTTTAGCTCGAAATATTTGACTCTTAATGGACAATCAAATATTGCTGCTCTAGCCCAAGATAGACATAGTTGTCTGAAAATTAGATATTACTTTTTATCTGATTGTGCTGTTATGGGTTTTTCTACAAATTCTTATTAACATGCACATCCATACACTTCTTAAAGCAGATTTTTCTCTCTAGACATAACATATTCAAGTATTACGATTATTGAAAATCAGTCTTTCATTCAAAGGAATACAATTAATTCAATGAATTAATCAGCAATTATTTCTCATCCGATTTACCTGATTACCAAGCACATTATCCCATTCAGAGATCCGAGTTAAAAGTCGATGCTGTTCATATATTCCGTTACTGAAAGCCTGTTCTGCTTACCCTGACCTTTGAACCCTACCCTCCATTCCATGGAACCCAGTGGTGAAGTCCCTTTCCCAGGTGTGGTCTCCTGTAAGTCCCGCCCACACCCATCTGGTTCTGTGTTCCTCCTACAGACCGTCTGTGCTTCCCTAACCTGCCTCAGAGCGCACCAACACCCTTTCCCTTGTCCTCACGGTCCTGGTACTCCACAGCAATATGGTCAAAGCCTGGTTAAGAAACAACAAAACTGGTTAAGTAGTTATATGAGGGGAAAAAAAATTAGATACGTATATGTTTTTGTTGATTTAGGTTCACAGAGTGCTGATGAAAATAAATGCAACGGTTGATCTGTTTAGCAATCCTCACGTTCTCTAAAACATAATATCTCATTGTGACTCACTCTCGACAGTTTCTTGGTGTTGAATGAGCTAGCTGCTATCACTAGATGTTTCAGTCACTATCTATATGTAGGGACAGTGTGGGAAATCTGAGAAAATCTCACCATGTGACTGAACAAGGCCCTGATGTTCACACTTCACATCCATCTCTGAGCTGATTCAGCTCTGAACACTGCGCTGGTCGAGAATAATTGGAGTCGGCCAGTTGAGCAATCTCACCTTTCAGGTTTCTATGACTGTAACTTTACGTGGAATTCTTAGACAATCTTACATTTACATTTAAGCAGACGCTCTTATCCAGAGCGACTTACAGTAAGTACAGGGACATTCCCCCTGAGGCAAGTAGGGTGAAGTGCCTTGCCCAAGGACACAACGTCAGTTGGCATGACCGGGAATCGAACTGGCAACCTTCGGATTACCAGCCCGACTCCCTCACCGCTCAGCCACCTGACTCCCTGAATCTTGGGTGGTTGGATGTAAAGTTATCAAAGGAAACAATAAACAATGAAATGTACATATAAAAAAAAGATCTGTTCTCAATCTACACAGAAACTTGGTTTCATCTTGCAGTTTGATGAACACATGGCACAACAGGCTGTCATCTCCTGACATGATAAGAATGCACTTGGATTCTAGAATCCAGAATCTAGAACACAAAATCCAGAACCTAGAACCTAAAAACCTCCCATTCCACAGGCCCTCTCCACATGACGAGAGGAACATCAAAAACAACAGCTCTTTGTACGCAAAACAATGAAGCCGCAACCAGAGAGAATGAGGAGCGGAAGTTATTGAGTAATTCAGTGTCCTAAAATAACCTGGAGAGTGTTTACAGCACAGTGGTGAAGTGTATATACACTCACACACAGCAAACACACAGTCCCAAAATGTCTCTTTTAATATCTTAGTAGCATATCCTTACAAATAAAACACAACATTAATGAACGAAACACTTAGAAAATAGTTTTAACCACCCTACGGTAAAACTCAGTTTTGATTGGAAAGATTACTGTTGGATGGGTGGCAGAATATTGACAGGTGAACTGAGTTTGTACAGCAGATGTGATCATCTATCAGCAAGGTAATAGCGCTTCGCTAACCGCTTAAAATACAGTGCACAGTTAAAGTAGTATTGCAAAGTGTTTAGTCATGTTTTTGTGAACAAAGAGTCCTACTGTTAGCAAAAGGTTATTCTCATTGACTCAGACTATGTGAATGAGTGACTACGCGATTATGAGAGAATGATTTCACTGCTTCGGCTGTGCTATCCATGTTCATTTTTTTTCTTCTTCTTCTCCAGTCAGAACAGAAGTGAGTCAGGCCAATGTTCCAGTCTCCATCACCTCATGGCACCCTCTGTGTCCCTGTTCCTGTCTTGCTATCAGAAGGTGTAAGGCCCCACATAGACTGCCAGGCGCAGGACGGAGCTGGTCTGGTAGCTCATCAGAGGGTTGACAGACACCATCTCCAGGTCCAGGATGTACTCTCTGGGTCCAGTCACCGCCCGAGCCAGCACCAGCATGGCACTGATGTTGTTAATTTGCTGAGAAGACCCAAACAAGAACACGTTTTGCTTAAAGCATACTTACAAAGTACATGATTTAAAGTAGTCAATAAGTATTTAAATATGCAAAATCAGTACATTTGAAGATAAACAATAATATCTTTCTGCTTATTGACACAGGGAGAGGTGATAGAGAGCTGGTACAGAGACTTGCCAAACATAACCTGACTGTATTTCAAGGTCAAGGTTACATCATTCGTACCCAAAGGTAAATCTGTTCAGCAGACGAGAGATTCAGCAATCCATAATAATCCATTAAAAAAAAAAACGAATCGCCGCGATCAAGCCCAGCAGACGTTTCCCCCGGCCCTCACCCGTATGTACATGTCCCCGTGCTGGTCCCCGGAGCGGATCCGGAAGGTGTTGTAGGCCCCGGGGTAGACGCTGTTGGCCTGGATCTGGAACACGTCGGAGGGGATGGAGCGTCCGGAGGTGATGCTCATGTAGCGGTGCACCACAGAGAACGGCAGGTGGGCGCACTCGGGCTTGACCACCGGACACACACAGCGGCTGGGGAGACGGGGAGATGTGTGTGTGTTGATGTGTGTGTGTGTGTTGATGTGTGTGTTGATGTGTGTGTGTGTGTGTTGATGTGTGTGTGTGTTGATGTGTGTGTTGATGTGTGTGTGTGTTGATGTGTGTGTGTGTTATGTGTGTGTTGATGTGTGTGTGTTTATGTGTGTGTGTGTTGATGTGTGTGTGTGTTGATGTGTGTGTGTGTGTGTTGATGTGTGTGTGTGTTGATGTGTGTGTGTGTGTGTGTGTTGATGTGTGTGTGTGTGTGTGTGGAGGCATGCGTGCCTTTGTCTGCATGTGCACATGTGTATGCATGGGTTTGTGTGTGCTACAAGTATGTCTACACCCGTGTGTTGAACACTTACCTCTCGGACACCTGTACGTACGGCTCCTGACAGTGGTTGGATTCCAGGCACCGACTCCCTCCATGGATGTTGAGGCAGGTCTGACCCTGTTCACACTGCTGTGTGTCTGACTCACACTCATTTACATCTGGGAGAGGGGCAGCAGCAGGACACAAGAGGGAACAACATTATGTGTGTTTGTGTGTGTGCGCGATGTGTATGCATGTGTGTTTAGGTAAGACTTAGTGTTTGTGTGTGAGTACGTGTGTTTGGATGTACGGTTTTTGTGTTTGTGTATTAGACTGTGTGTTTGTGTATAAGACTGGGTTTGGACGTGTGTGTGTGTGTGTGTGTGTACATGTTCTGTCCATGTGTGTGTGTGTGTGTGTGTACATGTTCTGTCCATGTCTGCCATCCCTCCTCCTCCCACCATCGGTGGCTCTGAAGGCCTGTTTACCCTGGCACAGCCTGGCCCCTTGGAGCTGGTAGTCCTCGGGACACACACAGGAGAACCCCCCGGGCTCGTTCACACACTGGAACTGGCACATGTAGCTGGAATACCTGCACTCGTCCACATCTGGAGCGGAGGAGTGGAGCCACGCAGGGACAAATGACACAACAAGACTTCAAAATCCTCCCAGTAAAATCCCTTATGAGTGCTTCAGATAGTGTGATGGCACAGCGGATAGAGACAGAGAGAGAGAGAGAGAGAGAGAGAGAGAGAGAGAGAGACAGAGAGACAGAGAGAGAGACAGAGAGAGAGACAGAGAGAGAGACAGAGAGAGAGACAGAAGACAGAGAGAGAGAGAGACAGAGAGAGAGAGAGAGAGAGAGAGAGAGAGAGAGAGAGAGAGAGAGAGAGAGAGAGAGAGAGAGAGAGAGAGAGAGAGAGAGAGAGAGAGAGAGAGAGAGAGAGAGAGAAAGAGAGAGAGAGAGAGAGAGAGAGAGAGAGAGAGAGAGAAAGAGAGAGAGGTGGAGAAACAGAGAGAGATACAGAGATACAGAGACAGAGATCCATGATCAGACCATCGCATGAGTATCCATCGTGTCCCAGCTCGTATCCCTGGTCGCAGCGACAGAGGAAGGAGCCGTGGGTGTTATAACACCCCTGCTGGCAGGGGGCGCCCATCTCACACTCATTCACATCTGGATGCAATCAAAGGACACCAGAGATGCAGTCAGAGAAGTGAGACAGGCAAGTACGTTTTGCAAAGGTCAAAGGTGACGGAAGGGTAAAGTAGGTCAACGCTACTATGACAACATGGAGATTGTCGTTATTGATTGTTGTTGGAGGTGTGTCATTGATGCGAAGGGGGACTTACCCACACACGAGCGATTGTTTCCGGCCAATCGAAATCCAGAGTCACACTCACAAGAAAAAGAGCCAGGAACATTGACACAGTGATGCTGACAGTATCTGTATCTGCACTCGTCAATGTCTGTAAGAAGAAGAGAGGGAAAAAAGAAGAGAAAATAGAAGCGAGAGGACAGGGGAAAGGGAAGAAGATATCAATGATAGAGGAGAAGAGATAAAAACGGTAAAAAATGAAGGCAAAAAAGAAGACAGAGAGGAATGTTTACAGATGGAGGAATGACCAGTTTATCCGACTTAGCCTGACATGACCCTGAGGATGGGCTGGAGTAGGGCGCCTCACCTGCACACTCCATGCCGTTCTTGGTGTACCCGTCTGGGCAGTGACAGCTGTAGGTGCCCACAGTGTTCACACACACCTGGCTCGGCTGGCAGTCATGAAGAGCCAGTTCACACTCATCCACGTCTGCGAAAACGCACACACACACAGACCACACACACCGACCAAACACACAAACACGCACACACACAGACCACACACACACACAGACCACACACACCGACCAAACACACGAACAAACATACACACCCACATACATACGTTCAAACACACAAACACGCGCACACACACAGTCACGCTTACACACAAACACACACACACACAGACATGCATACACACACAAACACACACACACACACACAGAGCACTCATCATTTGATTCATAAAAGTGGACTCTGCTCCCACATACACTCACTCACACTCACTGCCCCTTCTTCAATTGAATGTTAGCAATATTCCTTCCCACTCTCTCTCTCTCTCTCTCTCTCTCTCTCTGGACGTGTGACTCACCCACGCAGACCTCCCCCCGAGCCTCGTAGCCCACAGGACAGGGGTCGAAGGCCTCGTTGGGCTCCACGTCCACCCCCTGGTTGGGGGGTTCGGGTGCGGTGATGACCGAGGCGGAGCGGGGAAGACACAGGTAGCCCCCGTAGTGGTTGAAGCACTTCCTGTCCCCCTGGCACGCCCCTGGGATGGTCTCGCACTCGTTTACGTCTAAGAGAGGAGAGATGAGAAATGAGGGATGAGAAAGGAGGGATTAGAAAGGCTGTGTGTGTGTGTGCGTTGGGGGGGGGGGGGGGGAGTTGTGTGGATGTGTGCCGATGTGGATGTCTGTGTGGGGAAATGTGTGTGTGATTATCTGTGGATGTGTGTGTGTGTGTATATTTGTGGGAATCTCAGGAGCGCAGGCTGCAGCAACTGAGCAATCCTAGTTTAAGAGTGGACAGTTCAGCGGAACCGACTGACTTTTTGGCGTGCTATTATGAGAACAACACCATGGGATCACAGTGAGCACAGCGACAGAACTCTCACACAGATCAGTGGTGCCATGCGTGACATTACAGCCAGAGTCTCATCCACCCACCTTTACAGTGCTGACTCTGAGGATCCCACTCATAACCATCTGTGCATTCCTGGGAGTGTGTGTGAGGCAGGATGGAGGAGGGAGGAGAGAGAGAGACAGGGAGGGGGATGGAGGGAGCGAGTGAGTTAGACAGAGAGTGACAGAAGGATGGAGGGGGGGAACGCGGAGAGAGGGATGGAGAGAGAGAAAGAGATGGAGAGAGAGAAAGAGAGGGAGGAGAGAGAGATTACGGACACACACAAACTGTAATCTTGGCAGTGCGACCAGTGACTCATTTAAAGGCATGGGATGGACAGAACCATTTAGGAATTAAAAAGAGAGGAGGGAGCGTTTATCCTTACCATGTCACTGTACCCCTCAGGGGACTGAGCGGAGGTTTTGTGGATGAGGGACAGACTCAAACACACACAGACAATCACATATGCTACCTGCATACTCTCTGTACTCCACGCCACGCACACAAACGAAAACACACAGAGTCACTAGATCACAGTCACCTACAGTTTTGAACAGAGACCAGTAACGTGTTGAGGAATATTCCAGAATCTGTGAGAGAAATAGGGAAGGGGAGAATACAATAAGACTTGAATTGATATCAACATGTTACATTTTATGACCATATCTTTACCAACAACTAAAACTTTGTAAGATCCTAAGAATGGCTATGAATGAAAAAATTATGTAACAGGTTTATTTCTGTAGCAAACTCTAAACGCATCATATGTCAGACACTTTGGGAAACAGACCCCATCACCTCCTCTTATCAAACTATTAAAAAGAAGTTAGGAAACTCAATGTTTCATACTCACCCAGAAAGGTTTGGGTTTGTCTCTGATTGAAGTTGGGTTCACCTCCAGATACAGTTACTGTTCACTGAATCACAATAACAGTTGATGAAGAGTTTCTACTGAGAAATAAACTCGACAGTTGTCTGAGGACTTTCACAAATAGTTCTCTTCGCCCTGCCCTTATCCGACATCTACAAACCCCGATAGCGGCAGTGTGAAAGTGTGTGTGTGAGAGAAGCTCTGTGAAGGTGTGTTTTGTGGAGAAAAGGGGGTTGGGGCAGATGAAGAGGAGGGGGAGGAGGCAGGAGGGGGAGGAGGCAGGCCTCTCTCCCCCTCAGGAACCTCCCAGCATCCCCACTATCCTTCCTCTGTTCATCTGTCCATCATTCTTCTTATGTTTAGTCAGAAGTTCTAGCACAGGACAGCATAGGACAGAACAATAACTGAAATTAATTCAGTCATTCAAGGCCGTATTCATAAATCCTACCACCTCAAGGGTAAATAGGCAAAGGAAAGCTCCCATTACACTGGCCAGAACCTGTGTCTCTCTTGCTGCCCCCCCCCCCCCTCAACCTCTGCCCCTCTTCTAACAACACAGTTGGAGAGTTGGATATTTACAGCCAGGGAAGGGGGGCCCAGAGGAATGCAGAGACAAATTAGAGAACAGGAATCAGGAGCCAAAGTTCTGCAGGGAAGAAAAGCAGGCACTCGTTTCTTCTGCTCCTGTTAAAAACATGGACGGTGTCAGATCAACTGGTTCCAGAACACGACTGATTCTAGAAGACGGTTTGTTCTAGAACGCAACTCGTCCTAAGTGTGTTTGTGCCTGTGGTCCCATGTTGTCATTAGTAAGACAATCTCAAGGGAGTCTTCAGGACCATTTGGTGGAGCGGGGCAAGGGGCCGTCTGACAGCTGCTCCACTGAAAGAGTTTTATAAGTCTCGGCTCAGTCACAACCCCCTCAACAACAGCCCTGGTCAACTGGAGCCCCCTGTGGCTAGCCCACCCCTTTACACACACACACACACACACTCACACATACACTCTCACACATAATCACACACACACACTCACACACATAAAAACACACACACATAAAAAACACACACACGTATACACACATAAACACACGCTTAAGTAACTGACACATCTGTGTAAAACAAATAACTTTACTTCGTATCAATCAACACATTCGAATATATTAATCCTGTATAAATACATATAGTAAACAAGTCATACGAGTGCAGCATGAATCAGGAAGACTGTGGTCGCCATGGGCCATGTGAACACAGCATCAAAGTTATGTCAAAAGATAGAGGAAGATATTCCGGCACAACGAACGGCAGTTGGGTGAAGATATTCAGTAGATATTCAGCGAGGTGGATGGATCAGACCCACACCAGGTCTACTTATTCGTGATACATCTTGATGATGCAGCTTCGTATGACGCCCATGTACCTGTCCCACACCAGCTGGTACCTGTGAGGAGAAGCCAGCTTTATGACATCACCACTAAAAGATGAATCTTCACAATAAAAAAAACACAAGAAATTGACATTTTGGGACAGGTCAAGTTCAGTTTGGGATGGTTAATGTTGTACTTTTCGGGACGGTACTGGGGCCGTGAGGAGAAAGGTTAGTTGCGAGCCCTGGTATCAACGCATACACACACAATATACGCACACAGTCACACACACTAACCTGAATGTGCCAAGAGACTGGGCTGCATTAGTGTAGTGAGTGAGGAAGAGTTTGACTTCCCCTACTGTCCATCTGTCAGATCGACATGGCTCAATGAACTGGGACATGAAAATGATTCTGTTAGCAATACAACCCATAATACAGACCATTCTGCCCTCTGCTAATTACAAAGAGATGTTACATTTACATTTTATTCATTTAAACACCACTTCAACGTCTATGTACGTTTTTTTCTATGTTAAAATACAGACAAGAACCAATAAACACAGTTATAGATAGTATAGTACCTTCTCCACAAGGTCAATGAATAAATCTCTGACATCTTTGGTGTTGTTTAGCTTAGATGCAATGTTAACCAGTGCTCTTGACAGATGCTGTAAATAGACAAAGTAAAACAGAAATGATTCCTTTGTACAAATGTAGGATTGTATGTGTGAGAGAGTGAACCGGGCATAATGGAGACTCACTTTGAAATTAGCCTCCATCTCGTTGAACACTTTGATCTTCCCACGAAGAGCAGCACATACCAGACTAAGGACACAAACATCAGAGCTAAGAGGCTAACAGTTTTGTGTGAACCTGCAAACAAATGTACATTTACTGTAATCTCGTATGTTTTTCATACCTTTTATGCTGGTCCAGCATATCTTTATCGTTGATCAGAATCTTGATATCTCTTAGTTCATGCAGAAACTCCTTCTCTAAATCAACATCCATGTCATCAACCATATTGTCTGGGAAGAGTACAGAGAAAAACAGGTATTCGTTTATTGTACACCTTTTATTTTGTTATGTACCCCTATATAGACCGTCCTCTGACCTCCAGGCCTCAGAGAGAGTTTGCTACCACCACTATGTGTCTTAACTGCTCATTTTTCGTATGGAGGTATACGCTAACTCTCTCTCCAATCAACTGGTTGTCTGATACATATATGTGTAAGTATACCTATTAGAACAGAAACTGTCACATTGTTCCCGTGGAGACGGACAACAATATCCACAACAAACTTACCCACAGCTCCTAGGGTCCAGTAGCTGATGAGCTGGCCTGCGCAGAAGGCAAAGTCCTGGAAGGAGAGGTACTGAAGCTTCCTTTTTCCCGTCTCAAAACGACTGTTTGCAAAGAACACAACAGCAGCGTAATCCCTGAAGAGAAGAGAATACGACGTCAGAGATATCGTTGAATTATCAGTAGAAATGTAAGTAAATTGTTCAAAAATGACCGATTACCAATAACATGAGTGTGATCATCTTTATCAGACATTAATCAGACATTTAAAATATATTCAGCAATAATTCTTAGTTTAACTTCTTTTTCACAGAAATCTGGTTACTTACCTGGCCAGTGTGTCAGACAGCAGGAAGTGATTCTGAATGTTTTCCACAAGTGAGCCTTTCAGTTCCTCCACCACTTTGAACACTCGCTTGAAATTATCAAACTGGAAACAGTAGGAAAGAAATGGGGGACAACATCAGACTTTGGATTTGGACCGTATAAACCACGCTAGTATCAATCTTATTCTCAACAGACACTGTAAACCATAACACACAATTTTAAGGCGGGGGACAAATTAATATCCATGGCAACATCATTCAGAGTTGCGCTGATCCATCACACAAATAGATGTTCCTCAGGGAGTCAGTCCCACCTGTCGCCTGCAGCTCTTCAGAGCCACCCCTGTTTTGGAGCTGACATCCTCCAGGTCTCTCTTAGTCCCCTTAGACAGCTTCTTACCCAGCACCTCTCTGGCAAACGCACTGTCAAACTCATAATACCTTCGGTGAGAAATCACAACCAACCACACAGGCGGTGTAAAGTTCGACAGGTGAGGGAAAACACAGAAGGACAGTTCAGTGGTTCACAGGTTCAAGTCCCCCCTTGTACTGAACATTGCTTTGAATAAAAGCATCTGCTAAATGAATACCTTACATTCATTACATTACATTAGAAAGATGTATTTTAAACCACACCACGCAGCAGTCCACAAACCTCTCAATGAGCATGCTCTGACTCTGAGGCGGGATCTGAAACAGCAGCTGGTTGGACAGTTTGATGGGGCAGTGGAGGAGACGCTCACACATGTGGAAGGTCCTGAACTGGTCCATGGTGTCACTGTGTAGAATTTCTGCACTCACGTCGCAATCCAGCATGGTTCGGCAATCCACACGCGCTTTAACTGCATCTGCCACTAGGGGGCAGTGTGGAGACCGACAGGTGGTAGAAAGAAGTCGCAAGATAGGTCAGTGGAACAACAAAACATTTGCATGGCACAACCGTGGGCACTGCTGGAATACTGACATGTCTAATATGCTTTAAGGTTAACAGTCTTTAATATAAGAACCCATTATTGAACCTTTTGTAAATACATTTTATTTTGAGGTATGACAGAAATCACTCAGCAGTTCGAATACAAACCTGTATAGCCGT
Source organism: Thaleichthys pacificus (assembly GCA_023658055.1). NCBI lineage: Eukaryota > Metazoa > Chordata > Actinopteri > Osmeriformes > Osmeridae > Thaleichthys > Thaleichthys pacificus. Next base: position 10,525,038 of record CM042858.1, read on the forward strand.
CCAACCAAAGATGATAGACAGCAATATCGATGATTGTTGAGTTCCCCACAAACACATCGAGTTCCAGAGACATATTTAGCTGTCAGAAACACAATGTGTTAGTTGACTGACTTCTTCAACGTGACTGCATATTGTTGTTTATTATATAGGCCTACAGTGGCTATTTATATCAACAAACAATACTTTCTATGAAGTAGGCCTACCACACTCTTGTCCGCGGAGAAAAAAAACGTACCCGGATTATTTATGCCGTTATGTTGCGGAATTAAGGTCAGAAAGCAACCGGCATAGTTTAAATCCACTAAAGTGACAGTATGTTAAACTGTGAATAGATTGTACAAATCAAAAAGATCGTTTTACAAACATAATACGGCTGTTAGAAACGCACACATCTTATCTGAACTGAACACTAATACCAAAAAAGATTTGCGTTCTCCCATATATTAGTCACTTGAATTGCTCTCACCGAGGTAAACCTACACGGAATGTTTAGGGATAATCCCAGATTGTGCGACAGAGCTTCACTGCCACCTACTGCAGTGGGGTTTACAAATTCGAGTTATTTGTAGACTACCATGTCATCTGAAGACTATTTTGCCCCAGCACGTAGATGGCGGACGATAGTCAAATTACACGAGCTGTCCATGGTGCTGAAAAATATTCCAAAACACTTTAACCTGCTACAAAAAAAAAGATACGATGGGGAGTGAGTCTGGGGAATAAGTATAACTAACTTTGCCAATTATTACAAATTGATCTAAATGTACACGCAATAAAACAAGGTTTCGTTTGTCCATTTGTTTTTATATTTTGGATAACTGTAATTTCCACGCATCGTCATACTCAATGTCTGTTGGAAAAATGAATGTCACATTCACAATTTATTCCATGTTCTAAACAACAAAATGTATTATACTTCCGGATGGGGTCTCTTCAACATCACAATACAACGTATTCCAGTTGAAAAGTAGGCCTAATGTTAGAATGGTCTATAGGCCCCGACGGTAATGTCAAACAGTTTGGGATTGTTCAGTGTTCCTTCCTTATCCAATAGGAAATAGAACTTGTGGTCTTTCATCCGGAGCGGAATGAAAGATGGAGACTCCTGTCTGTGGGCATGGCAGGTCACAGATGATAGGGGGACGGTCATTCGCCTGCCTCTGTCTGCTCCCAGAGGGGACTGTGTGGTGACTGTGACCATCGAACCTCCCTTGTGCAAAATCACTTGACTGACTGACCGGCGACAGAAAAGGGCACCAAATCCCCCAATTCCTCCTCCTGGTAAACAAAAGAAATGACACACAAGGAGAGAGATGAGAGATCTACCACACATGTACCTGCAGTAAACTATAGTGATGGGTGCAATTTGTACAAATCGTGCATAATATAATTCGTTTTTTAATGAATTATCGAAGTAGCAGGCTGTGTAGGATGTAAGACGTGGACTGTCTTGCGTTGAAAAGCAGGGCATCAAACTTATAACCTACCAATAACAAGACAAGTCAACGTGAAACCGTATCTCCAAGCAACAGACCCCAAGTTCATTTCAAAACTCCAAAAGCCTGCCAAACCAGTAGTCTCTACTTTTTTCCCACTTGTATCTCGTAGGCCGGTGAAAGCAAAGTAGGCCAGGTATGTCCAGAAAAGAACCTGACCGCCACAGAAGACTGTTAAGAGGCGAAAGAACCTGGTTCGGTTGTGTTCAAACAGAATGACATCTTTAGTGACAGCTGTAGAGATGGAAAATGGGCGATAAATAGTTTGCTGTTTTTTGGTCTTTAGTAAAACGTTACATACGCCTGGCCTTGTTTGTACATTGAACGATCTTAAGTTGGAACCGAAACTAAGCGTGTAAGTCGTCATTGACTTTAACAGTTTTTGTCGTGCAACGCTGGGGCAACACAGTAAATGATACAACCCCATACTTCCGCTTCCACGTCCACTACGAGATCCCTTTCGTTCTTCAACGGTTCAAAAGTTTTTATTAATCAACTACTATCAGCTATAGCTTTCAACATATTTGTCCCCAATGCATAATTTTCCTTGCTTTACACATGATGTGTTGAAAAGAGCGGCGCCATGTTTTATTACGGATGCAAACTACGGACAGCGCGGTCGTACAAAAATGCTCTGCCGTTAATAAAAAAGCGCAACAACATTAGTCCTAGTACACGCAGTTTTGGTCACATACTCTGAGTAATAAACTGACAGACATTTTGCTTTGTGTTAGAATAAACCGTTGATAATTCGTTTTTCCTTACTCTTGCGACAGCTGTCTATTATTAATTGCCTCACGAATGGTAGACTAAACACACACAGAGCCAATTTGTGTGTTTTATTACAACATATTTCCCGTTTCATCATTTTGTTTCCAGTCTTTATCCAGTACCTGAAAAAGAACATGCCTGAATGACTTTGCACAAGTGGAAGTTGGGTGTGGTGTGCGTCAAAATTCGTTTCCATATTTGGTAGTACTCTCTACGAGACTCATTGTGGAAGTATTTGCAATAGATTACAGTTGTTGGAGTGTGTGGAAGCGTACTGTACACAAGCAATTTTGTTATTGAAATGATTACACTATGGGAAGATTTATGGTGATGGAGTCAAAGCCATGTAAACTAAAGAGGTAGCAGGTGACTACTGAAAACAAAAAATACAGCTCCCATAACTCCCTTTGCTTTATCAATGCGCGTGTCCGCCACTTGGTGGTATGTAGAAGTGGAATGCGTGCGAGCACCAAACGTTCATTTTCGACTCAGACTGCGATACAAAAAAGAACCAACTATGGTAACGTTGCGTCAATGTTTCTTGTGGCTTTTTATAGTTTAACATTTTAGATATTGCACCAAAAAGTGTTGCTACTATTGATACATTTTACGTCAGTTGTTTGATTTAGCTACCTAGGTAGCTACTACAAGGCTATAATTGAGAAAGTAGTCAGCTAGCCATAGGTAGTCCTAGCGAGCTAGCTCTAGCTAGGCTAGCTAGCTAACGTTCGTTTAGGCCAGCACGAATATTCGTGCAAGCCGTATGTCCGGTTACAGTAGTTACCCACGCTCAACGTTGAGCTAATGTCACTTGACTTACATAGCAATGAAGCTTTTTGATATCGTCTGCTCGATGGTTTAGATTTGCGTTGGTGCTAGTTGGAATAGCTAGCTAGCAAGTGTAGTTCAGTCTAGTAAGTTGCTGTTGCCATAGATGGAGACTATGTACTATGGACTATGTATGTACTATCTACCTAACTGGTGGGCAGCAATAGTTTCTGACCAATATCCGGAATATTTTATTACTTGTCTACTTGGATAAGGTTGTGTGACGATGAACAATTGTGCTCACTTCCTCTATGATGTCGTTTAAGGCCTGGCCGCTGACTGCTTGTCTCAGTCGACCCCACCCTTAAATGCACAAGGAAGGGCGCCGTTTAGTAGCTAATAAAACAGCTTCTTAGACCAGTTGAGTTCAACAATGTGGACATTTTAGTGTTAAGAGTTTGCGACTCGGCAGGAAACGGCGGTTAGACACGCACGTGCCATATCAAGTGATTTAGATTTGCAGGACATGAGAGTAGCTCGAGCCTCCGGAAGGTGTTTTGCATAATGAATACCGAACACCCCAGCTGTCTCTGCAGTGTGATCTTTTGACCCTTAACTGGCTCTTACCAAGTATTTCTCCTGCTCCATCGTGGATAAAGATGGATAAATCTAGGCTACAACGCAAGAGTCAGAAAGCAAATACAAGAAATGTGTTCATTGTACCGTTTTCATCTCCAAATGGACTAATATTATTCCACCTATTAGCTTATGTCCTAATAAATAATTTTCTTTCGGCCAGCATAATGCATGAGGAAGAATTAGGACTGATTCAGGGTGTGATATTTTATATCCATTAATAGGCCCTTTTGGTTAGTTTAAGGCCCAGATAACACTTGGTTATTCTCTATGAAAACCACCTGGTGACAGCAAGACAATGCCTCTGTGTCTGTTATTAATGGGTTTAATGTCTGTCTGTTGGGTGGAAAACGTGAAAAAAGGATTAAATGGGTTAGGCTAAGACGTATCAATCTGGTTAAATCTGGCAGTTGTCTGGATACCAAGTATAAGGATCTTCTCTGGAGATGTGGTTAAGTACAGAACAGGATCAAATGACGTTATTTAGGATGGTTGTGGCCTATTCATATTGACCTGGTGGCCTCTTCACCCTGCTTAACCTCCCACATTGACAAGCCCCCCCCCCCCCCCCCATTCTCTCCCTTAGGCATCCGGGGTGACAGTGACCGATGAAGTTATTACCGTCTTCAACGAGATGAAGGTGCGCAAGGCCCAGGTGAACGAGGAAGACAAGAAGAAGAGGAAGAAGGCCGTGTTGTTCTGCCTGAGTCCAGACAAGAAGAACATCGTTCTGGAGGAGGGGCAAGAGATCCTGGTGGGGCAGGTGGGCGACACCATCGACGACCCCTACCTGCACTTTGTCAAGATGCTCCCTCCAGACGACTGCCGCTACGCCCTGTACGACGCCACCTACGAGACCAAGGAAACCAAGAAGGAGGACCTGGTCTTCATTTTCTGGTGAGGGATCGATCGACATTTTATCATTTAGTCATTTAGCAGACGCTCTTATCCAGAGCGACTTACAGTAAGTACAGGGACATTCCCCCTGAGGCAAGTAGGGTGAAGTGCCTTGCCCAAGGACACAACGTCATTTGACACAGCCGGGAATCGAACTGGCAACCTTCCGATTACTAGCCCGACTCCCTCACCGCTCAGCCATCTGACTCACTTATCACACGTAAGATGGGTGTGGCTCGGGGGGTAGAGCTCTTGATTGCAGATCAAGAGGCCGCAGGTTCAAATTCCCCCTCTGTACGTTGGATAAAAGCGTCTGCTAAACGAATACGTTTCATTTTTTTTAAAGCATGCTAGTTTCTTAGGTTAGGATTGCCTCAAAGATTTCTCACCTCCCTGCTGACGCACACCCACAGAGTATCGACCGATATAGATTACTGTGTTTTTCCCCTCTCCTTCAAATCGCTCGATGGCTAAGCCCTGCAAGCATCAGCATGGATCTAACAAAGATACAAAAGCCTACATTGATATCAACAGATGGGCTAGTCATCCGAAACAATGATCTCATACATTACTGTGTGCTGATATCAAGGAGGCAAATGACATTCTCCATGACCAGTACCAGCCCCCCCCCACCCTCCCCCTCCCTTATCAGTGCATGCTTAATGAGCCATATTTGGTGAAGAGTATCTAATCTCCCTGTATTGTGTATTTTCAGCTTTGTATACTTAACCTTGCCATGCATAATTTCTGCTTCCCCCCCCTTGTTGCTTTTCTGGTGCAATGCTGCTGTCGTATTCAGAGAATTTTGATGGCAGCGGTAAAAAAAAAAAATGACAACCTATACTTTTCTTTTTTTTGTCACCTTCTGTGAAATAGGGCGCCAGAGAACGCTCCCCTGAAAAGCAAAATGATCTATGCCAGCTCCAAGGATGCCATTAAGAAGAAATTCACAGGTAAGTGGGTAGTTTTATGGATGTAAAGACATTTTTATATAATTTTTAATTTTTATAATTTTTTTTATAGTGTGCTATGAGATCACTCAATTACATAAACTCTGTCTGGTTTTATAGGGATTAAGCATGAATGGCAAGTCAACGGTTTGGAGGACATCAAAGACAGGCGCACCTTGGCAGAGAAGCTGGGAGGCTCCTGTGTGGTCACCCTGGAAGGAAGCCCTGTATAAAACCATGACTACCGGGTCCTGTTGAAGAAGAGGAATTACCCGACTTTAAAAAAATCCCAGGGTTTCGGCTGTTCATTCCAGAACGCGAAGGAATTGTGTGGGAGGGCTTGTGGGTTCAAATTTTACTTCATGGTTTATGTTGCGTCATTCCACTTTACAGCACTTCTCTAAATGACGGCCCCCTGTAAAAAAAAAAGGCAACTGAAAGCGATCGTTTAGTACGTTTAAACTTGTATCTCTGTTTTATCCATGCTTCAGCTGAAGATCATTCCCATGTTGTCCTTGCTATCTGACGTTCAGTACTGCTGGTTCAAGCTTACAGTTCCATCAGTTAATACCCATGTACTCCATTTGGACCAATGGGCTTGCTTGTTTTTTTCTACTTAAAAGTTTCCAGCATCAATTGCACGTTTTTTCATGGCCCAGATCCTTTGTTATACAATAAAATAACTTGAAGCTATTTTGTAAGCTTGGAACCGAATCTGTATGGGAAACTGAAGTAGCAGGTCAACGTTTACAAGCTTTGTTAGTCACATTTGTATGTTTCGCAAATAAATGTGTCACTACATTTACATTTAGTCATTTAGCAGACGCTCTTATCCAGAGCGACTTACAGTAAGTACAGGGACATTCCCCCCGAAGCAAGTAGGGTGAAGTGTCTTGCCCAAGGACACAACGTCATTTGGCACGGCCGGGAATCGGCCAGGAATCGATCCAACAACCTTCTGATTACTAGACCGATTCCCTAACCGCTCGGCCACCTGACTCCCTAGAAAGTGTATTGTTGTGCAGAGATGTATGATGCAAGGAGAGGTGTACAAACTCATGTTGAAAAATGGATTCTGAAGAGATACAAGTTTAAACAAATACAATCGCTATAAATAGCAATTTGTGGGGAAAATGGATCATAAAATGTATGCATTTTTTTTTTCATCAGACGTTCCAAGAGTGTCCTTTTCACATTTATGAAGAACCTAATGTATTGATTTAATGGTTAAAACTTGGTATTTCATTGCACTTCTCTAAATGAAGAACAAAAAAATAAGTCTTAAATAGCTATTTGTGATCAATAATTACACAATCAATGTTTTTTGTCAAAGGCTGTCCATATAGTTTCCGCAACTAACAAAAACTGAAAAATAAGAAAATAAAAAGCTTTACAGTGTAGTGAATGGAAGTTTTATGTTCACCATTCCATGGTTGTCTCTGAATATTCTCAAACACGGTGTGAACAACTGTGGATTACGTTATAGTGAGTGGTGCTTTAAAAAAATATATCTGGATTAATTACAGAGATGGACTGTGTGATTGTACAATGAACCAGAAAGCTGTAACCATTACCATAGTTTAAAATAACTATTCTCAAGGTGAACATGTAGATTATTGGTCTAATTGATCAGTTGATTTCCTTATCCACTATACACGTGTATCTTGGTAATCTATGAAAATAATTAATTGATTTGCCTAATTTACCAGTTAATCCTCGTTTTGAACACTTCTTGCGTGTTGATCAGAACATTGATCAACGCTTGTTTATGGTTCATTCCTGCTTTTGTATTTTTAAAGGTGCGTTATGCAGCCTTTCCCATATACAATCAGCTCGAGGTCTGATGTATTTGTACTGTAAGAAAAAAAACTCTTAAAAACAATGAATTGTAACATCACTTGAAACTTGGAAGTGGCCAGCCTTTTACCAACGGCATTTGTCCTGGTTTACAGCGGGTTATCACCCCCAGAGGTTTGGAATATGATGCACTCTAGACCCTACCAAGGCTGTATTCGGATTCATGATAAAAGGGTTACTAAGATTAATGTTTTGGTCATAGGCTACTCTTAATTCCATGTATTTGCACCTTAAGTAATATAATAAAAATAGGCATACAAATGTGCGTGGTGCACTGAGGATATAGCGAGAATATAGTTTATTTGCCAAATTTAGCATGGTTATGGTCAGTGAAACTGTATCTTGAGCTTTCTGCAAACCTTGATTATAGTAAAGTGTGATAATTTAAAGTGCTTAATAATACAAACGGAGAATTAATTACTTTTGCTCCCAAATGAATTGTTGGACAACTTGAACGGGGATTTTAAAGTGGGTTAATTCATTGAATTTAGATAGAAACTGGGATATTGCAGTTGGAATAAGCCTTCAAGAGGAAGTTGCGATTAATATTGTGGGTGTTTTTGTCTTCTGTCAAAATAAATAAAATGCACTTCCGTTACTCTTTGAGAGACTGATTATTTACTGCTGATTGTGCTTTTTCCGGTGTTGTATCACCCGATGCATGACTCTCTGGATTGGCGAGTGGCAGAGTGTAAACCTTACAGGAAGGTAGATTTCCAGGAGCAGGGTTGGACTGTAAACCTGCAGGAGGGTATCTCTCCAGGAACATGGATGGAGTGTATCTCTCCAGGAACATGGATGGAGGGTATCTCTCCAGGAACATGGATGGAGTGTAGCTCTCCAGGAACTGAGTCCTGCCACCAAGATTCTTATTTGGAGGCAGCTCTGGCACCGCTGCTTGACGTCAGCTTTTTAACCATCGAGACGAAATGTGCAGGTAAATACTCGGCTGTTACGTGACGTAAGGGGGCGGAGTGAGATTGGAATAATCATGCGAGATTTATTTCTTAATGGAGATTCGCACGACAGTATAGAGAATTGACATACAGCACAGTTTAGGCTACTGGCACAGTGAGCAAGGCTATTTTCTGCCTCCTGTGTCGATTTAGGTTACAAATGAGTAATGTTGGAAGAACCACGGCGGCTACGCAAGCTCTTGGGATATCATCACCGGAAAAGATGATTACGCTAAAGTGAGAGGTTTGGAACTGAGGCGGCAATGCCGTTTTAGTCGAGAGAACTTGGCTAAACAGGAGACTGCTTGAGAACGTCGGCTCGTGGGGAATCGAAATTAGAAATGCAGAATGTTGACACAACATATGCTAAAAGAAATCTGGACACTGTGCCCAATTTCGTGGGTAACAGAACTCCGATATCTACTGCCAAACCGTAGCAAGTGAGGAGCGAGCAAAGATGCCTGCAGTGACCGTGACCGGAGAAGCGCCCTTTCTCAACGGGGGTGGGAGAGAAGAGGTAGAACGTTGGTTTGTCTGTGTGTCTACGTGGGTTCCTGTTTGTGTGTGCGTGCACGCTATATGCGCTTGAGAGTGTACTAAACATGTAGCCTATGTGTTAGTTTACCATTTTAACACTCCCTTAACACAGTCAAGTGGCAACTAAATCCTCCACTCCGAGACCAACATGTTGAGCGCAAAAAGCTGTGCAGTTTGAGATGGGGGTTTGAGTGTCGAGCTCACATCAGTTTCCAGCGCGAGACCATACGCTCGTAGATTTTAGCATTGTGCCCCACAAGGTGACTAGAAGAGTCGCCCTTCGTTAACGGAGAGACTGAACTGCAATGCAGTTGGAACAGGAGGAGAAATATTGGATATGCGACATGACTTATCTTACAAGAGGAACCATATCACTAACATTTTATTGATAGATTAGCAGGTTAAAGGCTTCAAATGATCATTAATCACCGTATGGACCTTAAAGACGAGCACAGGTGACATTTATTAATGTTCCTTGCTCCATAATGCTAGCCGTCTGTAATGTCTTGTTAGCCGTCTGTAATGTCTGGACGTGCAGTGACTGCATCCATTTCTCCACCTCGCAGTGCCTCCAAAGATGGGATGCTTAGGGCAGCGCACATATTCTGGTCAAATCTTTCCCAGGACAATTGACAATGTAATCTAACTAACAAGGACCACGAGTCAGCTCTTATATTCCATCTAACGCCTTCGAGTAAGGAAATCTTGCTCGATTCCAAAACAGTGGCAAATGTAGCCTACTAGTGCAAAGCGGTTGGCAAAACTTTTAGCATTATTCTGTACAGTAAACTTTGTTGTGAACCATCATTGCCTTAGTTACGCCGCCAACCGACACAGGGTATGGATGAGCAACACTATTGTTTTTTATTGTAGACATTAACTAGCATTAGACAGAGAGAACGCGATTAGACCATCAGGACAGGATAATAAGTGTCTCTTTAAAGGAAGATTACTCTGATTTAATGTGGCACAAAGTCGTTTCACGGTCCTACTGTCAATACATTCAGTGGAAAAGGGAAGTCTTTTTTTATTTATAACTCCTGGTCCCACTCCCTTTCTCTCAGTCTTTTTTATCTTCCTAGCTAATTGGCTTTTTAGTGCAGGGCACATTGAGAGATGGCCCATCATTAAAACACTCCCTCCCCCCCCCCCACACACACACACACGCACACATTTCTGTCTCTCTCACTGTAAGTATACCATAGACGTTCTATCTGCTTTCCTCTCCAGACCACGAATGGCAGTGCAATTAAACCCTTTTCACCTCCACTAAGCTGAATCCATATCCTCAGTCGTGGCATCAGCCTGCCCTTTTACAGAGCAGACACCCAGCAGGGGTACGGTTGAGACAGAGGGGGTCTTTTTGAGAGGGTAAAGCTCGGTGGTTAGAGCACTTGACTACAGATCAAGAGGTCATAAATTCAAATCACAGCCCTCTACTTCTTTACATGACTTTGGATGAAAGCATCGGCTAAATGTATATGTTATCTGACTCCTCCCAGAATCCTTCTGATTCTTCAGAGTCCTACCACTCCCTCTCTTCCTTCACTTAGTCCCGTCCAGGAGCCTTTCTAAGCATGTTCTGCTTTATCACTTTGCCTGTGCCACGGTACCTTTCACTGCCTCTGGCAGAAGACTGCAATCTGCACTCTCCCCCACTCTAATGAGGTCTAAAAGCATCAGGCTTTTCCAATGTCCGCTAAAACCCTGTGCTTAAGAGGGGCTGTGTGTGGTATGGGTTACACTCTGCCAGGAAATCTGAACACGTCTCCAGAGACTTGAGATGATGCATCTGGTTTTCAGCGTGAGAAGGGTACGGGGCAGGGCAGTCCAGATGGGGACATTGGGAAGCAGAATGCATTGAATTTCGTTCCCTATTAGAAGCAGAATATCAGGTTTTAATCCTCTCCTTTCCTTGTCTCTCTTCTCCTGTTGTTTACCACCCCTCCCCCAATCCTTCTACCTATCTTTATTTCCCCCCTCCCTTTGGCAACTATAACTCATCATCATTTGCCTTGTCCCTCTGAACCAAAACGCTTTGATCAACATCCCATTCACAACTCTAACGATACTCAACCCATTGTTATCTTTCCTGTCGTCCTCTCACACTTTGTCCCTGAGTCTTGACCGTATCTCCCATTTATAACTTTCTAACGAAATCTCTGTGTGCCTACCTCTCCCCCCCACCCCTCTCCCCCTGTTCTCCATACCTTGTCCCCCTGCCCCTCTCCCCCACCCCCTGTTCTCCAAACCCCCCACCCTGTACCCCGTAGCAGCGTCCCTGTAAACCCTCCCTCCCCGGCTCCCTGTGTCGAGAGTCCCACTGGAAATGCCTGCTCCTCACGCTGCTCATGTTCGGCTGCTTCGGCACTCTCAGCTGGTGCTCTCTCTACCGAGTCACCGTCATGGCCGCCGACGACCACGGCCTCTACTACGGCGGCCGAGCCCGGCTCTACCACGACAGCCCCTGCTCAAACGGCTACGTCTACATCCCCGTGGCCTTCCTGGTCATGCTCTACATCGTCTACCTGGTGGAGTGCTGGCACTGCTACTCCAAGACGGCCTCGCTGGCGAGGGTGGAGATCAGCCAGGTGTACGACCGCGTCCAGAGGCTGCAGCAGGCCATGCCCTGCATCTGGTGGAAGGCCATCAGCTACCACTACGTCCGCCGGACGCGTCAGGTGACGCGCTATCGCAACGGCGACGCCTACACCACCACGCAGGTCTACCACGAGCGGGTCAACACGCACGCCTCCAGCTCCGAGTTCGACTACACCCGGCACGGCGTGAAGGACGTGTCCAAGGAGCTCCTGGGGCTTCTGGAACACGCCGCCACCCGCCTTCGCTTCACCAAGTGCTTCTCCTTCTCCTCCGCCCGCGCCGAGGCCGCCTACCTCACCCAGCGTGCTTGCTTCTTCGCCGACAACGAAGGTTTGGACGACTACATGGAGGCGCGCGAGGGCATGCACCTGAAGAACGTCGACTTCCGGGAGAACATGCTGGCGTTCCCCGACCCCGCGCGGCAACCCTGGTTCTCCCGACGACACGTGTTCTGGCTGGCCTCCGCCCTGCTGTTGTCCTGGCCGTTGCGCGTCATCTCGGAGTACCGGACTGCCTACGTCCACTACCACGTGGAGAAGCTGTTCGGCGAGAACGAGGACGCCAACGACAACGATAGCGCCGAGGCGGGGAGCTACCGTCACGGTCTGGGGGCGCGGGAACGCGGGGGCCCCAGACTGCGCGTCATCTCCAGGGTCAACACGGTGGACATCACCGAACTGGAGTGGCACATCCGCTGCAACCAGCAGATGGTCCCCAGTTACTCCGAGGCGGTGTTGATGGACCTCAACACCGGCACGCTGGCGCCCACGCCGCACAACCTGACGAGGAGGAACTCCAGCTACGTCCTCCAGAGCTGCCCCAGGTGCTGCAGGTCCACCAGCAGCTCCTCGTTGCCCTCGCGCGTCAGGGGCAACGTCGCGATGGGCGCCGGGTCTTTGCGGAGCGGGACGGTGGGGAGGCTAGGGGCCGGAGGGAGGCTGGCTCTCAGCCGTAGCGTGTTCTCTCTGGGGCGCCTGCACACGGTGCGTCAGGCCTGCCTGTTCCACTCCAGGAGCCTGGGAGGAGGACTGGGAAGCCGGGGGGACGACGGGGGAGGAGGGGGAGGGTTTCTGGGGCTGCGGAGGACCAACGAGGAGGGCAGAGGGGTCCTGGTGGGAGAAGAAGAGGATGAGAACGAGGTTCGGCTGCAGGAGGACGGGGAGCAGGAAGTGGAGGGAGGGAGGTCAGAGGTCAGGGAGGGGATCACAGAGAGGCCTCCAGCCTATCAGGAAGCTCTCCACTTCCCTGTTCTTATCGTCCACGGTGAGGAGAGCTGTCATGGAGGCGGAGACCTGGACACGGGATAGTCCCCTGCGATTGGCTAGGGTGATATACACTGCGATTGGCTAGGGTGATATACACTGCGATTGGCTAGGGTGATATACACTGCGATTGGCTAGGGTGATATACACTGCGATTGGCTAGGGTGATGTACACAACTGAAACTATGGAACGAGGAAGAGTAGAATAAGGGAGTAGAGGGACGGTCTGTGTGTGTGGAGGTGAGGACATGATTGGAATGCTGTTAGATGGTTGAATTAGTCACGGTGACCGGAAAACAGTCAGGCCCTTTAAGGTTGACCTTCCTTATCCGAAAAACGGGTTGAAGTTTGAGATTATAACAAGACTGTTGTGAGGGACAATATATGTCAAATGTCTTGTGTGGCGCACAGTGCACGAGTTGCACTTTATTTTATAGTACAGAACCACACACAACTATGAAGTGAATACCAGGGCAAAAAGTACCATCAGAACAACAAAATGGCCGTCTTGGTACGAAACGGAAGCTGTTCTTTGCATGTTTCCTCCAGCATCAACAGATGTGTGACTCCGTGAAATGTTAGGTGATCTAAGAGGCTCTCTGTATTTAGAGATTAGGTGGAAGGTAGGAGAAGGTAGTTGTGAAGGAAAGACAAGTTTAGCTTTTCAAGCCGAATCTACAAATTTGTCTTTGTAAAGAAAACAATGTGGTTATAGTTAAACGTTCAGGTTGCACATGGACAGAACAATTGTAATGCAGTAGATTTACCTTCAGTGTATCAATATTAAAACATATTTAACCTAGATAATATAGTGACGTCATCAGAAGCAGCATGATTGCATAGACAGTCCAAAACTCAACAATCCTCCTATAACTATACCTGCCCAACAGGATGGCAGTAATGACATGTGATCAGAAATACACAGTATAGGAACATCTAGATGCAAAATGTTCACCTACAGGCGTATTAGTTTAGATCATTCAGTAGTATCTAATAGTATACAAACGTCCTCCATAGTGATGCGATGAGTCCTGAAGGGTCCTACTGGAGATCAGAGATCAGAGCTGGTGCCACGGAGATGTGTGGGATCAACAGGAAGACGCGTGCGGTCCTTCCTGTCCGAGCAGGACCAGGGGGAACGTGGAGCAGGGGGAGGACGTCAGGCGGGCAGAGCGAGAAATCAACCGCACCTGAGCGACTCCAGTTGCTCCGTCTCTGTTCTTCCTGAAACATGACCCCCCCCCCCCACCCCCCCCTGATGAAACACGACACCCCCCCCCACCCCCCCTGATGAAACACGACACCCCCTCCCCCCCCCCCCTCCCCCTTATCAAAATCTCGGCCACGTGTCTCTCTCCACTTTTATAAAGCAGGGGGGTTCCTCCAAGTCTCAGGTATACCCACTGTGACATCACCGTGTGAGGTCAGATAGGTTGCAGTCCCATATCCACCGTCCCATACTCACATTCTCTCGTCTTTCTGTTGGTCCCATCAACAATACTGTGTGTGCGGAAACCTTGACGCATATAAAATATCATATGTGTTAATGTTGCAAGTAGACAAAATGTCTCCGAAAATCTCTTTGTCTGTCACTGTCAGATTTCTGAGGAATTGGTATAGTTCAGTGAGAAAGTATTTGACTGTGTAGCTAGGTTAAGATTCCACTCTGCACATCCCTTTGGAGAAAAGCACCTGCTAACTGAATACATTCATTGTTGTGATCTAGACTAGTTTACTCGGCACATAAATCAGCATTACCCGCTCAGTGTAATGTGGTTTAAATCAGTGGTTTAAACTTTAAATAAACGTATTGTGTCCAAGCACAACTAAACACAGTAAATACCAATACCCAGATACAGATACAAACCAGCACGCTAATATGTGCTCTGCTGTTCATACAAACACGTTTGTATGAACACATGTTTTAAGCACAATCTTGCTTAAAGTTGCCACGCAATCTTCTAGCACGAACATTTTAACAGGTAATTTTGAACAGTAATAATGTACTGGCATCGTTAAGCACCACAGTGAAGTCAGTGTGTGTAACGCTAACCCTAGTGAAATACAAAAGCACATCGAATCATGACAATGACTATGGCAACTCCTTAATTATTAACTATTACAAATCCATGTTAAATGTGATCATGTTGAGTATGGTGGTGGCACAGAAGCACTAATAAAATCTGTCAACTTTAATGTTTTCTCATTGTCTTTTTGGTTGATAATATATTCGTCAAATAATATATTTGTAATAACAATTTATATTATTATGATGACCAGTAATATGTTATTTAACTGGTGGATTTGGTTCACATGAAAACTATGGATGATGACATGTCCAAGTACATTCAAGCCACAGTCTTTTGGCTGCTTTCCCTCTCCCCCTCCCTTCCGCCTTCCTCTCATCTTCCCTCCCCTCCCTCCCTCCTTCCTCTCCTCTCCCTTCTTCCTCTCATCTTCCCTCCCCTCCCTCCTTCCTCTCCCTCCCTCCTTCCTCTCATCTTCCCTCCCTCCTTTCTCTCCTCTCCCTCCTTCCTCTCCCTCCCTCCTTCCTCTCATCTTCCCTCCCTCCTCTCTCTCCCCTCCCTCCTTCCTCTCCCTCCTCTCATCTTCCCTCCCCTCCTTTCCTCCATAATCTGGATTTGGGGCGGGGCTGTGACCCATCACGTCTCATGTGAAACACAAGCTGGACATCCACTGTGTTGGGACCTGAGAGATGAGGGAATATCTCGAGACAGGAAACACTGTGCACGTTTTCCACACGTGAAACTGTTCAAGTTGTGGTAAGTGACAAATAGGTGATTTTTCCTTTCTTGGTTTCTTCTCTAGATTAGTGTAAATCATTTGTGGGTACATGGATAATACTTTCTATTTGGAATTCCAGTTACAGAACAGGGACAAAACATAACATTGGTGTGATTATATTTATAGTCAGTCACATGTAAGCCTCTTTAAATTAGAATACAAGTAGTCGTTTATTCCATTTCGCTGTTGACACAGTGAGTAGTGGGAGTTCTGTCACCAGAAAATAAGCCAGAAGAAATAAGATTAGCAGTAAGCTGCTTGCAGATGATCAAGACAATGGCTGCCGTCAATCATAGTCTTCATGAACATTCACAAGAGGAGGGCTGTGGATTCGAAAGTGGTTTTAATGTGAACTGTACGGCGACGTTAAATCACGCCAGTCAAGTTGTATTCCTCCTAAGGGGTTGGCTAGTTCAGCTCTGTGTTTGTGAACTTGTCTTCCTGCTCCTACCATCCACTAAACTACCATCCAACACTTCTCTCCTACACGTCACCCTGTCCGTCTACCCCTCATGCTTATACCCCTCGAGTCTGACAACTCTTGATCGTTTTCTTTGTAACCCTCAACCTCCAACAGTGTCATATCCCATCCTGCCACCCCACCCAGCCGGATCCAACCGTGTCATACCACCCAACCCCCCCACTACCCCACTAAGCCCAACCCAACAGCCTCCGACCCCCCTAACCCCCCCCTTCCCTCCCCTCCACCCAAACAACCTCTTAACCCCTTACAACCACCCTACCCACCCATCCCGATGTCTAAGGAGCAGGTGGACTCGGTGGTGCTCAGCGTGGAGGCTGTGCTGGCGGAGGCTGCCAGGCTGCAGGACCGGTGCCAGGCGCAGAGCGGCCAGCTGGCCGTGGTGACCGCCCAGTTGAGGCAGGAGACACTCAGCCTGCGAGAGCACAGCCAGGCCGTGCAGGCAGACATGGCCGCCATGCGCAGGACCCTGGAGGAGTTGCTGGACACCAAAGCGGCTTTCGAAGCGAAAGAAAGACAATCTCGTAAACTGAGCAGGCAACTGTGAGAGAGTTGGGGGGTTTGATGAGGGATGGGGTGAAAATGGAGTAGTGAGATTTTAGAAAAATGACATGAGAGGCTTTTATTTGTTAAAATAATCTTCAAACACACTTCAAATATCAGGGTAATGAGTGGAAATGAAACCATGATTGTCTATCATGAAACAAAATGTTGCACCAACCTTCTTTCAATGAATTGCATTTCCCTAACAGAATGTATATATTTAGTTTAAGACAATTGTGAAAGTTTGAGTTAGAGGAAAATGTACCTTGTAAATAAAAAAGCATCCACGTTTGTCAAAAAAAGAAAGTCTGACTGTCATGCGAACACAATTATTGATTTTGATCCTATTAGTCTTTGGCAGTTTGTTGATATCATGTTACTTATCTCTCAATCTCATCTACAGCCAAGCTGAAAATAATATTCAGCACTTTGCACCTCTCAATTTCTGTAGCAGACTATATTACATCTGGATAAACCTGATTCACAGTGGTTCCTTACCACATCTCAAAACCCACACTCAGCTCAGACCCATTCTGGAGGGTTCCCATGCAGGATCCAGGGTGCGGTGACCTGGAGAAGAGGTCAGGGGTCAGACAGGGCGGTGGAAGAAGGGCTCTCTCTCAGTGACACGCCACAGTGACTCAGACTGCGTCTCCTGACGTCTCTGCACCAACACCACCACCACGATCAGAACCCAGAAGAAGAAGTTGACCCACACTGACCGCTGGACAACACACGAAGAAGAAGAGAAGAGGAAACCACATTTTCCAAATCATTACATTTGGTTCGGGTAAGCGCTTAGTAATCAGCACCATTCAAAATGTTCAAATGTGTTTATTAACAGGCGTTTTGAAACTAGTTTGGGGCAAGGTTTGAAAGTGGGAATGCCAGGATGCACCTCAGAGTTGCATAAACCTGAGTAGAACTGCGTCCCAGTATTGGGGCTGGCCCAGGTTACATTCTCGGCCTCTTCACAGCTAAAACAAAAACAAATAATTTACACAACAGAACACAGGACAGTGGCGTGTAATTCATGGATTCATTTCGCGGACGCTTTTATCCAAAGGGACATCATAAATTGTGCATATGGAAAATACAGTTGAAAATCAAGGATCAGAAATTCTAACAGTATTTCAGTGGTCAGGGCCAGTGAACGATGCACCACACGTGATCGTGTTTCCACAGTGACAAACGTCTCTGAAAGGAGACAACGGATGAATCCGTTGCCGTGCCCTCACCCGTGTAAGGACGGCACGTTGTGGCGAGCCGACAGACACAGACGCTCTCTCCCAATCCTCAAGGTGCATCCCGACACCACCAGGAAGAACAGCACAACCCCGCAAACACACAGAGTCACGTTCAGCCACAGTCTCTCCCTGAGGACGGCCGGAGGGAGGAATCAAACGTGACATTCAGGATAACAAGGACACAAATGCAACTCGGTTAACATCCTCTTTGTTATTTTTTAATCCATTTTAAGTAGGCCTAAATGTTAATTATAACATAATGACATTTATAATATAATGTATATTATTATATATATTATATTATATTATTATATTATTATAATGTATAAGGTGAAAAATACAAAATAATATAATACTCTCAATATGAATGAATGTGATAATTACATAATTGCATTAATAATATGATCATACGAGGTTAATAAACCATTAATGATATTTGTTGTCGATGTTAGACTCTCTGCATGGCGCCCCTGTTGGTGGCTGTGGTACTTCACCTGTTGACCTCTTCGTCCACACAGCAAGTGTAGATCCAGTAGAGCGTGAGAGAGAAGCAGTAGATGGACACACACACAGAGATGGCCGAAATAAAGTAGCATAAGGAGGGGTGACTGGGGCTCTGTAAGACCAAGTTTCTGCCTGTAGTGTTGTATAGAACTGTCCCGTATAAAACGCACTGCCCTGCAAAGTGACCCTGGAACACACAAAAATAGATGCACAGAATTACAGTTTTACAAACATATTTGCCATTGTGCTACTCCATATGCCCACTGATTAGTGTAGGTTTATTTTTATTTATTTTTTATTTTATTTTTTATTACATGTCTAAACCCGGTTATCTGAAATAATCATAGACAATGATACCGAGACGGTGTTGGCTCAGCGGTGGGGGAAACACACGCTTTCCAATTAACATGCCTACCAGACAGCCGCGCTAAAGCAGCCTTTCACACAAAGGGCCTCTCTGTCTCCGGCCCTGAATAGATACAGCTAGGAGCCTAATTCAATAGAGGTGGAATTCCAGATTTTGTTTTTACATCCATGATCACTCTCATTCTCTAACCCATACCTCCTTTTCGTATCTTTTGTTAAACAATAGGGTCTAAGTATTTAAAACGCACCAAATTCTGTATAGGGAAATTCAATCTATAGGCCTATATCATATCCTCCGGTGTTACATAGGGAAACTCCTTAGTGTTTATGATAACGTTAAACATTTTCCAGGATATAGGCCTTCGGAGTTAATCCAGGTTACAAGTTTAAAATATAGGCTATTTGCAATGTAAATAGCTCAAATGATAAAACTATAGGTTATAGGCCTACCTGAGTGATGGTCAGCGAGGCCGCTGTTATTATTCCACATATGAAGCAGCCAGCATACAACAACATCTCCAGAATAAGGAGCCACGGCAAGACCATCCCGGACATTTGTACATTTGAACAAATTCTTTCGCTGGTTTATAGAACCAATCTAGACGCGCCTTGTGGACCAAACCATCTGCAATAGACACACTCTCAACCGAGATCCTTCGTTTCCTACAATGTTGACGTTTTTGCATATATTGCAAATCATTATTAGATTAATTGAAAGAATACGATGCATTCATAGGCTACTGCACTGTTTCTTGGAATGTGATTGTCTTGTTACTTTTGCATGCGCAAGACATTAGAGAAGGGGCCAAATCTGCATAAGTAAATTGTGAATATATTAAGCGATAGTCTGCATATCAGTTTTGTTATACAGTTTTCTATCACATTTACAAGTAAATTGTTTATAAAGTTAATACTCAAGAACTCACGACTTTCTTTAGCCTGCATCTACAGTGCTGACCACAGAAGGGCGCTGTGTAACCAAGAATCACCTATTCGGAGCAACAGCGGATTTACAGTATGTAGGCTAAACGAATCGGATTCACACAACCATTTTGATCTACATGCTTGCAGGTCGCCATTGTAAAAAGTTAAATATTGTCTCTTCACCCTCGGCAATTTAGAAAGTGATTAAGGATTATCTAATATTTTCAGAATTAGCTACTTAAATTAATTTCTAGGACGTTATACATTCGGAGAGATTTGACAATGCATAGAGGCTATTTTGTCAGATATGTTTTTGCGACAAAATAGAGCCTGGCCTGACTTGAACTGATCTCTGACATGTTAATATCCGTTCTGCCGCACGAGCAAAGGAACAAGATCAAATCATAACCGTACTCATTATCATTCATGACACTGTCAAGCGATGTGAATTTGAATACCCAATACAGAAACAGGGATGGAATACAAATGCAATTCAATATCCCTCACCCTGTGATTTTGCACACATTCATAGAAGGCTAAACCTGATCCGATGAATGAGGTTACGTCGAGACGCAACATGTCCAATCCCTGTACTGTAGGTAGGCTACAGGTCAGATAGCCAGTATCAGCATCAGCACAGAGTTACCCTCTGAAAGTTTAAAAAGGAGTTGTAAGGTAAAGCTGTCTGGAGGACAGTGCTTTTGTGCTTTTCATATGGGACCTAGGATGACAGTTTGTCTGTTAATAACAAAAGTGACATGTTCCAAATCAGGGACCTGCCTTTTTGTTTTCATTTCGTAGGTCCTTCCACCGCTTGATGAGATCACAGATTATATTAGGAGCAACACTGATCTAATCAGAGTATTTCTACAAACTTAAAGGAGAGCACCATCATTGATCTATGGGGTAGAGCAGGAGAAGCCTGTAATCTGGTCCCCCATATCTTGCTAAACAAAATGTTGTTCCTGTAGTCTGTCTTTTTAAGAAGACCTAGGAACACAATGTGCTCAGCCGTGTTGACATGACACCAGACACCCCTGTCTCCCTCCCTCCGCCGCTCACATGCAGAGACATAAACACGTTTTTTTTTTTAAATAACTGGTCTCTCTACACTGCATATTAACACAGAAAGACAGGACACTTACTCAAAGTATACCTGACCTACCCTCCTGCATTACTTTAGCATGTACTATATTAAAACCCACACTATATATCAACCACCATACATGGACCTCCTTTCCAAGGAACACACACCCTCTACTCGCCTCACATGCTTCAGATTGCAGAGCACATGTGCGGCATGTTTTTCTACAGCAGGGGTACAGGGTGTAGGCAATGGACACAAACAATGTTCATGTAGTGTCCCTAACCACTCATGGGAGTCAGATGGCTGAGTGGTTAGGGAATCGGGCTTGTAATCAGAAGGTTGCTAGTTCGAATCCCGGCTATGCCAACCAAATGACGTTGTGTCCTTGGGCAAGGCACTTCACCCTACTTGCCTCGGGGGGAATGTCCCTGTACTTACTGTAAGTCGCTCTGGATAAGAGCGTCTTCTAAATGACTAAAATGTAAATGTAAATGTACATCTTCAGGTCCTGGGTATAGACCCTGGATCAAATCCTGGAACGAGGAGACCTAGACATATTTCAGTGGTCAGAACGGACTGGATACTGGTTTCAGTTAACATGGTTTGCATTGATCTACATTGACTGCAAAGAAATGCAAAAATTGATTGTGTCTGTCTTGATTGTGTCTTGATTAGTTTGTCAATAGGGCATTTCCCAATTTTCTCTTTGCGTAAATATGTTATCTTGAGTAATTATACTTTATCTTAATAGCTCTTAGAATAAGAATGCAGGTAATTTTAATGTGGTCAAAATTCCAGATCTACACAGCCTGGATTAGAAATTATTTCAGACTTTAGACTTTTAAATCATGAGGTAGGAGATTATTGAAACAAAGAGGCTTTGAATGTGTTAGACACAATTTGGGAACCAGTTCCTCTCGTTAAGGGGGGTTAGGCTTTTTTGAGTTTGACATGTTCTGCCACTTTGGAACCATGCATTCTCATTCAACTTGTTTGCATGTTCCTGAAATGTTATCCATAGCCTACATTCAGTTATAAAGATTTGATAGAAATTACATCCTTTGACGTTATAAAATACACATGATTTCTTGAAGCCGATTCGCAATTCAAAACAAAAACAAGCTATATCGGCTTTGGTTTTATGTTAGTTTTTCTGGGTATTGAACAACGATAGCTACATCAAGTACAGCACTTGTTTGTCACATCTCAAGAAAACATGAGGACGGGGTGGGGTACACGGAGGTGACTAGTTAAGGTCGTATCCATTGTTAGGATTCCAGAAGATAATACGCACTGATCTTGCGACTTTCTCACGAGATGGCCGTCGTTATATAGAATAGATAATTGTGTGAAGGCTCACTCAGAGTAATTAATTTAACTCTATAACAGAAAATAGCTAAATAGTTTTAGCGTTCGTGGCAGCGCCTCCTTAATTCTTTTGGGCAGTTGTCGGCTTGAGGACATGACGGCTTGCTATATAACCACTACCATCACTGATGCTTCGAAATAAACATTTTCTGAGCTATAGTAGCAGGGAGTACCATCAATCTAATTAAGATCCAGTCAACCTCTTCAGGTAAACCATTGTATTATATTCTGCTCATTTATAAAAACAATGCATTCTAGAAGAGAGTCGTTTTTATTTTATTCTTTTGAAACTTTGTATTGTTTAGTTAAATAGACCAAAATATTGTTTATGTAATTGTAATATACAAATAATGGAATAGTCTCTTTTCAGTGGTAAGCAGAGCTGCACATTTTATTCCTATTAAGGTTGGCAATAGTTTTAGCGCGTTAATACCAAGCAAGCACGCGAATTGAACTAGATTAATCCGGTTTGCCGTGCCCACGTTGTTAACGGGTTTGTTAGACGGAGCATAACGCTTCACATTTATCGAAAATATGTCATATGAATTGTAGTTTTGTTGGGTTTTGTGTGGCATTTGGGCTTTCAACACATGAAATGTGCCTATTTCAGGTGATGCAATGTCACATTGACGTTACCTCCTAGAGGTTGATACCATTGCGCATGTGTCATGACTGAAACCGGTTTATTTGCTCAGTTTGACAGCCACGAGAAAACGTTGCCGGTCAAGACATTGTCTATAATTTCCCCTGTATTTTTTTTCTCTGAAGAAATATTAAGTGAGACTTAAGTGGGACCGCCACAATGAGCAAAGACGCCGAGGTAGACCTGAAAGATGTGGAGCTCAACGAGATGGATCAGGAGAAGCAGCCCATGACTGCCGACGAGACGGGAAATGGAGAAGCCGTCTCTCCCACTGGGACAGAGAAAAATGGCAGCGTAAAAGTGAAAATCCCAGAAGAAAAGCAGAGTAAATTTACTGGCCTGTCCAAGGAGGAGCTTCTCAGGGTAGCTGGCACCCCAGGGTGAGAACCTAATTATATACGGAGGCCTATTTTGTTTGGATAGGAACAAAGAGAGACTATATTTGACACTGTATCCATTCATCACTACATTACATACATTTAAACAAATCTATTATAAATTGATGTTCAATATGTAACTTAATCTCCCTTAATCTTCATCCCCATCTCCTTCCCTCCCTTGTCTCTACCACAGTTGGGTCAGGACCCGCTGGGCCCTCCTGATCCTGTTCTGGCTGGGCTGGCTGGGGATGCTTGCCGGAGCGGTCGCCATCATCGTGCAGGCACCTCGCTGCAAAGACCTCCCTGAGATGAACTGGTGGAACTACGGACCTCTGTACCAAGTTGGGGACGTGAAGGCCTTCTCAGACTCCCAAAATCTGCAAGGTACTTTCACCCAGGCTGAGGGCACCGGAGTTTGTGGGGGCTCTTGAATAAGGATCTCTGGAAAATTTGGGCAATGAGGAGGAGGAGGGGGGGGGGGGGGGGGGGGGGTTGCAGAAGGGTAGTGTTGATTACTGGGATGAGTAGCGTTCACGTGTCGGCGTGGCTGAATCTGCTGGAGCACTTAATCTGAAGCCGCAGCTGTCACCTAGCAACTCTCGAAACATGCTGACCTCTTCCTATGACTCGGACGAAATTCAGGCTAAAAAAACCCCTCCCTCCTCGTGTCTTCCACTCTTCCTGCTACTGAGTATGCACGTTTCTAATGGGGTCTGCTAAGGGTCACAACCTTTTGCATTTGAAACGAAGGTTGTGGCCCTTCTGGTGAAACATTACCCGCTTACCCACAAGCACTTTTATCTTTTGTATTTGTCGTAACATTTTTGTTCTGCTGTCTGACAGGTCTGGAGCAGAAGATCGACAGTCTGGGCCAGCTGAAGGTAAAGGCACTGGTGGTGGGGCCAATCCACGTTGCCCCGGCCAACGACCCTGAGAATCTGAATTTCGAGGCGGTATCATCTGAGGCCGGAACCCTGGAGCAGTTTAAGGGTCTCATACACACAGCGCACAAGAAGAGTGAGTTTTGCCCTTCTGGTCCTAAAAATATAAATGGATTTTTCTTTGGTTTGCCAACCAATCAATTTGCGTGGTGAATTAAGGCCTGGTATTTGGATTTCTATCTTATTTTTATATCTATCTTGTTATTGTTCTTGTTCAGGCATTAATGTGGTCCTGGATCTGACCCCAAACTACCAGGGCAGTGAGCCATGGTTCTCTAACGTCAGTGTCACAAACGTTGCCGAGCGACTCAAGGTGAGAATCCACATGCAACTGTATATGTATGAGAGAAATGATCATCACATTTTATCATTTTAATAGATTATTATAATTGTGTGTGAGAAATGCCTGTATGTTTATATAAATATATGTATACATGAGTGAAGGTGAGGGGGGAGGGGGTGGTAGGTAATCTTGGTGAGTTGTGAGGGGTTGTTCATGTTTGGTTCCTCTCCCCAGGTTGCTCTGGTGTTCTGGCGGAGCCAGGGTGTGGACGGGGTCCAGCTGTCCGGGGTGGAACGCGTGGCTTCCGTGGTTCCTTCTCTCTGGGCTGACATCCGAGCTATGGTCCAGAACAACGGGACGGATGTGGAGAAGAAGAGGTATGTCATCTACATTAGTCTGTCTATAGGTGTTGATCTGTGGGCATCAGTGAAGCCCTCGGTGACTGCTTCTGAGAGGGGCTATACAGATTAAATGTAATTTATTATCCTATTGCTCCTTGAGATGGTTCATTAATGGATCATTCATCTAAACCAATTGGTGTTCCTTTGTATAATTGAGGAATTAGAGCTCTGCTTACTGATTCATCATATTAGTTTTACTGGTCACCTTGTGCCCTCTAGTGGCGTTAACTAGAACCACAGGGCATGAAGTCATTTCTCTGACACGCTTCTTCAGCTACTGTCAACTTTATTTCAGATGATGAATAAATGTGTCCTTTTTTCCCCCTTTTAGGATTCTGATTGGAGTTACGGACAGATCCTCTCCCATGGAGGTCAGCGTCCTACAGAACTCCACTGGGGTGGACCTGCTCATGTCAGGAGTCCTACGGTCTGCCGGAATGACAGGGATGGGCTGGGCCCAGGTGGTTCAGTATCTGTATGACACCTCAAAGCAGACCCAGCTGGCCTGGGGCATCGGGGACAGGACCCAGGGCCACCTGGCCTCTCTGGTGGGGTCCACCAAGGTCAACCTCCATCAGCTGCTCATGTTCACCCTGCCTGGGACCCCTGTCTTCAACTATGGAGATGAGATAGGCCTGGAGGACGAGGTGAGTCTCCATGGGAGACAGAATGATTGTGTGATTTATGTGTGTGAGAATGGTGAGGCGGGGTTGTCAGTTGCTGTATTATAGGTCTGCATCCTGTGCTGGTTCTCCTGTGTTGAGGGGTGTGTGACGTATTGCTTTTCTCTTCTTAACAGGCGACTTCCAAGGTTCCTATGATGCTGTGGGATCCTCTGGAGGAACCTGAAGGGATGAACGGCACTCTCAAGGTAACATGATGCTGATGTATTTCATTTTCTCTTTTAGAAATGAGCTGCACATTTATTTTTATTACAAAAAGGATATCCCATTGGAGGGGGGGGATTCCTTTGAAATTGCTAGACTTGCATGGCTGACCCTTTTGTCTTCATAATTGACTTCCCAGGAGGAGAGGAACCAGAGGCTGTCAAATCGCATCTTCTTCAAGACCCTCAGTGACCTGCGTGGGAAGGAGCGATCCCTTCAGCACGGCGACTACATCCCCCTCTTCAACTCCACCTCCGCCCTGGCCTACCTCCGCGTGTGGGACCAGAGCACACGATACGTGGCTGCCGTCAACTGGAGCGGGGAGGCCGTGACCCTAGAGCTGACCCACCCCGAGCTGCCGAAAGAGGCCATGGTCCGGGTGAGCACCGACACGGGTGCTCTGGTCCCAGACAGCTCAGTTGACCTCTCTGCACTGGTGGTCGGCCCAGGGCAGGCTGTCCTGCTCCACTTCCCCTATCTGGGTTAGAAGGCTAGAGGAGGTGTCATTTGTGCCTCATTGAGGTAAATAGTGTTTTTTTTTCTTTTCTTTTTTTCTGTTTTTAGGGCATTCTGTTACATTTTAAATGTCAAGTGATGCACTGTATTGATCGTACACTGGCTCTGGGTCTTGTTTTTTCCTTTTGCAGCACGTGCATTGTTACTTACTTGAACATAGATGTCAAATGTGCTGTTACTGAAACTACATTCCATGTTAGCTGGAGAGGGAAGCTTTTTAAAAGTTTTGATTTTTTAAATATTCTTTAGAAGATGTTTAAAAGCTGTTACGGTGTCTTGTGGTAAAACTCTCCTTTCTGATGTTACAAAAAAAATTACTGCTATGTGTGACTAAAAGATGTACATCGGAGCACAATAGCCACAAAAAGGCTACTGTTATCCCCTCTAGAAGCATGACAAAAAAAGGGGAATTAAAACCAAATTCACTTTAAACTTGGTGTCTTGCTATTTATTTTAGGCCCACTCTTGACTGGATTGAGCATATTTCTCCATCTCCAATGATGTGAAGTCAACCTTCACTTCATCATTTAAACCTTCACCTCATTGATGTTGACCGACTTCACACTTCAATGGCGGTGACTGTGTCAGGTGTCTCTCAGGTCATTCTTTATCCACGTCTATAATGCAGGATGGAACCTCGGTCTCTCCTGGTTATTTTAAAACATCTTAATAATTTATTCCCCACTGCTAGGAGGGTGGGGAACTTGGTGACTGCCTTTGACACATTTATGAGTAGGCTACTGGTGTGTTAGAGTGCACTACCTCTTAATAATAGCAAAAGGGCACTGCCTTAATGTGATAAGGCTTTATGTGGACATGTTTCAAAGGTGAAAGTAGGTCAATGGCAAAATAAACTAATCCACTGTAAAAACTCATGACAATCACAGCATTGAATATAAATGTATGTAGTTGAAACATAGTGAAAGACTTATAGGCTACTGTAGCATAGTACACCAGCATGCCAAACATAAGTAACACGTGATTGGCACCGCTTAAACCACATATTATCAAATGAATGTTACGGTGGCTTGTGTGACTAACACGTGGTTGCCAACATTGAGGTTGCATGTAGGCCACTGGCGGAGGATTTAGTAGAGTTGTGTGAAACGAAAACCGAGAGCCTTTTCTGACAGTTTTCCATGACGATGCTACTTTCACGAGAGTAAGACTGGTATGTATAGTGAAAGAGGGATTTTATTTGCCTTTTTCTATGTCAAAAATCCCATAAAACTAGTTGGTGGCTTACTGGCCACGGTTCAAACAAGAAAATCTACAGTCACATTTGTGCCCAAATTTACAGTGAACACTAGGCAGATATGTTTCAAAATAATGTTGACCTTAGCTACTTTAATCGTTGAAATACAGTACGCTTCTTTACACTTTACGCTACTGTAGCTTTAACATGGTCCGTGCTCCTCCACCACGAGAGGACTCCCTGACGCATTGCAGGTGGCCGAAAACCAATCTTGTGCTGCTTACCGGGTCAGCTGATGCGCTCCCATCCGTTTCTCTGTTTCAAGTCCCTAAGAACCTATATGTGAGAATATGGTTTCATATCCTACACAATAAATATAAGCTAAGACATAGGCCTATGCCAAAAAGAATTGGCGAATTGGAAATTGCAAATTGGCGGAGCCATGTAAAATTACAGGTGAATGTATTTCAAACGCACATACTGAAAAATAATGCAAAATAACTGTGTTAATCGACGTTATTTACAGAAAAATAGACAACATGGAATCTGTTTCATTATTTCTCTTTTTACCCATTGGGTCGGCGCATGGAGACAGTTCAGTTGCTAGGGAGTGCAGTGTCTCGCTTGACATAAGCCAAAGCGGAGTAATACCAGATATCAGGCACATCGGTGCAGTGGCGCAAAGCGCGGAAGACCTGTGAGCCGGGCGGAGCATCAGAAATCCATACAGTCGATTATTTCTTAGCGGCACACATCTACTAAACACACTAACCATCATCTTAAAATGGTAAGTTATAATTTATGCAATTAACTGGCATTAGAATGGTTATACAAACACAGAAAAGACTGGCAGTCCTAGCTAACAATAAAGACAGTTAGGCAACATTATGTAGCAAGCTAGCCTGGCACAAGCTATATCGAGCAATCTGACTTGCTAATATGACTTGCTAACGTTAGCAAAATAGTGGACTTTAGGTTGCTACTTAGACTAACATTAACTATTTTGGGCTTAATCTGCTTTTTAATCGATTTGAAGCGCCAGTCAGAATGTTTTAATAGTTTTTAGTGAGCGTTGTTAGACATGTAATCTGTAGTGGGAAGCAAGTGTAGGCTGAATGCCCGCCTTCGACGTTGAGAAGGCCTGCTTGTACTAACTCTCGGACTGAAAACTTGCCGGCGATTGGTATCTACTAGCTAGCACTATCTACCAAGCCAACCAGGATATATGTATTTATAATTTAAATACTATGCCTTCTACTGAACGGTTAGTGTGTATATAGAATGATTTACCATCCGTTTTAAGTTATCTTGTCCTTATCTACTTAAACATCATTCACCCGACAGGCCGGGTTACATGCTAGCTAGTACCGCTATTGCTAGGCTAACTACCTAGCTAGTGATTGTCAGCGAGTGCAGCGCAATTAACAGCGGAGCTAACGTAACGTTAATGAGACATTGCATGGGCTCGGACTTAGCTAGTTAATGAACTTGAAATATTCTAATACATTGACCAGTAATATCCTACCTGGTCTAACTACTCTTTCCGCATAGTCTTAACTGTTGACAGTTTAGATGCAGAATGACATTGCAAGCCAACGTTCCCCGTACAATGTGTTTTCTAGGACACCGAAACCATACATGGGAAATAGGATGCAGCGCAAACCTGACTTATTTTAGACGCTTGCAGCTTTTGACAATGAAAATATGTGATCTGTGTCCCTGTCAGTTCTAAATCTGATTCGCATGCCATAATTTGATTTTCAGGCAGACCAGCTGACAGAGGAACAAATTGCTGGTATGATGCCTCCTTTTTTTAACACACAATATTTTTTTTCGGCAACATGATGCCCATCTTTTAGTACACAGTTAACTTCAACAACAAAAAATCTTCAAATCATGCAGAGTTCAAGGAGGCCTTCTCACTGTTCGACAAGGACGGAGATGGCACCATCACCACCAAGGAGCTGGGCACAGTCATGCGCTCGCTGGGCCAGAACCCAACAGAGGCAGAGCTCCAAGACATGATCAACGAGGTGGACGCTGATGGTGAGAACGGCCATTGTCATCTGTCTCCCTTCTGTCACATACAGATAACATTATCTATGTCCGAAGTAGATCCATGTAATGTTTGATGTTTTTCTTGCACTTAGGCATGCTGTGTCATGCCTATAGGTGTGCTTTGTCACCCCTATAGCCATGCTATGCTACTACCTGTTAACATGCTCGGCTACATGTTACATTTACATTACATTTATTCATTTAGCAATCGCTCTTATCCAGAGCAACTTACAGTAAGTACAGGGACATTCTCCCCCGAGGCAAGTAGGGTAGAAGTGCCTTGCCCAAGGACATAACGTCATTCGGCATGGCCGGGAATCGAACCAGCGACCTTCTGATTAACAGCACGACTCCCTAACCGCTCAGCCGTCTGACCCCCCCAATGTTCCACAGGTAATGGGACTATTGACTTTCCTGAGTTTCTGACCATGATGGCGAGGAAGATGAAGGACACCGACAGCGAGGAGGAGATCAGAGAAGCCTTCAGAGTTTTTGACAAGGTCAGCTGCTTAAATTAATTTTACATTTAGTCATTTTAGCAGACGCTTTTATCCAGAGCGACTTACAGTAAGTACAGGGACATTCCCCCCATAGCCAAGTAGGGTGAAGTGCCTTGCCCAAGGACACAACATCATTTGGCACGGCTGGGAATCGAACCACCGACCTTCTGATTAACAGCCCGATTCCCTAACCGCTCAGCCATCTGCTTAAATAGGAAGATTACATTCGATATTCCTAATGCTATTACTCTGCAAAGCATCCTGACTATAAAATATCAGCTCAATTGGCTGCGGGTAAATATCTAAATTGATGGTTTCTCATTTAAAATGTAATCTTTTCTGATTGCTGTATTGTAAGAAATGTTGTTTGTTGTGCTACAGGACGGCAACGGCTACATCAGCGCTGCAGAACTGCGTCATGTGATGACGAATCTGGGTGAGAAACTGACTGATGAGGAGGTGGATGAGATGATCAGGGAGGCTGACATTGATGGAGACGGCCAGGTTAACTACGAAGGTCAGTTTCTCCATCCTCTCGTTCTGATTGGTACAGCTCAGTGATCGAGCGAAAGGGACAGGAGAAAAAAAACAGGAGTCTCTGCCGAGCAAGAGATTGCATGTTCATCCCCGATGATTAATAAATCACATTATTATCATTACCATCTCGTTCTATTTAATTGGTAGCAAGCTGAATGCACTCAAGACAGCTTTTTGTAGTACGTGTTGTCTTGCAACGCTGTCAACAAGAACACATCCAATCTGTCCTGTCAGTGTTAATGAAGCCTGTGCTTCATCTTGTCTTGCAGAGTTTGTCCAGATGATGACTGCAAAGTAAATCGGAAAAAGCAAAGGACCTTTCACCACATAAGACCAAACAGTGGGCAGCACTCACTGTCAACACTCAACAAGCATTCAACCATCCTCCTAATTAATATAATTTTTTCCGCTTTGCATTTGGTTGGCCCTCCTTCCCCTCCCCTACGTCAGTGTTCGCTTGATTCAGGTGCATCAGCTGTGTTTTTCTCATCTTTTTTATATGCTCAAGGTTTTTTTCTTCCCATTAACAACATACGAGCATACAGATTCTAATGCATTTAATCAAGAGGAACAAGTGAACAATATTTTAAGCTGATACATATATATACATATATATGTATGTGTGACAAGAGTATTGCATGCTTCATTTCTTTGGGAGTGTTTTTTGTGCTTCTCTGCTTGCATCCTTTTTCTATTGTGTTTTCTCAACCCCTTGAGAACATTGCATAGTCTCTTTCAACAGACGGTTGTAAATGTTTGCTCCAAACTGCCCAGGACAGGATTATAAAAGACATGTAGTAGATTCTAAAAGACATTTAGTGTTTGTATTTCAAGACAGATAATAAAGTAATTTCTGACAACATGGAAGTTTCTTTTAAATGGTTATACCAAGCAAATTTGTTCAAAACCTGACTGACTTACAAAAACGTTTAGTAATGATAACATGGTTATTTAAAAGCTTGTGGGAAGTATTACAATTCAATAAGAAAATATTCAAATTGATACCCAATGATTTCACCAATTAGTCAAGTTAATTGTTTTGAGATTGTCAGTTTATCCTCTAAACATGAAATTGCCCAGACTCAGTTGTCTGTTTTCACAAAGTGGTGAAAAAGACCTCAATCCGTTCACCAACTGACCCATTTTCAAACTCAGTGGTGGTTTGAAAGGAATCCTTGCAAAAAGAAAGGGACATTTCTCATCTTACCGGTTGGAAGGTTGAATCCAAGATTTTTTGAGATTGTGCTGCTTGTGGTTTTGTACCTAACTTGTGTTAGTGAATAATCTTGTGGTCTAATGTGTCGAAGCTGCCATATGCTTCTGGTCACACCATACTGCATGTTCAGTTAGACGGCTTCTTACTTTGATGTATTTTAATTTCTTTCTCCCATTCCCGAATGACTCTTTTTTTTTTACTGTTCTGAAATGTTTCATTTTTGAAGACTTTGCCAGTTACCTGTTCTTCCTCTCCCCCCCCCCCCTTCTCCTGTAAAGTCATAAATTGTTTGGGTGAATGAGAGATTATGCATTCCATTGGCTAAACTCATGTCAGTTTTCTTGCTAAATAAACTCTTTGACCAGTGTTTCTACATCAAGACTCCTGTCTTTTTCTTCAAATTACAAGTCAACATGCTGTGTAGCATTCCTCACTTTTTATATATATAATGTCATTTATCAAGGAAGGGTTCATTGAGATTTTACATTTTAGTCATTAAAGACAGAAGAACCTAGAAATCACAGTAGTATTTTGAGATCATCCAAAAACAAATGCAAACACATTTGGATCTTCTATTTATTATATTTTTTATTCAAGAATAATTAAAAAGTCAATACATGGGTGCAAATAAATCATGTTTATTTTGAACAAATATAAATGAAATGGACACCTTTCAGGACTCTATGGGAATTATGAACGAGCCACGAGTTTTACCGTGTGTATGTTACACTTGTTTCATGTGGACTGTCAGTACACAGTACACAGACATTTAATAATTTAAAAATTATTTCTACTCTTCTCCACAAAGACAAGTGGCCAGAGATACACAACCCTGCATGGATTCCTGGGTCTGCCGGATTCGAGACAACGGTTCTGTCGTGGAGAATGAGACAAATGCAATATCCGCCCATGTGGTCGATTCTGGCTGCCTCTTATTTGCGAAACATGCGTACTCTGTAGCTGCAAAGCAGGACAGAACGTTTTATATACCCGGGTACTGGAGCGGACGCCGCTGTGGGAGTTTGAATACTGATTT
This sequence comes from Thaleichthys pacificus, assembly GCA_023658055.1. Classification (NCBI taxonomy): domain Eukaryota; kingdom Metazoa; phylum Chordata; class Actinopteri; order Osmeriformes; family Osmeridae; genus Thaleichthys; species Thaleichthys pacificus. The sequence continues at coordinate 10,557,687 of CM042858.1, forward strand.
ACGCCTTGCACGGAACGCTCCACAGATCCGGGCCGTACTGATTTACATAACCGGGTCTTCATAGATAAGCCAAGTGAAGTCTCCACCATGATAGTCGTTTTGGTTCTGCAGACCAAATATAACTTTTAAACCACGTGCAGCCAGGTGAAGGCAACTGTCTGATTAGGGCACAATACTAGATAAAAAGCCAGACAGCGACCAATCGCGAGCTACGTGCTGGTTGGTTGACTTTTTCACCTCATCAACTCAAGACATTATTACTGTCTGAATCGGCTTACCAGGCTTTTGACACGACTCACTGTAAAGGTAAGTGCGTTACACAGGCACCAATAAATACGACATCACTAGTAATGTAGTGTAAACCAACAACCGTTGCTATGATATGCACGTCCCAATTTTTTGGAATGCTGCATCTACGATGTGCTGCTGTCCAGATAGCAACGCTTGTTCTCAATGAAATGGTAGCCATCCAGCTAGCAAGATCTGACTGAGCTAGTCTAACTTGGGTCATTCATCCCATGATGAATGGCTTTTGCATTGCACATAATTGTATAGCTGACGTTAGTTGGCTAAATGGCGTTAGTTGACAGTGATGAAGTTGTCACGAAAGCTGAATTTTGAAAGCGCATAGGCCTACGCTAGACTACTTCTTTGCTACTAGAAAATGTTTGAGTAACTTAGCCAGCGCTAGCTCTAGCTAACCAACAACGTAGTCATTTGTAGACTACCATATCAAATCAAGCAAATTGTTGGATAGCTTTCATGAATTGTTTGCTCTTCATAAGCTTGTATGTTATTTATTATTTTAATTTAGACTTGTGAATGGTCAAATGTTATTTGAGAATAGGTGGCTAGAGAACTGGATATTTTAACATGCTTCTAAAAACTTTCTTGGTTTGGGATTTTTACAATGAGCAGGGATTGCTGTAGAAACCGGCTGAGCCAGTTTTCCTTCCAAGACGTCCCCAATGTGCTTTTAGAGGATCAATGGTCGCTGTTGTCATTGTCTCTAGTATGCAATTATAGAACAACTGTAAAGTGATACGGCTGATTTGGGTTTTTATCCTCACATCAATCTTCTGCACCAGCGAGAGGGTGTGTTTACAGTTGCCTCTTACACACTTCAGTGTTCATATCTGCACTGTTGCTTTTGACAACAAACCCAAATAGTTACAAAGGCGCTCATATTTCGCTTTGCATTAGTAACTTAAATTGACTACAGAGAATACTCTCATCGGAACATAACACGTAATTTACGTTCATAATGGTTTGTGTTGTTGAGAAGAATACGAAACAGACAATCAGTTGTTCAGCCTGCTGCAATAATTATTTAAAACGAGCCCTCACATGCCCTTAAAATTCCCTCTTATTGAAACACTTCCTAATCTATGTAAAGGCAGAACAAAGCGTAGGCTGTACTCATATAAATCCTACAAGGTCAGTTTATTTCTCTAGCACTCAATAAACCAAGACCTACAACTCCTTATCTGTCTGAAATTAGTCAGGCCTAAAGGTATTTAGAACACCAAAACAACGGTATAGTAGGTGTAATGGCCTACAGGTGTAATCGTTTACCAATTAACTTGTGGCAGAGAGCATGTTCCCTTACCTCCGTTTTAAAACCATTTCACAATTAATTTGATTTATTTAAATAATCCATCCATTTTATTAGACATGGGGTCATTGTTCAGGTTGCACCTTTGACAGTTGCTAGTCAGATATATTTGCCATACGTCATTTTTTAAATCTTGGATAGTCAGATCTTGCGTGGTCAGATACGTTCTGATGTTGAGTTGGACAATATTTGTTATTTGATAATCTATAGGCCCCTCAGCTAGTCAGCAACGTCAGTTGAGGACTGCTGCCAAATGCCATCCCCCATCAGTGTTTTTTATGAACTTTGAACCTCTTTAGTGTTCACTCACTAACTTGTGCAATTCTTTTTTTTTGTTTAGTTTGAGCTGTTTCTGTTTGATTTCGGACCTGGTGTTCGGACCTGGTGTTCAGTGTAGCTCTGGTTTGGGTTCCTGGATTGTTTCATTTAGCCTGAATATCCGTACGGCATCGCCACTACTGAACCTAAGGTATCTAAAATGTCTCCTGCATTCAGAAAACGTGGGCTTAGAGAGGACGTGGAAGCTTGCCATTTGATTTGATACGTTGAACTTGAAGGGTCTTTCGAAGCTTGCTGACCCCTCTTCCTTTATGTTGGCCATGTGATCAACTTGACCTAGTTTTTAGTAGAGCTAATGTTGCTAGTCGTACAATGCTGTGTATTGTCATTGGCTTTATTCTTAGTCATGGGACGGTATGTGTTGTGTGGGAGCTAGAATTGTGTAATGCTAGTTGCAAGCATAAAGGGAGTCAGGTGGCTGAGCGGTTAGGGAATCGGCCTAGTAATCAGAAGGCTGCCGGATCGATTCCCGGCCGTGCCAAATGACGTTGTGTCCTTGGGCAAGACACTTCACCCTACTTGCTTCGGGGGGAATGTCCCTGTACTTACTGTAAGTCGCTCTGGATAAGAGCGTCTGCTAAATGACTAAATGTAAATGTAAACTAGCACGTTGGATGCTCAGAATAGTTTGGAGATTTTATTGAAGATGAGATCTAGTGCCAGGAGGTAAGTTGGGCATTATATCTATCATCTGGCCTACATTTAATGTATTAAGTTATTTGTTGATGTTTGACTGTCTCATGCCCTTTGACCCCTTGAACGAGTCCTTTTATTTTGAAGCACAATCAGACCAGGCTAAATCATTTCCCAGGCTTTCTTTACTTGGGTTACGGCCCTGAGGATTGGAATGTGTCTTGTCCTTTGACTGTCTGGGACCGCATGCTGTGTTGAATCACTGTTGACTGTTTGTTCAGATGTGAAACTGTTTTCTTTTCTTCTTTCTTTTTTGAAACTGATGTGGACGTTGTCATATTACCAGAATATAATAAAAGAGTATAATGTATAATATAATTACATTTACATTTAGTCATTTAGCAGACGCTCTTATCCAGAGCGACTTGCAGTAAGTACAGGGACATTCCCCCCGAAGCAAGTAGGATGAAGTGCCTTGCCCAAGGACACAACGTCATTTTGGCATGGCCGGGAATCGAACTGGCAACCTTCAGATTACTAGCCCGACTCCCTCACCGCTCAGCCATCTGACTCCCTAATAATGACCAGATCTTAATGTTTTGTAGCGCATGTCTTTCTGTAACTCTGTATCTCCCTCAGTAGCAAGGTCCAATGGAAGTAGCCCAAGCCTCATCTTGTCTGGGTGGTTCTGGATGTGCAGGGCTTTTCCTAATTAATAATTTAATATTTTAAGGCTACTGTTGCATAGGCCCTAAGCAAGTCTCATCCTTCTATTACTTCCTCATATCACAAACTGGGGAGCTACACCCAGTTCCTTAAGACCTGTAGCTTCTCTAATCCAGCACATGTGTTTGACCTGCTGAATCATGTTTGTGATAACTGTCAGATGTATTGCTCATATGCAATTATCACAAACATGAATGATCTAATTCTTAGTACCAGGTGTGCCAAACCCTTCCGTACAGGTTTCTCTTACCTTACACCCAAGGCATGACTTGATCTCAGAAATAGACGACCAACCACCATGCCAACCACCATGCCCAGTCTTGCTATAAGGTTGACAATTATGACTTTTCCTCCAGAGACTCCTTGCTAGATAAGAAGTTAACGACTGGCTGTGCTCTGCTTCTTAACCACAATGAGTAACTGTTGAGTTTCTTACATTTAGTCATTTAGCAGACGCTCTTATCCAGAGCGACTTGCAGTAAGTACAGGGACATTCTCCCCGAGGCAAGTAGGGTGAAGTGCCTTGCCCAAGGACACAACGTCATTTGGCACGGCCAGGAATCGAACTGGCAACCTTCAGATTACTAGCCCGAATCCCTAACCGCTCAGCCACCTGACACTTCTTGACTCTTCTTCTTCTTCTCCCCCAGATGATACTGCAGGTTGGAAGCATGCGTGGCTCAGCTGTGGGGCTGCTGGCCGTGCGCCGAGCATGCTTCCTGTCCCGCTGCACCCACAGCGCCCCCCAGGCGCTTCAGTACAAACCCATCAAGAAGGTCATGGTGGCCAACCGAGGTACTGCACCCACTGGAGTACCCTTCACTAGGGACTCTCTGCGCATGTAGATGTTTCTTGTTTCCTGTCACTTTAAATCACTTAGTCTTAAAGTACTTTTTCCACTTTTCCCCCTGTCCTGTAAGACCCATAAACCATGCTCTTCTGCTAAGTAGTCCCTTAACTCCCACATTTTGGGCTGATCAAGAGCATTTAACGTCACCCTCAGGTGAAATCGCTATCCGTGTGTTCCGGGCGTGCACTGAGCTGGGGATCCGCACCGTGGCGGTGTACTCGGAGCAGGACACGGGCCAGATGCACCGGCAGAAGGCGGACGAGGCCTACCTCATAGGGAAGGGCATGGCACCTGTAGCAGCCTACCTCCACATCCCAGACATCATCAAAGTGGCCAAGGTCAGTAAGCTTGATTCCTCTGTATTTGATTCCGTTTTATCTTTTTCGGGGGGGGATTTGTTTGTAAGGAATGATGGTACATCTTCGTGTGTGTATTTATTTATTGGTAAAGCAACCATTGTGTAATTTCCTGTTTTTGTATCCTCCAGGAGAACGATGTGGACGCCATCCACCCTGGCTACGGCTTCCTGTCTGAGAGGTCGGACTTCGCCCAGGCATGTGTGGACGCAGGGGTTCGCTTCATTGGCCCTGCTCCCGATGTTGTTCGCAAAATGGGGGACAAAGTGGAGGCCAGGGCGATCGCCATCCGCGCAGGTCAGTTCACCCTCGCACACCCCTCACTGGGGTCTAGTTCTCAACCTCCTCTCTCTTACACTTCACACGTCAAACCATTCTGGATACAGTGCGCTAATGTGCCTGATGGGTTGACCATGGTGCAGTTGGTATTCAACTTAGGAGTTCTCCTGGACACGACATGCTGATGTGTCCAGTGGGGCCATGTTCTCAGACCTTTCAGCCGTGTTGTTTGGTCCTTCTGTCAGGGGTTCCAGTCGTACCCGGCACCTGATGCTCCCATCGCCAGCCTCCACGAAGCCAAGGAGTTCGCCAACACCTACGGCTACCCCATCATCTTCAAGGCTGCTTACGGGGGAGGAGGCAGAGGCATGAGAGTGGTGAAGGAGTATGAGGTACAGCTCTCAGAGACGTGGTGATTTTAGAATACTGATCAATAAAACAATGGGGCACCCAGTTACGAAGCCCACACGCGCACAGACAAAGACAAACATTAAGCTTATCATTTCCTAAATGCCCCCATAACTACTGGACCCCTCTGTCCCCTGCATGAACCATGTTCTGACTGCACCACTGACGGGTTCCTTGACCCTTTGCAGGAGCTGGAGGAAAACTACCAGCGGGCGTACTCCGAGGCCCTAGCGGCCTTTGGGAACGGGTCTCTCTTCGTGGAGAAGTTCATAGAGAAGCCCAGGCACATCGAGGTCCAAATCCTGGGTTAGTGTTTTTGAGAAAAGTGGAAAAAAAACTTTTGGCCTGTCACATCCTAAACCATAATAAGATTTTTCTTTTAACGTTTCTAAGTTATGAGTTCTAGCTATGAGCAAGGGAGGAGGCATGTCGACAATGTTCACTTTCATGTTTGACAGATGTTAAGAATGCAGTTTGAGACTCCAACCCTAATCCAGCTCCATCTGATTCTTATAATGATCTGCTAGATAAACTGAGGCATGTTTGTCATTGGAGTGAAAATTTACAAGAGGGTAGATCTCCAGGAGCAGGGATGGACATCCCTGTGTTAGACTAATAATGCTTTCCATGCAGATCATTGTTTTATGCCGACACGGTCAATACTGGAATCATCTTTAATTGGAGCTTAAATTTATATGAACCTAACATCATTATTATACATTGAATCCCAGCTATGTAAACATAAATATTCAAATCTTTTGACAAACTACATTCAAATGCAAGTGTGAGTCGACAGTGCTGTAAAGCTTGGTGGATTCTTTCCTCCACAGGTGTACCAAGGAAGTGAATGATCAAGTCCCGTCTCTGTTTCTTACACTGCACTACCCTCTTTGTCCTCCCTCCACCCTCTTTGTACTCCCTCCACCCTCTTTGTCCTTGCTCCCAGGCGATAAGTACGGTAACGTGATCCACCTCTACGAGAGGGACTGCTCCATTCAACGGAGGCACCAGAAAGTGGTTGAAATCGCCCCGGCAACACAGCTGGATCCTCATCTCCGAGACAGGCTCACTGCTGACTCTGTCAACCTGGCCAAACAGGTACCCTTGTTCACCAGATCAGAAAATCTCATTTAGCTTGCTTGTGAAAAATGGGGTTGTTCAATTTCACAAAGGGTGTCACAGATGCCCACAGATCTGCACTTATTTATATGAAATTGTACATTTATTTATTTGCAGACGTTTAAAAAAAAAAAAATAAATAAAATAAAATCTAACGCGACATGCAAATAGGGCACATTGAAAGTACAGCAGAGGGTTTATATGCTCAGTGAGAACATCTAAGGAACTGAGCGTGAGGAAATTGAACCGGGCCTTCCAAGGAGAGTAAATGACAGCCTTCCACAGCTGTGAACTAGACTGGATTCAAGATTAGATAAAAAGCACTATTTCGTTTTTGTTTGGGAAGGAAATAGCAGGATTCGATAAGGTAATGCTGGAATGATTATGCCTGCACACTGCAAAATACAGTAAAAGAAGCTTGTTCAAAGGCTCTTTGTGTCCTTCAGAGAGTAAACAAGCAGCATTACTGTGAGTGACAGTTGGGAAGCATTCTGTGTTCCTTGTTAGGCAGTTAAAATGCCTCGGATGCCAAACCATCAAACCTCTCTCGGTTACTTCCTGTTCATCATACTCACGGCCTGAAAACGAGAACAATTCGATTTTGGGGGAGGGGAGGGATAAAGGGCAGGGCCTTAAAATATAAAGATGTTATTTTCAACATGAATGATTTTTCTTTCTCTCTATGCTATTGTGCACGGAGAGCTCTGTAGCAGTCTGTGACAGGGATGAAATTCTTCAGAAGGAAATATCGGAGTGTAAAAAGGGATTTAGGGAAAACGGAATAGCAGCAATTTAGCAGGGGAGGAAGTGGCCTAAAGGGATAAAGACGGGATCAAAGCAAGACTTGAGCTGTAATTAAAGCAGCTGTACTCGATTTCCACCTGCAGGTGAAGGAGAGGCCCACTAGATGGCAGTGTTGAGCTGAACAGGTGGGGCCTGCTGCCTCAAGCAAACAACGAGTGAGACTGCCACTCCCACAAACAATAATGAACAATTTACTGTGGTGTCATGTAAATACGTAGTTTCTGGCTGTCTCGATTGCAATCAAGAAGGGATCCTGTTTATTGTTTGTCGAAAATAATTACATTTATCTCTGAAGAATTACTGAATTAGTATCTGTTGCATCTTGAGATATCCCCATACAGCTGGGTTAGGAAGCTAATGAGATTGGGAGAATGACTGCCAGTCTCTAATGCTCCTCATGTCTCCGAAGTGCTTAGCTTCAGACTGTCTTATTCAGTGTTTCTAATCATTCAGTGTGTGTGTATAAATGTTGATATACATTAACTGAAAATGTATAACAGAGAGAGGGCTTTAGAAAACAACTTTCAGGGAGAACTGGAGAACCCTGGTTGTGAACAAGCCCTAGTTTCTTTGGCAGGAAGGTCCGAGGGTCCACCCTGGGTCTCAGGGACGCTGCTGGGCCCAGCCTCCCACTCCATCTGCCATGTCAATCGTTTAACAGACTGAGATGTACGAGTACATTAGTGTGTGTCTGTGTGGGTTGGTAGGAAGGGAGGGTTTTGAGAGGCGTGTGCGTGTGTGTTAGAGAGCGAGGGAGAATGGGAATATGGGGAGGTGTGTGAGAAAGGGAGAGCTGGGGGGGGAGGGGGGGGGGGGGGAGTAGAGGAATGAAGGGAAGAAGAAACGGGTGTGAGAGAAGCAGAGAATTGAGAGTTCTCGTCCCATCTGCTCGGTCATATGGCAGATCTGAGATGAAGACGAGCTGAAATCGGGAGATAACATTTGGAGATGCGCTTGCGGTGTCAGAAACTAAACCTGCCACCGGCCTGATTACACAAGCTCACATTCTGTCTACCTGTTCCTTCCCTTGACCGAGAGCTGGTTCCGCATTGACCTTTCCCCTCTACCGATCAACGTTTCTCCTATAGGCTCCACGGTCGGCAGGATCTTGGGTTTACTTCATGTGATTGCTTGTTCTGCTGCATCATAGACCGGTTCAGTATTCTGGGATTATGTTATCACTGCTCCAATTCTCAGCAAACCTCGGTTTCAGTCAGAGGGGCCCCAGAGTGACGCGAGTTGAAACGAAATGTGACTGTAGCAATCAGTGTGGGTTACCAAGCTTGGAGGATCGGTGTGAGTTTTCCCTGGGAGATGTCTGCTGGTGCAGGGTCAGTGTTGACTGACTGAGGGTTATCTTTGGGTTATCACTCCTGCGTCGTTATGCAGGAGTGATATGTTATGTGTTATCGTCGTTATGTGTTATCCATGGAGGTCAGACTCTGTGAGCTTGCTTAGACAGATGACTCTGTGGCAAAGGTTAGTGTGCCAATGGATGAAGGTTGGTTATTGTTAGATGTTTTTTTTAATAGGTTTTGGGGGGGAAAAAGAATCTATTTGCTAACCCCACCGAGCCCTGCTGCTAATGAAGAAAAGTATGAAAATGGCTTTTGTTTTGTCTTTGGAATATATCAAATCAATTTTACTTTTGCGTAGATATTTGAGCATAGGCACTGATATCCAAATTCCATGCTGTTGTTGTTGTGTGCTGGATCTAGGCATGTTTCTCCAAGTATTGTTTTTCCTTCTTCGGTTATACCGTCCAAGCAGAACTCTCAAGGTCGGTGTGATTCAGTGACTGAACAATTCAGAGGCTTAGCGAATCCCTGAACCCGCTGAATCAAATGCTTATTGAATAGACCAAAGGAAACTAGAACTGAGAGCTTATTTCAAAAAAAAAAAAAAAAAAAAAAAGGTCAAATAAAACAAGAACTCCATATGGCGGCCCCCAAAAAACTCAACACCGTCACCATTTATTATGTTTTATGGCGCCGGTCTCCATGGTGACGGCAGCCGTATCCAGAGACGATTTAAACACAGGTGGGGTTCACAGCCTTGACGGAGTCTTTCTTCCTCTTGTTCACGCACGCATTCACTCGCTCTCGTTACTTTGCCCTCCGAGCTCCATTCAGTCGAAAAACAAATGTTTGTTTCCAGATTCAGCCTTAAGTGACACACCAGAACCACTTTGAAGTAGCCAGTACAGAGAAAGGTTGGAAATGTATACCCTTAAGGATGACTGGAGTTTTTATTTATTTATTTAGAAAATGTTCTCTTGTGTTTTTCCATCTCGGTGCTCTCCTTTTCCCTCCCTCCCTCCCTCCCTCCCTCCCTCCCTCGCTCTCGATCTCTCACACTTTCTCTTTCTTTCTTTTTACCTGTGTGCGGTTCTGTCTGTTCTCCTTGCCTCCTGATCAAAGCTCTGTCCAGACTGCTATCTCCCAAGGCCCTGTGGTGCTGGAAACCAACATCCCAGCCACCCTGCTAATACCTTCCACATCACACCACTTCATTAAAAGGCGTGTGAATAGCTTGCATACAAAACCCGGTTTCGAAAATAAATCGAAAAATGCTTTATTTGGAGAGCAAATACAGAACCAAGCACACTTGATGGCTTTCCATCTACTGAAATAGACTGACATTTGGTGTAGCGATTGCCATAAGCCCTTTTGGCGAACAGCATAAATACACCATGTGTCCCTGTGCTTGGTTCCATATTTATGCTGTGTGATCTGATGTTGCGTGTCGGATCTCCTCGTTTTGCGCCGATTCACATTGGGGGAATGTGAATGGATGATACCGTCTCCTTGGCAGAGATGGGGGGGTTTTGGAGCGAGGGATGAGTCTGTGATGACTTGGATGAGATGTGTGAGTGTTGGCTGGTGTTGTCTCCAGTCCTGCGGCAATGTGGACGAGAACTGGTCCTGCTGGCTCCCTGGAAGTTCGGTTACAGCTGCCATGACGACAGACAACACTGACATGAGAGATACTGTGTGTCTGTAGTTTCCTAAACACTTCATGAACCAACTTGCCACAGTGTTGGTGTCCACGGACCTTAGCTGTTATCACACACTTTTGTGTTCCTTTTATCTTCCTGTGTGATGCCATTTGAGTTGTTCCTGAACTCCTGTTTGTAAAAATGACCCGTTCAGCCTCAACGATATCAGCAAAGTCACTCAGAGGCACCACGGTCAGAGGACAGAATTTCACGAAAAGGAAAAGGGGTATAAAAATAGATGCCAACAGGTGTTCGCTATTACAAGCAAGCGGGAACGGAGACGATCACGGTTTTCTCCAGAAGGATCCCTATATCAGGAAAGAGGACAGCTGTGTCTAAAAGGGTCAGCTGCAATTGTCAGCATGACCCCTGACCCCAGACACTGAAGTTTCATGCTAGGCATGCTAGGCACTGACTCCATTTGCTCAGGCTTGTAGAGGATTAAATGGGCCTGACATCTGGTTTCCTTTTAGTCTTTGTCACACGATTTACTTGGCGTTGATCACTGTAGGAATACAATACAATAGGAATACATTATGTGAATGATTAATGGGATACAATACAATACCCGATATACTGATTTTGATTAACATAAGCACCGAAGGAAATCAATATTTCTCCCACACAGCTGCAAATGTAGTTAGTAAATTAAGATTATAATCATTTGGTCTGTAAATCACCTGTGCTTTTAGGCCATAAAAATGAGATTTTACAAGGCAATTTTCTTTTCTTTCCAGCAGACACTTTTATCCAAAGAGGGTGAAATTGTTAACCATATTGACGTGTTTCTGACTTGTGTTTTGCTGTGCTCTGTCTTCAGGTGGGATATGAGAACGCAGGCACAGTGGAGTTCCTGGTGGACAAACATGGCCGCTACTACTTCATCGAGGTCAACTCCCGCCTACAGGTGGAACACACCGTGACCGAGCAGATCACAGAGTGAGTGACAGCCTCTACCTGCCGTTGCCTAGAAACCCCTCTCCTCTCACAACCTCTATTGTGGTCGCCCATCCTGGAAAACACTTTCCATGGGTTAGGATTAAAACAGTGGATCGATGTAATGGTATATTCAAGCTAGGCAGTAAGTAATCCCTCTTGTTAGAGAGGTGTGCCGCCATGGCTGTGTCGGTTGAGTTTGGGTTGTGGTGGTCATTTGAACTTTGTCTTCCAAGGCTTTTCAAAAGCCATAAAAATGGCCAAATCGTCCGTTTTTTTTTGTATATAAATATGATACATGGTTGATCTAGATATGTGCTTGACATTTGGCGTCACGTTGACATGTGATCGATGCGGTTAATGTCATTTGTTATTTGGATTGTTGTGTGGTAGGTCTGATGAGGTGGTGAATATGAGTTGATACACCTTGGCTCAAGAGATGTATTTTCAGAGAGGTGCCAGACTGCAAGGGAACTGAAACCCAAAACGTTAGCAGTGTAGTGTGCCAGGGTACTGACAACCTGCACGGCCATCGCACCTGTCTGCCCAAGTTCTCACCTTCCTGTTCAGTTGTGCGTGTGTTCCAGAATACACCTGTCAGTTCAGTGTCTGGTCCTGCTGTGCCAGAGGACACCTGCCTGTGCTGTTGTACCAGTGTGCACCTGCCTGGCGTGTAGAGCGTCTGGTGAGAGGGACTGCTGCGCTCGTCCATTAGATCCAGAATGCCGGAGGGGTAAACATGGGCTCCAAGTCCATGTTATATTTGCATCCATACTGCCAATTTAATTAGATATTTTTCTCATCATATTCAGTGTGGGGGACCTAGGTCTAGTTTGGGGTGATTGGGAGGATTTTTTTGGGGTGTAAATAAACCGTAGAAGTAGACAGAGAGACAGATCAAGACTGGTCTCAAACGCTTCTAATTGAACAAACATGCCAACATACTTACCACATGGGTTTCCTCTGCAGCAAGACCTCCCCCCCCCCCCCCCCCCCCCCCCAGTTTAAAAACGTAGGGAACAAATAGCTCTGCAGCACTTGGACTTGGTCCTCGGTGGCTGTTGATATAGCTGACCACTGCTCTTGCCTCCCCTTGGGAGGAGAGAGAGCCAGAAGACGACGGGAGGGAAGGGAGAAATTAGGACAATTCAGTGGACACTTCAGTAAGTGTGTGCATGCTCTGGTGTTGCCACTCTCTAAACGCGTGCGTAACGTTGTATGAATAATAACACATTTATTCTTAAGTAATCCAATCCAGTGATCTGTGATTGTTTGTGCACTTACCCACACAACAATAAAGCACTTGAAACGCCGCCGGCTTTTCCCCTCTTTGCCTGAATGATTGAGTGAAGTGGTGCAGAACGAGTCGCTGTCAGTGTTTGCATTGTACAATCTGTAACACAAGGACATCTGTGGGAAGCAACATGCATCGACTGGTACATGCCTGTGTGGCGTTGTCAGTCACGTGTGCAGGTGTGTCTGAAACCTGCGGCAAGGTGACATACACACACACCGGCTTTGTTACAGGCCCTCAGAGACGGGAGATGTTCGAGTAATTCATTCGATCATTAAACGGCCTTGTTATTGTTTGGGCGTGTGTGCACACGGCCAGATGGATATCCGTGTGCTTTTGTTGTGGTTCGTTTTGCTCCTGCTACTGACTCTGGGCCTCTCGTTGTGCGTGTCTGCCCCTGTGGAAGGACTGAAGCTTCATTCATTATACATGTCCATCGTGTTGCATGAAATTGAAACTGTCAGGCGGCAATTGGCATTTTGCAGGAGCCCCGTTCTGAATGATTGGGTGTAGAAATGCACATGACTGTAATGCACTTGATTCTGATTTAGAAACGTCTAAAGGGGCATGTTTGCCAGATGCCACAGGTGCCTTTTTATTTGTTTAAATACATATTTAATTTGTTCACCTTCTGATATCTGGACTTTGCCCCAGTGGATTCGGATCACAGCTCTGTCTAGCAGTAAACGCCAGTGCTGCTTCCTGACTTTCAATTGGTCAAAGCGATTTAGTATAATTTACAATCCTCTGTAAGGAGCAGAGCATTAAAACCATTAGAAGCAGCCTATCATGGATTCCTACATTTAATCTCTTAACAGAATAAATCTGCAACATGCTTTTAATGTCATTGCACGTAGCTTAATGGATTTCCCTTCTTTAGCTTGCAGTTGAGATGCTATTTTAGTTTCATAACCGTCTTAATTTATGTAGAGTCCTTTTGAAACCTGTCTTATGGGTCCATTATCTCGTCTGAAACAGAGACCGCACCCATTGGTGCATTATCTAGTCTACCTTGTTCATTTCCTCCTCTCACTGCAGGGAAGTCATTACAATTACAATTCTCTCAGCATTTCGCCACCTCCAGTACTTCCCACAGTCGTGTGTGTGTGTGTGCGCTCTCACTGACCCTGTAATGGCTTTCTAATCACCGGGTTGTGGCTAGATTGCAGCTGTGTATTTGTTCATCTTCTGCAAGAAATTAGGGGGAAAAGGGGCCTGGGTGGATGAGAGACTGGTGGCTTCATAACGGGCAGGGAAGGCAGAGGGAGCTGGTGGCTGAGGAGGAGGCTGGTTCCCACATGACCTGGCAGGCTGCCAGGCTGAGATGATGAAGAGACAAGAGCTGTGTTTTTCTCAGTGGAAGTATTTCTGAGGAGAGATGGAGGGGCTTTATATCCTGCGACACACAACTGCCACCTTGTTTGTTACCTGGCATCAGCAATTAAAGTGGAATAGGAAGTTGGACTGAATTCTCTCTCACATCTTTCTCTTCTCTGTGTGTCTCCTAGTTTCCCCCCCCCCTCCATCTATTTTACTAACTCTATTTCTCGCCACACACACAGACACACACACACAGACACACACACACACACAGACACACACAGACACACGCGTAGACACACGCGTAGACACACGCATAGACACACACATAGACACACACACATAGACACACACACATAGACACACACACATAGACACACACACATACAGACACACACACACATACAGACACACACACACAGACACACACACACACATAGACACACACACACACATAGACACACACAGCACACAGACACATAGACACACACACACATAGACAGACACACACACACAGCTCATATCCCAGGGTTTTGTGCAGTGCGGTCTCTGCCTCCTCAGCTCTTGTCCTCCTTGTCTCTGTTCTCTTGTTTTTATTCCCCTCTCTCTTTGTTCTCACTGCCGCCCTAAAAACAGTTGGACGCGTTGGAGACGTCAGTTGGAGAACATCAGTAGACTCTGAGGAGCCAGCAGGGAGAGAGAACGTGTGACGGGTTGTCACGACTGATGCGTGGCGAGTGTGTGTGTGTGTGTGTGTTTGTTCTACTTAACAGTGTCTCTAGATATTGGCTAATCTTGCGTAGTAGAATGCCTGTTTTGATTATGAAAAATGCTCAAAATGAATGAAGGATTTCTCCTCCAATCTGAAAGTGATGTCTAGTGAGTCGACTGGCTTTGGTTAGAGGTCAACCCAACAGACAGGAGATAACTGCCTAGAATTATCCTCTTTCTACCCCAGAATGTATAGTGCCAAAATAGGGTCTGTAAATTTTGCCCAAATAATGAGTTGTAGTCAGGCATCACTGGGTGCTGTTGAACTGCTATGGACAAGCAGTTTGATGCAGCATCAGCAAGCTAAAATACTGTAGTCGCAGGTCTGTCATTCCTTTTATTATGCAAATGTGTGTGATTTACCAAAAAAATATAACATTTAATGGGGTGGGGGTGGGGGGGAGCAACTTGGATACGGTACTTCTTCTTTAGATACTTCAGGAGCGGAGTTACTGATGTTTAACAGTAAAACGAGATGTTCTTACTCCTTGTTCTTGGGGCTTCAGGGCACCAAACATGGTTGCATTATAATAATTTAAAAAAAACAACACAATTTAACAGAAGTGTTGTTATTTTAATACAAATTTGTTTTATTGAGGTTGGAACTCGTGCCCTGTAGCATTACTTTCATGTTCCTGCAGTCAGTTTAACAGACAAACAACGCTTTTATTCAATTGTTTTAGTGGGAAAAACATTTCTATGGCAACGTAAAAATGTATCCGTTTGTTGCTGTGATGTATGCGAGTTCCAGGCGACTTTTCACGTCATTACGGACGAGTATTAGATTAGTATTCCCGTCAGAGTCCGTCTGTCAGTCTGACCCGGTGCTGGTCTGGGTCCCTCTCGGCCTCAGACTGTAGTCGGGTCTGAACCTGTCTGAACAGGTGTCAGTTATCTGTTACCCCTAGGATCCACTCTCTTCGCTCTGTTCCCCTCGAGTTGAACCAGGCTTTTCTTTCACTTCCCTCTCTCAGGGTGCGTGTGCGAGCGTGTGTGTGCGAGCGTGTGTCCTGATTCCATCAGGGATATTTTCCAGTGGGGGGGAAAAACTTCTGAACTGTTATCTGAAAATCAGAGCTGTGAATGTCGATGGGCTTTAAGATTTATTTGTCTGTGGAAAATAATGTTAATGTGATCAAAGTGGCTGTTTCAATGGACATTGAGTATTACAATGTGTTCTCCATCTCCCCCCCCCCCCCCCCCCAGTGTGGACCTTGTGCACGCTCAGCTGCGTGTGTGTGAGGGCCGCAGCCTGCCCGAGCTGGGCCTCAAACAGGACAAGATCCGGATCAACGGCTACGCAATCCAGTGCCGCGTCACCACCGAGGACCCCGCCCGAGGCTTCCAGCCCGACACCGGCCGACTGGAGGTAGGTTTTTTTCTCCAGGCAGCCCTCTCTCCTCTGAAACGACCCCCCCTTAACCTCTACCTTTCTCTGACTGTTCCTCCCCCTCTCCGGCCCAGTCCAACCCAGGGTGGGGTCTTCAGAGCACGGGGCTGCTTTTGTTTTGTAATTGCTGGAAACCAACACTGTTCCCACAGGACGGTGCAACACAAAACATTATTTCCTCAGGCTTTTGTCGATTCATAATACTCCTCAGATTCATATTCGATCCCGCCTCCTGGGCACGTCTGAGAAACTCAGACCTTGAATCAGACCTTGAAATCAATCATTTAAATATAACACGCTCTCCACATATTCATTAAAACTGCAGGGGAGGTTAGTTTGGGTTACCACGAGTGATTTTTCCCCCTGAATGTTATAGGAGCCGTAGCTCTGAACTGCACCAAAGCTGATCAGAGAGGAGCGCTTGCAGACATGCTAATACCTGCCCTCGTCTCTGCCTCTGCCTCTGGGCCTCTCGGGCTCTCATTTGGTCGTCGATGTTAGTTCCCAGTGAGAGGCAGGGCATCGCTGGGTCACATTCAAAGAGCTGCTGGGTAGAAACCACTGCCAAAATGGATAATAAATTTGAGGAATTGATGAATAACACCATAATCCACACATGCGTTCACACCCCCCCCCCCCCCCCCCCCTCTCCCCTCTCCCAGTGATTTCTCTCAAGGTTTGAGAACACTTGCCAGTGTGTGTCCCCTGTAGTGTAGAGGATCGGTATTACAAACCTGGAATGAAATCATTTTGAGAGAAAAAAGAATATGCGTTCTGCATTCACTGTTTCCCACCTGTGCACGAGCTACAAAGGATGTGTGACGCAACCGTCATGCAGCGCTGCCGAGCTCTGAGGACAACATTAAACATGTTTGTCTAACGGCAGACATGTTTAAACCCCCCGTTTGATACAGTCGTGTATGAAGTGTTGTCGATACAAATAAACAACTCTGGCGTCAAAGCGATGGAATTCTCCCTCCGTGGCGCTTCTTCGATAAGGAGAAATCAGAGAATCAGACTTGAAATTGTTATGACTTCAAACACTTCAACTAGCCCCCTGGACCCCTGGCAGAATCGAAGGGGAGAGAGAGAGAGGGCGCGAGAGCGAGTGAAGGGAAAGATGGAGACGGCAAATTGAATAGGGCCTGACCTCTACTGTGGTAGATGTTTGGCCGTGGTTATTTCCCAGGAGTAAATAGGGAGATATTGAAGGTGTGTTGCAGGAGACCAAGAAGGTTTATTGCTGGAGCAATAAGATGGATGGATGGATGAATGAATAAATGCATCCTGGATGCGTGTGTGAGAATTAAGCCCAGTGAATGGAGGCTTTGTGGTCTCACGGCGAGCGTCTGAAAGGCTACGTGTTGTTACTCCTCTCGGCTAGGTGTTCAGCTGCAGGCTCCTTTGTGAAAGGGTTCTACACTGACACCAGGGTTTGTAATCAGTTCCCTCAGGTACACAGGACAAAGTAAGACTTCTTCACGAAACAGAGAGAGGAGGATAACTGAGGATACAGTAGGAAAGGAGGGAACATTTGAGGGGAATGTTTGAAGCCGTGCGAGGTGAGGTGAGGTGATGGGAGCGGTGTGGACGACCCGGGGGAAGTGACTGCTTTTAGACGTGCAGGAAGACTGTTGCCCTTTTAACGAGGAGGAAGAGCGCCTTCACGCTCCTGGACATGCCTGTCTAGGCCTCGCCGGGCTCCATCTCATCCCCTGCGCCTCCTTCCTCTTCCTTAATTACCCCGTCGTGACTTTGATGCCTCTCGCTCAGGGCAGGTAGTCGATGAACAGTCCCGAAATGTGAAAATTACATTTTCCGAAATCGGACGGGAGAACCTTCATGTGCCAAGATCATCTTGAGTTAAAGACGACGCATGCTGTCTCTGAGCTCCTTTGTGCGCGTCGTTAATCAATGATTTGACTTTTTCTTATCTCTCCGCAGGGATGATCAATAGTCGGATCGATCGTCCCTCTTCCAATACGTTTGTCCAGGCTAGTTCTATATGTTTATTTCCATTGAACAGTCGGGTGGGCTCTTCTTCAGCATTGTGCCTGGTAGCTGAGATGTGGTTATTGTGCTCTGTGCCTGATCTGTGCCTGGTAAATACAGACCGTTCCTTAACTGAGACCAACCAATACGGATATAACTATGCACTAATGATGATACATTTGATTTATATAGTAAGCTGTATTTTCCATATGCAATATTTGCATGTCGCTTTGGATAAAAGTGTCTGCTAAACAAGTCAAATGTAATGTTCTCTGCTGCAAGGTTAAAGCTTTACATAAGATGGGTTATATTACACTGTGACAGATGTTTTGGTATTCGTCAGCTTGAAGGAGATTTGCAGGAAAATAATACAATTTAGCTTTTATTGCCTGAGTGTAGCCAAGAGGGAATAAAGAGTTTATTAAGCTGTTATATTTTTTGTCCTTCTTCACAATGGTGGTGAGAAAGTAGAATGACTCTGGTGAACAATTGCTTCCTACGAGGACGCAGGTTTGTGCTGGGCAGGCTTACTCCTGCAGACATTCAGGCCTGCTCTAAACAGGCAGTGTGTGGTGTCTGCCTGCTCTAAACAGGCAGTGTGGTGTCTGTCTGCTCTAAACGGGCAGTGTGGTGTCTGCCTACTCTAAACAGGCAGTGTGGTGTCTGCTCTAAACAGGCAGTGTGTGGTGTCTGCCTGCTCTAAACAGGCAGTGTGGTGTCTGCCTGTTCTAAACGGGCAGTGTGTGGTGTTGTCTGCACTAAACAGGCAGTGTGTGGTGTCTGCCTGCTCTAAACAGGCAGTGTGTGGTGTCTGCCTGCTCTAAACAGGCAGTGTGTGGTGTCTGCCTGCTCTAAACAGGCAGTGTGTGGTGTCTGCCTGCTCTAAACGGGCAGTGTGTGGTGTTGTCTGCACTAAACAGGCAGTGTGGTGTCTGCCTGCTCTAAACAGGCAGTGTGTGGTGGTGTTGGTCGTTGGCTGCTCAGTAGATGTTCTTGGCTGGAGATGCAGGAACGTTCAGGACCTCTCTGCTCCTCTGGGTTCAGTGCACCACTACAGTCCATCTGCCAAACAGACGAGATGGTGCCAGTGGAGGAGTCATTACTATTTCACTACGATTTTGTTTTGTTTTTTTTACACAGAATGCATCAGGACATGCTTCGTGTGGGGGAGGGAGGGGTTGGGCTGTGTGTTATTTATTTAGCAAGTTACATTATTGTGGAAGTCAAGATGGTGTCTTAACCAACTACTGCTGCCAGCTGGTCCTGCTTCAGAGCTCAAGGAACTGAGACCCTCACCCTCATCCCCTCACCCCCACCCCCTCTCCACCCACACTATCCTCAGTCAACTCAAGCGCCTCCACTCCCCCCAAACCCAGCCTCCCTTTCCTCAACCACCACCCTGACCTTTCCCAGTCCCCGTCCCCGCAGTTCCACTGCATGGAGAACATCCTGTCCCTGAGCCACCGCATGGAGAACATCCTGTCCCAGAGCCACCGCATGGAGAACATCCTGTCCCTGAGCCACCGCATGGAGAACATCCTGTCCCTGAGCCACCGCATGGAGAACATCCTGTCCCTGAGCCACCGCATGGAGAACATCCTGTCCCAGAGCCACCGCATGGAGAACATCCTGTCCCTGAGCCACCGCATGGAGAACATCCTGTCTGAGCCACCGCATGGAGAACATCCTGTCCCTGAGCCACCGCATGGAGAACATCCTGTCCCAGAGCCACCGCATGGAGAACATCCTGTCCCTGAGGCACCGCGAGCAGCTCCTGGTTACCAGGGATGGGCACCATCTGCTCTGACCACACACCCCTACTAGCTGTCCAGGGCCTGGGCGGCACCCCTGGCCCTTGGCTCCCCCTTGGTAAACACCAAGCCTGCCACCCAGGGACCGTTAATGGACACGGCTGCCTAATCACCTTGTTGTCGTTGCGGGAAAGATTTATGTTAAAAGCGTCGGATTCAGACCGAGGTGCTGTTGTTGTTTACCCTCGCTTCAGTTTCACTGCGGTTGTTTATTCCTCCCCGCTCTGTTGAAATCGGTAGGTCCACCGTTAAGCGTGATAAATTGCTCTAACCGCGAGGGTGTCAGGGAACGGCTTTACTCGCCGTGTTTCTGTGTGTGGGGGGGTGGGGGGTAGGGGGGCTGGGGGCTGGGAAGCCGACTGAAGACACGTTCAATGCCCTCCCCTGAGGACCGCTGGCAGTCCTGGTATTGTCTGGACCTCTATTGGTTCCTAGTAAGCTGTGTTGGTGACTGAACTCAAGCTGCTGAGCTGATTCCAGGAAAAAAAGGGAATTACTGATTTTAAAAGATGTTTTGTAATTTAGTTGCTTCGCTGCTTCAATATAGATTTTCTTGCTGTGGAGGAAGTTGGGTTTTTTCTCCTGTTTTGGCTCTTACACCTGTTCAGTTACAGCTGTGCCCCAGTAGTTTCTCTGAGAGAAACTCTCGTGAAATCAGCCATGTAGCAACTGATTCAATTTCCGTTTCCTGGTTTGTCAGCCCGTTCCTGTTTTTAGTTAGACGGTACGCAAGCTCTTAATGAAGAGACACTCATAGAGAAATCCATTACGTGTCTAAAACCAGTCCTTTTCACGTGGCCTTGTTCACTAATGTCCACTTAGACGAGCGCGGCGCAACAGGAAAAGACCCAACTGTGGGTGGAGAGGAAACTCGATATCTTCACCTTCATGTAACCAAACCCACACATGCTGCCCGAAATGGGGGGGGGGAACATTTCCCATTTGCTGATATGGTCAAATGGATATCATTGGCCATCTTCTCTCACCTCTGGCTCTGCACCTAATAAAACCCATCGTCTCTAACTATGATGGACATTGTATTGCCAAATGAAAAATCCCCATATCGCTATGCGGCTGTATCTATTTTGGAGGTAATAAAATCCTATCGCTCTCTCGGCCGTTTTGTAACCCAGACCCATTTCACCATGTTTTCCTTTCCTCCGATCTGGTCGTATTTTCCTAGCTGCTTTTCGTATCTCCTCGCTCCTCCGTCCTTGGGCTTCCATTCTCTCCATTCCTATTACTCTCTCTCATTCACTTATCCTTTCTGTTCCGTTTTTTTTTCTTTTTTACGGTTTCTAATTTTCAATTTTGTTTTGCTCTCCTCCAGCTCTTTATCTTCCTACACTCTTTGTTACTTTATTTTTCTCCTTTCATAGCCCCCTCTCTCTCTCTCTCTCTCTCTCTCTCTCTCTCTCTCTCTCTCCCCCCCTCTCTCTGTTCGTCTCCCCATCTATCTTGCTCTTGCTGTCTCTAATGCATTACTATTAAACAGGCTTCCTCCTTCTCTGCAGTTTTTTTCTCTCCTCTCTCCTCTCTCTGCTTGACATTTTTCCTTTCGCAAAATGCAATTCAATCCCCCTCCTCTCCCCCCTCCCTGTGTTTTGGTTTTTATCTTATGTTTGTTTTTCTCATTCTCCTCTCTGCATTGTGTCCATGTCTCCCCTTTTGGTTTGTGTTCTCTTGTCCTCTCAACACCCCCTCTACCTGCATCGCCCACCTGGCCAGCTTCACACACCTCAGCCACCCAGGCAGCCCTCCTACCCTCCCTGACTTCGCTAATGGCCGCTCTAATAAGACCGCATGACTCACGCACGCACCTTTTTTCCCCCCTCCGTATCCCAGCCAGGCCCTCTCTCTCTCTCTCCCTCCTTCCAGGGCTCATGGCTCTCTGATGTTCCCTCTAAGTTACAGCCGAGCCCAAACCTAATTAACAGTAACGTTAGCTGCTGAACCAGGCCGACAGGTGCTGAGTCCCGCCCCCCCCCACCCCCGCCCCCACCCCCACCCCGTCTCCTCACGTGGCGAGCGTGGAGCCGTCTCCTGTCAGACGGGGGCAGGAGCCGGCGCTCGTCTTCATACAGTCTTGTGTTGGCTGCTGTTAAGAGCGGTGTGTTTGTACAGTGTGTTCCCCTGCCTCTACCCTGAATTATTCAAGCTAATGTCACTTTCCTCTGCCTCGGAAGTCACAAATGTTACGGGAACATGTCCGCTAAAGTGTGTGTGTGTGTGCTGTAAGGAGATGGAGCATGGAGTTGTTGGCTGTGGAGAGCAGAGACGTGTGGAGCTCGTACTTCGTTCCTCCTGATGTCCTCGTTTCTGAACAGCAGCTGAGGATGCTGCCGGTGTCACCCAGATTTTCTTCCAACTTTTGATGTGGACAGAAACGTCCAGAAATGAGCAGTCGTGACGGGAGATGACGCGGGGAGGGGTAGCGGCGCGCACGCAGGCATTTATTTGTATCCGTGTATTTCTGTTACTGCTGTTCATGTCAGACTGCCTTTCAGGATTCATGCGGCAGCATTGATGAACGTGTTGTATGCAGGTACATCTCTCTCTGTGTGGACAGTGTGATCCCATCTAAGACAATTGTTTCTTACCCCAATAATAAGCCCTGGATATCTAAGGAACTGAAAAATCTGTAGAGGGAAAAGAGGACTATTTTTTTTTATAGTGGCGACAAGATTGCATATGCTGAAATTGGGAAGGTTGTGCGGGCTGAAATTGTAAAGGCTAAACTTCAGTATAAGAGTAAAATCGAGTCTAAATTCAGTGAGTCGGACCTCAGATCTGTGTGGAACGGCATGAAATTGATGATGGGCCTACATAAAGGCAGTAACACTGTCTCCTTAAATGGTTTTAATTCAGATGAGCAGCTAGCAAATGAATTGAACAGTTTTTATGAGATTTTCTAATAGTGATTTTAGTGAGAGAATTAGTCACGTGTGATAGTCTTGCCAGTGACTCCTCCGTTTTTGATATTGATGTCTCTAAGGTTGAAATATTATTTAAACAAATCAAGGTTAGGAAAAGTCCTGGCCCTGACAACATCAGTGGTTGTGTGCTTAAGTCCTGTGCTGGTCAGTTAAGTGAGATTTTCAAAGTGATTTTCACTCAATCCTTCCAGATGTAAACATTGCCAAGAATTGGGAAACATTCTATCATCATTCCTGTGACTAAGTGTAACAACCCCAAAATCTTGAATGACTTTCGACCTGTAGCTCTTACCTCATTGGCGATGAAAACCTAAATTCACTTGGCTGACATCTAGATTTTTATATTTTTCCTCCCAATGGCCATTATGATGGATTCATGTAGTAGGCTACTGTCCCAATTGGACCCTGTCATTGGGTTTGGGGGAAGGTGTGTGTCTATGTTGTTGGCATTTGGTGATGCTGTTCTGTGTTTGTGTTCTGACCCCTGCTGCACACTCATTTACTTTTGAAAGATAAATGAAGTTGAAGTTGAGTCTCCAAAGACCAAGAAAGAAATCGACACATAAAATGTAATTCATTCATTATTCGTTAGTTTATAAGTTATTTATAAAAAGAAGAAAGAAAGAAGAAACCGAACCGGATCGACTGAAGTTGTAGAGTAAATCCACCCTTTGGTCTTTGCTGACCATTGTGGTTCTCAGTTGGTAGTTAGTTGTAGCTTGTTAGAGGGTTCATTGCAAGGTTTGTGGGGTGGAGGGCAGCAGGGGGGCAGTTAGCCGTTGGTTGTACTGAGCTGAGTACACATGTTGAACACAGCAGCGAGGTGTAATGCCCTCCTCAGGAGAGCCCTAGCGCCGCTCGAACCTGCCTCCCAGCCGTCTAATGCATGTTTCCAATTCTCTGTAGTGTGGACGAACTCGCCTTTCAACTTGTCAAACCGACGTGACCGTTTGAAGTCCGGCTTGAGTGCTGGAACCTGGGAGGGGGGGCGGGGGTGCGGATGGATGGATGAATACCGGGCCTTACAGCCCGGGTTTCTCAGTTTGGGAATCGATACGTGGAGGGCTTTAGAGAGGTCCAGGTGCAGGGAAGATTCCGAGGAGCGTTTGACAGGGAGGTTTAGGCGGGAGGGGCTGGGATCAGTGGAGGTGGGGTGACCTACTTTTTGGAAGAAGCTGTCGAGCCTAACGAAGGCTGGGAGGGGGAATGTATTGGCAGGCCGCCATCTATATTCACCCTGTTGCCTTGGCGACAAAGGTTGACTCGTCACACTCTAGATCTGGGCAAAAAACGAGAGCTTGTTCCCTGTGTGCCTCTCTCTCTCTCGTGTCTCTCTGTCATGTCTGTCTCTCTCTCTCTCTCTCCGCCCCTTCCTCCCCTGTCTCATATGACTCTGCACTCTCAGACCACAGGAGCCGTCATCCCTGATCCTTTCATTCTCACGTCTGTTCACCGTCGCCACACCAAACTACAGGAAGTCGCCGTTCCGTCGCCTGCCAACTGCCAAAGTCAGTCAGCGTAGCGGGGAGGGCCGAGATTCAATCCATCCCTGCAGACGCGTCAGCTCCATTAGGCCTCGCCGGGTGCCTGAGAGATTGAAGTTCTTGTCAAGGCGTTCGGCGAAATGAAAACCTGCACTTTAAGTGACCCTAGGGAAGGGAATGTGAGAACGTTCTCTGGGGTGTGGGGGGGGGGGGGAGTGGGCGGATCAGACGCGCTCCTCGCGGCCCGGGCCTGGCGGCGTGACGACAGCAGGGCGTGGAAGGCGCGCTCAGCGGGGCAGGGGTTTGTTTACTGTGACGCGATTCCTCGCCGTGCTGGATGTTCTGGGGTCGTGTGAGATCGTCCTCCCTGTAGTGTCTCACACACACACACACACACACATTCTCACAGAGG
This sequence comes from Thaleichthys pacificus, assembly GCA_023658055.1. Taxonomy (NCBI): domain Eukaryota; kingdom Metazoa; phylum Chordata; class Actinopteri; order Osmeriformes; family Osmeridae; genus Thaleichthys; species Thaleichthys pacificus. The sequence continues at coordinate 10,582,160 of CM042858.1, forward strand.
GTGAGCAGGCTTAACTGTGCTTTAATCCCTGTGCATGGAGGGAGATGGACGGGAGAGAGGTCTTTGAGGCAGTAGGATGAGAAGCTCACCCTTATTGTAGACCTTACTAGGATGTGTTGCACGCTGTCTTAATTGTGACGTGGTCCCGAATTAATCTAGCTTTTTCTCTCCCGTCTCTCGTTCTGTCTGGATCGGTCTCTCTCGCCCCTCTCCCCTCTCTCTGGCTCGATGTGCAGCAACACTCGCACTGTAACAAGGAGCTGCTGCATACACAGCAGTAGTTATAAGATCAGGAAGAGACCCCCTGCTGGCTGTGAGGGGGTGGGGGGTGGGGGTGGGGGGGGTCGGCTCTGGACCTCTATTGTCTTCTCTCTTTGATCTCCCCCCCCCCCCCCCGTAACCGTGCCGACGCCTTCCTCCTCCTGAGGTGCACCTTGTCAATCAGCCTTTTCAATTTTCCTCCCTTCGTAACGGGAGTTGGAAGTCCTGTCCTGTCCTTTGATGGGGGAAAAAAGAACCTCAATCAAACTGGCCCTGGTGTAAAATGTGCCTTTGAATCTTAATTGGTTGGGGAAATGATGACGGTTAATGGATACGAGCTAATTAAAGCTCAGCTGGGCTGTGGAGAGGGGCGGGGAGAGCTCAGCTGGGACTGGGGTGGCATTAACACCCAGAACCAGGCATGAGAGCTGGGGTGTTCCACAAGTGATAAGACTTGTGGCTGTGTGTGTGTGTGTTGCTGGATGAGATCATGTGTGTTTTCTTTTGTGATCCAGACTTGATGAGTCTAGTTTGTGTGTGTTGAGTCCCTCTCACACTACCAAGGGTCCTCTGCACAGGTGGGCTTCCGTTAGGACAGTACCCATCTCCTCCCTCATCCCTCTCTCCTCTCCTCCGTCCACAGGTGTTCCGCAGCGGCGAGGGGATGGGCATCCGTCTGGACAGCGCGTCTGCCTTCCAGGGCGCCGTCATCTCCCCGCACTACGACTCCCTGCTGGTCAAGGTCATCGCCAGCGGCAACGACCTGCCCGCCGCCGCCGCCAAGATGAATCGGGCGCTGGCCGAGTTCCGCGTGCGCGGGGTCAAGGTGAGGTGCCTAACCACGTCACGATGCACGGTGACGGTCGATGTTCCAATGCGTCAAGGAATAACATCGTCCATCATCGCGGCGACCTCATCCTTCCTGTGAAGACAGGACGATGATGAATGAAGGCCTTATATGATTCCCAGATGTATCCAGTCATCAAGAAAATATAGTGGCTTCAGTGTGAACCGCTATTTAAAAAAAGTGCTTAAGGTGCACCTTTTTGGTAAAAGCTCACTTTTGGCTTTCCCTATAACACTCTGAGCTGCTACAGTGGTGCTGGTCAAAGATGAGTTGAGCACAAGATCCTTAGTAAGGGGAAAGTGGCACAGTGGAAAATGCTGAAATTGGCAAGTCTGAAGGGAGAGGGAGGGAGAGAGAGGGAGAGATGGAGATGGAGGGCGAGCTAGAGAGAGGGAGAGAGATGGAGAGGAGAGCTTCAGAAAAACCACAAAGGGTAAGGGGGGGAGAGAGAAAATGGGAGAGAGCTGGAGAATAACCGAGAGGATGAGAGCTGGAGAGCTCCTGAAAGGGGTGAGAGGAGAGGCTAAGTGAACAGTAGGAGCACATCGTCCAGGCTTCTCATCCGAGTGCTTCTGATGAAAACACTGTCTGATTAGACCTGGTCCTGCCCTCCAGAGAAGCCCTGGGCTCGACATCCTCCTGGAGAACAAGGAAGGAGATGTTCTTTCATCTGCGGGCCGCAGCCCCTTGTGACACGGCTGTGGTGGAACACAAACGCTTATTGAAAAGCGGAAGTATTTTTTATCTCCCCGTCTTGTCGCATGTCCTTTTTTTAAATGGCAGCGTTGAAAACGGTCAATAATTCAGTAGCAACGGGAGCGCGAAGCTAATTATCTTGTGTGTGCGTGCGTGTGTGTGATGAGAGTGAAAGCTTGAAAGTCTGACAGATGAAGATGGAGCTATTCTTTTGAGGGACAGATTAAAGAGGAGGAGTGTATGGTAAAAAGCAGATCAAGTTGTTTTAACTGCATCGTCAATAACAACATATGTTCATGGGAAAGCTATGTGACAATCGCGTTTCGCTTGATGCTGCCTGACGGGTTTAGTACAAAACCTCAATGCAATTTAGTTTAGTACAGCCCTGAAAAGGGGCTCTATTTTAGGCCCGTGTATGACATTGTTTAGCAGGAAAGAACAGGCATCTCTGTGTGGAATCACATGTGCACCGCTGTGCCACCTGTCTAATATCAAGGCCAATGTCATCATCAGATAATTAAGACCTGCTGTTTCATCAACACTCTTCATTATCTTCTGGCCTCTCGCTCGCTCGCTCTCTCTCTCTCTCTACTCACTTATCCCATCTCCCGCTCTCTGTCTCCCTCCTTCCCTATCTCCCCCAGTATGTATGTACCCTTAGTATAGTTAAACCTCATATTTAAATTAAGATTCCTATATTTTCCTGCCAAAGCTAAATTCCTTTCATGGCGATTTAAAACCCTTTCTGATTCTGGTATCCCAGTCTGTCCATCCTCTCTCCGGTCCTCTGCCCTCTTCAGCCCCCAAGGTATGTTGTTGGCACGATGATTTGCAACGGCAGCACTCCAAAATCTCCGAGCCCTCCACTCTGCAGTCCTCCAGGACGGCTTTCAGCAGCTCCCAACGTGACGGCACAGACTGTGCTGCTGGCTGGTTATCACCTCGAGGTGGCTTAACCACTCTAAACCTGGGAATCCACCCCTCCTCTTCCTCCCTCTCTCTCCCTGTCTCCCTGGCGCATGTTTAATTAATCGTTCTCTCCCTTAACTGAACCACACTCCTCCCTCCCTCTTCTCTGTCGAACCCCTCCCTCCTTCCTTTCTTCCTCCTCCTCTGTCGAACCCCTCTCACACTGTTTTCCCGGGGGGGGGGGGGAACCTGCCATCTTCAAATAGCTGATTTATTTAGCTCTTGACGCCACAAGAGATTTAATTACCTGTTCAAATAAGAGTAGAAGTTCTCTTCCTCTCTCCCTCCTTCACCAGGCAGAGCTACTGACTCACGAGATGGAGGCATTTCTTTTGTGTCTGGCTCCTGGAAAATTCTGTCATACAGTTTGTAGGTTTGACCTTTTAACCTTTTTTCTGTCTCAATGCCTGCGCGCGCACACACACACACACCCACACACGCTAGTCTAGTGCCTGTGAGTACTTTGAAGCCTTAATGTGTTATTAACTGTACCCTGCTATTGAGTGTTGAACAGCAAAGGGAGAGGGGTGGGATGGAGGTGAGTAGGAGGATACTTACAGATGACGATCTGCTTCCTTCTCCAGGATAGGCGACGATAGTACTTACTTCCCTTCCTGCACCGTTTAACACATTCAGCACGGTGATTAGCATTCACGGATACATGTATATATAAAAATGTCCTCAGTAATTGGGCTTTTAACGCTTTTGATGTACATTTAAAAAAAGGGAGTTGAGAATGTTTAGGACAGATTTCACAGCTGTGACGTTTATTGTCATTACACTTCCTCCTGGTTTCCTTCCCACTTGTCCCTGTTCTTCAACCCCTCACACCCTTAGTCACGCCCCCCCCCCCCTCCTTATCGCCTGCTCAATCCTTTTCCTGTCACACCCTCACACCCCCCCCCACCACTTCACATGTAGCACCCTCGTCTCACTCTCTCCAGAGAGCTGAGGCCTTTTGTAGGGCCGGGGTACCAAACAAACAAGGATTCCAACTCTGTGCACAGCAGAGTCTTAATGGCCACTTAAACATTCATATGAGTCATTTGACTCAATGAGTGTTTTGAGGGGGTCAGAACTATTATCTCTCTTTCTGTCTCTCCTTTTCGTTCTACCTCTCACTACATACCTCTCTTTCTGTTTAACTTCCTCTTTCACTCACTTTACCGCTTTCTCTTTCTATCTCTCTCCCTCGGTCACTTTTTCCTCTTTCGCTTGCTATTTTTTACTCTGTATTTCTCTCTCTCTCGCCATCTGACTCTCTCTATCTCTTCTTCTGAGATACAGTGAGCTCAAGTAATAATGTGCCACCATCATACCTTTCTTGGCTTCCCTTCAAGAGAAAATATTTATAGAATCGTAATACTCCACATAGTTTGACAGCAGTGAGGAAGCCCCCCCCCCCTAAGAGATTCAGTTGAAGATTACAAACGGGCTGTGTTCCGTTTGGATGAAAATGTTTAGTGTGCTGCAGACGCCCACACAGCTCATCGTAATGAAGGCTAGTGTGTTGTAGAGGAGCTGAAGAGGGGGAGAGAGAGCAGGGGAGAGAGAGAGCAGGGGAGAGAGAGAGCAGGGGAGAGAGAGAGCAGGGGAGAGAGAGAGCAGGGGAGAGAGAGAGCAGGGGAGAGAGAGAGCAGGGGAGAGCAGCAGAGCCAGAGCTGGAGAATCCTGTGATTAGAATACAAATCTGCAGCGTATGAAGTATTGGATGTCTTGTCCTTGTAAATTACTTGAGCTTTTTTTTCTCCCCGGTATAGAGAGGGAGCGGGATCACCTTGGCCCTTTCATCTGAGTGAGGTGAATAACCTAAAATCTCCCCCTCCCGGCCCCAATCTCTTGGTGGGGCGATAAGCGAGGCTTTGCGCTGCAGTGTGGGATAGAGGCCAGTCATCCAGGCGGAGGGTGGAGGAGGGGACTGAAAGGAGACCCACGTCTTCAGATGCTGCATACTGGGGCCGTCAGCCATTCTACTGCTTGAACTTCTCTTGAACTGAACTCTCTACAGGGTAAAACACAGGCTTCTAGCCAGTCTGGACCAATTAGGTTGGGGGAGGTTGGGGAGGTGGCAGGGTAGTTGGGGGAGGTTGGGGTGGTGGCAGGGTAGTTGGGGTGGTGGCAGGGTAGTTGGGGGATGTTGGGGAGGTGGCAGGGTAGTTGGGGGAGGTTGGGGTGGTGGCAGGGTAGTTGGGGTGGTGGCAGGGTAGTTGGGGGATGTTGGGAAGTGGCAGGGTGGCAGATAGGGTGTGGAGAGGGTTCTGGTGGTCTACCTTGTCTAGATCTCTCATGTTAATTGGATTTGTCGGCATGTGATGTTAACAGTCGACGCTGAACTGCTGGTCAGTGAGTGCAGCTGTGTGTGGGGTGTGTGTACATGCTAGTGTGTGTGTACACATGCTAGTGTGAGATCAGCATTTTTTTTTTAATTGGACAAACGAGGGCAGCAGTTTGCCACCGGCGACCGAAGGAAATGTCTGCCCTTATTCCTCGCTCACACAGTGTCTCTCTCCCTCACTGCTGTTAACCCGTATGTGTAAATAGGAATCCGGTTGTGTCACACAGCTCTCACTAATTAGACTCTCAGAAGGCAGTGTGTGGGGAACGGATACCTCCGGAAAGGGTTTGATATGACACGAGATTTATCATTTAGCTCTTCCTCTCTTCCAATACCCATCCCTTCTCCCTCGTCTCCATCTCCTCCTCCCTGTCTACCCCCTTCGTCTCCCTCTCTACCCCCTCGTCTCCCTCTCTACCCCCTCCCTGTCTACCCCCTCCTCTCCCTCCGTCTCCTCTTAGACAAACACTGCTGCTACTGTAGATAGCATGCATCCTGCTCATGCTCGTCAAGCGTTTCCAAGCGGTGATGCGTCACCACAGTGTACGTGGTGACTCACTAGGCCCCTGCTCTAGTCGTGCATTCAGACTCTGACACACTGCCGTCGAATAGATTGTTGCTTTATTTACTGTAGTAATTCACCATTAATTGTTTGATTAATCTTGTTGGAACAGAAGTCTCAGTTTGTTAACCCCCCCCCCCCCCCCCCAATGATGGTTGTCAGGGCCACAACCAGTAAAGTAGTTCTTTTGGAGCACATTCACAGTCTTGCACACTTTGTCCAGTTTTCGCCGTCAACCTTTTCTCTGTGAATGTCTGCTGCTTTCGTGAGTCATCATGTGCCATGCGTGGCAACCAGCGTCGGCAACCATCCGTCATCCTCCAAACAAAACGTTCTCCTCTCAGATCTCCCCCACCCCTCCCCAAAATATATCCCATCTGTCGTTCCGAACGCACACGGACAACGTGTCCTCTCTGATCCTGTTCAGATTCCGGGTCTTTCCTGCCCCCGCGTCCCTTCACACGACGCTCTCCTCCAGGTCTCCGGGGTTGGCCTTCACGTTGGAGTTGGAGTTGGAGGTGTTGTACTCGTGCAGGTACCTGTGCGCGAGGCCCTGCGCCGGGGCCTCGATGCCCGCGCTGCTGCCCGCGCTGCTGCTGGTCGTGGAGGCGCACTGGACCAGCATGCCTTGCAGCGACTGGCTCCGCCGGTTCCAGATCATGCTCAGCCTCTTGGCGTAGCCGTAGCAGGTGGTCGTCGCGGCGATGTCGCCCACGTCGAAGGAGCTGCTGCGCGTGGGGCGCAGGGTCGGCCTCCAGTCCGTCACGGCGCCGGGCCCGGAGGACTCTGAGCCCAGGCTGTAGCGGGAGCCCAGCATCTTATCCAGGTCTGGCTCCCCGTCCTCGGGCTGGAGCACCTTGCCTCCGCCCGGCTGCCTGAGGGCCTTGTGGGCCCGGGGGTTGGGCAAGGTGTGGGAGGTGTTCCCTGGGGTGTAGTACAGCTTCAGTCTCTCCCTCTCGGGGGTGAAGGGAGGGAACTTCTTCTTCTCCCTCAGCGCCACCTCCAGCCCGCCGCCCTCCACGCCGCCGCCCTTCACGCCGCCGCCCTTCTCCGCCTCAGCCCTGTCCGTCTTGGGCGGAGTCCGCCCGCGGCTCTTGACCTGCTGGCTCAGCATGCCGTTGGGAAGCGCCACCATCATCACGCCCCCGTTCCCGTTGGTCTGGGCGTAAACGTCCACGCCGCCTTTGGCGGGCAGGTCGTCGTCGTCGTCGTCGACGCCGCGGTGACCGCCGGGGTACTGGCCGCCGTCGTCCTGGCAGTCCCCGCAGGCGCGGTGCCTCACCATCATGGCGACGGTGAACACCAGCAGGGTCACCACGATCACGCCGCCCACCATCACCGTCAGCGTGCCGCCCAGGAAGTGAGCCTGCAGCGAGCGACACTCGGAGTAGTCCTCCTTGGTGCTGAACTGCGTGCAGCCCAGCACCATGGTAGTGGAGAGAGAGGCCAAACCGTCGTCAAAGATGGCCAGGACGCACAGGCTGTAGTCGGCCCCCGACACCAGGTTCTTCAGCAGGAAGGTGGTGCTAGTCGGAGGCAGGATCCTAGCAGGGGAGAGAGAGAGAGAGAGAGAGAGAGAGAGGGGGGGAGGGGAGAGAGAGGTAGGGAAAGAGCGGGAGAGAGAGATGGGACAGTGATGAGTCATTTGCTGACTAGCGAAACAGGATATCTTCGACTGAACAGGAGCAGGAGATGAATCCAGTGAAATGCAATCGGCTGCAGAGCAGCCCCTGAGTACTAATGACTATAATGTTCTGCCAGAGGGGGGAGACTGATGGAGGTATTGGCCCTGCTCTGCTGTTGTCCAGATACCCCAGTCAATAATCCCTTGCAGCAGAGGGGCAGTAGTAAGTGGGCATTGAGGGATATTCAGGCAGGCAGAATGCAGACTCGACAAGTGCCTTAGTTATTAAATGTGTTTTCGTCCTTTTTGAAACGTGTCGTGCCAAGTGATGAGGTATTCAAGACAACTCTGGCGATGAGGCATCCGCTTTCCCCCCCCACCCCCCCCCCCCAACTGTCTGTCTGCCAGGCATTTAACTGTCTGACTGCCAGGCATTTAACTGTCTGTATGCCAGGCATTTACCTGTCTGCCTGCCAGGCCTTTAACTGTCTAGCCTCTTTGATCAACTGGTGCATCCTGTCATCCGACAGACAGACAGCCAGCCCTTATTGATGCTGCTGCTGCTGACTCAGGGGAATACCGCAACAAACGTAAAGAAAATGTTTTCCGGAACGGCTCTGAACCAGGCTTCTCCTGGTGTTTACCGTGGATGGATACTAGCAGAGCTCTTGGGAGGAAGACCTTGAGCACTTTCTAATCTGGTCCGTGTTTGCAGTTAACCTTCGCCCCGCTTCCCCGCCTCCCTAGTCCCTCTGACGCTCAGCTCCCAAAGATCCTGACTTCCTGGTGTCTCGGTGCTTTGTTGCTTCGCGTGCTTTACTCCGTGTAGAGGCGCTCGCTAATGACAATGAGAAGTGGAGGCTCCGTTTGGAACATTAACTCGGGACGTGTAAGCTATTATCTCCATGGGGTTTGTTAAATATTCCTTTGGGATTATGAATTATAAGCCCTATTGAAGCCCCGTCCATTAGTCACTGGAGAAGAATCAGGGATTGTATTGGTGCGTGTTGATTGTCTGTCGTAGGGCCAGTGAGTAAGAGCCTCATTGTGTGTCAAGTGTGGGTACAGATCTCTCTCCCGTGTCTTCGCTGGGAGACCTGGAGCTTGGTGCTGAGGTGGGAGGAGAGGACAGAGGCTGCTGTTTGGAGCACTGACCAGCCTCGCCCGCCCCCCCCGCCTGCAGCCTCGCCCGCCCCCCCGCCTGCAGCCTCGCCCGCCCCCCCCGCCTGCAGCCTCACCCGCCCCCCGCCTGCAGCCTCACCCGCCCCCCCGCCTGCATCCTGCCTGGGCATCACGTTAATGCTTTAATTCATTTCCCTGAACCTCCCCCCTGTGCCTCCTCGCCCCTCCTCCCCCCCCTCCTCCTCCTCCACCTCCTCCCCCGGCTGTGCTTGTCTACACACGCAGCCTAGATTCTAGGCTAGCGAGGGGGAGTCGATTTGAACAAATGTAGGCTAGCTTTTTTCTGATGGCTTATTTGATGCCGACTGCAGATCTGTAATTCTGCGGTGTTGGAGAGAGGTGGGGAAAGAGAGGCGAAGAAAGAGAGAGAGGTGGGGAAAGAGAGGTGGGGAGCGTTCCCTGCTAGAAGATTGAACATTGAGAGTTTGTTCTTGCTCATTTGAAAAGAACCGTGTTTTGTGTGTGGGCGTGCGTGTGTGCGTGCGCGCGTTTTAATGCGTCCCGAAACAGATCTGTTTAGACGCGTCTTGCAGTGGGAGATGGTGTTTCATAACCCCTGCATCTGCATTACTGTTCCCCATCCCTCGTAGCTCTGGAGTAGAGTCCTCAGAGCTCCCTAGACCCCCTCTCTCCCTATTTATCTCCATTTCAGTCAGAGGGATAGGATCTGACAGTGTCCCCAGCTCTGCAGCCCGGCCTCCTTAACGGAGTTCATGCTGGTGTCCCTTGAGCCTTGAAACCCTCTCATCCCGTTAGCTGGTCTCTCCACACATCGCTCTATAAATACACCCCCACCTTCCCCTCTGGGATGCCTCTGGAGTCGGCTTTGGTGCCTCTGCCAGGTAACATGTTGTGTTAATCACTCTTGATCTGGAGCTTGAGAGCACTGCTGTAAAGCTGTTTGTTGTTGTTTGTTGCTGCAGTAGTGTGTTTTGTTCGGTTCACTGTACTGGGGTATTGGTAGAGTGTTTGTCTGCGGATCAAGGGATTGCCGGTTCAAATCCCCGCTCTTACGTCAGTTTGGAGAAATCAAAGAATGGCTAAATGAATACCTAAAAGTACAAAATACGTAAACAATTCCTAGCGTTGTGTTTGCGGTGTCTGCCAGGTTGAGGCCTACCTGTAGACCAGAGTGTCGTCGGCGGTGCAGTTGTACTGGATCTGGTACATCCACACCAGGTAGGGGCCGGACACTCGGCCCATGTGCCAGCGCACCTGGGCCGAGGTGGCGGTCACCCCCAGCACCCCCACCAGACGCTCGCTGGCACTGCTCTCGCCGTCCGCCCTCTCTCCGCTCTCGCCCTCGCCGCTGGCGTTCCTGACGGTCACCACCCCTCCGCCCCCCTTCCCGTGTCGGCCCTCCCTCCCGCTGGTGATGTCGGAGGACCCGGGGTCTCCCCGGGGGTTGGTCAGGGGCACGGTGTTGTTGCCCCGGTGCGGGAGGGGGATGATCTTGAGGTCCACCAGCGCCGTGGCCTCGCCGGCGGCGTTGATGGCGATGCAGGTGTACGTCCCGTCGTCGCGGGCGCGCGTCACCAGCACGTCCAGCGTGCCGTTGTAGTACGAGCGCACGCGGCTGGAGTTGGCCACGATGCGGTCGTCGGGGGAGATCCAGTGCATGACGGGCTCGGGGTCGCCGATGGCGCGGCACCTCAGCGTGGCCCGCTGGCCCTCCAGCACCCACAGCTTGTTGGAGTGGCGGGTGATGAGGGGAGGCTCGCAGGTGAACTCCTCCTCGGGGATGGACCAGAAGTAGCGGCCGGCCAGGTGCGCCGGCGTGGCGCACGTCTCCATGTCGTCCCCGCGCACCAGCCGCCGTAGCCAGAGCAGCTCGCAGTTGCAGTGCAGCGGGTTCCCCCCGAAGCTCAGGCTGATGAAGGCGTTGTAAGGGGTGGGGCTGACCACGCCCGTCTGCGAGCGCGAGAACAGGGGGTCGGGCGGCAGCGTCTGCAGGCGGTTGGAGGTCATGTCGAGGCGCGCCAGCTTGTAGAGCTCCCCGAAGGAGCCCTCGGCGATGTGGTCGATGAGGTTGTGGTCGAGGTTGAGCGTGTGCAGGCTGGCCATGCTCTGGATGGCCTCCCAGGGCACCTTGCGCAGGTTGTTGTAGGACAGGTCCAGGTCCTCCAGTGTGGGGAGGAAGTCGTCGAACGCCGCCGGCGACACGAAGGTCAGCTGGTTGCTGTTGATGATGAGGTGCTGCAGGTTGAGCAGGCCGGCCAGGTCGCGCGGCCCCACCGCCGTCAGACGGTTGGTGTCCAGGTGCAGCGAGCGGAGGCTCTCCAGGTCGGCGAACGCCATGGGCCGCACCGTGTGGATGGTGTTCCTGGACAGCGTCAGCTCCACCAGGCCCGTCATGTTGGCAAAGTCCACCTTCCCCACCTCCAGGATGAAGTTGTCCGCCAGCCGCAGCTCCACCGTCCTCCGGTCGATGTCCGGCGGCACGAACAGCAGGCCCTTGTTGACGCACAGCGTGCTGAGGGACTCGGACAGGTTCCGACACACGCAGTGGAAGGGGCAGATGGACACCACGCCCCAGGTCTCCCCCGCCGAGACCCCCGGGCTCTGGACCAGCACGACCCAGGAACAGGTCACCACGGCCAGCCACACGGCCGAGCGCGGGGCCTGGGGGCGGGCCGGGGGCCTCAGGGGTGGTTGGAGGGCGTTCCACGGGGAGGGTGTGGAGGGCGGGGCGGGGGGTGGGTGTGGCGCGTGAGAGGACTGGTGTTGGGGGTTGGGTTTAGGCATTGTTGAGACGGTCGTTCATGAACCTGTGGAGGAACAAATCATAGGATTAGCGTGCTGTATTTATGGAGTATATTGCTGTATTTATGGAGTATGTTGCTGTATTTATGGAGTATATTGCTGTGTTTATGGAGTATCTATTCATTTTATCAAAAAAAAATCCTAAAATGTGGTTCTGGTGCAGTAACTTGGCAGAGCAGTCACAAGATGTTGGTGTCAACATCTTGGCACCGGTGTTAGTGCACCAGATGTGAGCAGGATCCTAGGTGAGGGAATAGACAGGATGTGATGTCGGCCCCAGGCCAGAGCCGCTCTGGCAGGACCGTGTTGACTGGCTGTGACGCAGTGGCTGGGACTGCTCAGTGTCAGGATACTGAGCCCCTCCGCTTGGTCTCACACTCACTGCCCGCTCTGCTGCCACAAGACTGATTGGCCCATTAACCTGATGCATTGCCCTCTGTATGTGTGTGTCTGTCTGTCGTGTGTGGGTGCGCCTGTGCCTGTATTGTGTGTGTGCGCCTGTGCCTGTATCGTGTGTGTCTGTGTGTGCGCGTGTGTGTGTGCGCCTGTGTGTGTGTCTGTGTTAATCCACTCACACCACTAGTGAACGCTCATGAACACGTTTTATCTAATGAGAAGAAATGACATGGGTTTGAGAACCGGCGTAGAAAGGTCTGGCTGCTAAACGAAGCAGAATGAGGGCTTTGGTGTGACTGAGGCTTCAGGTCGTTGTGTACAAATGGACCTTGAACGCAGGCCTCGACGCCCCGGATTGTTTGACTTCCATTACGGGGCGATGATGATGATTAATGTGACTGTGTCGTGCATCGCCAGCACCGCCGCGTCTCAACGGGTTCTGGAATATTCAATTTGTGCTCGTTTGAGCCCTTATGTAAGACTTCTACTGCTGTCTCGCTCTCCAAGTACGGTGTGTGTGTGGGGGGGTGGGGGAGTGTGTGTGTGGGGGTGAGGTGTGTGTGTGGGGGGTGGGGGAGTGTGTGTGTGGGGGGGGGGTGGGGTGGGGGAGTGTGTGTGTGGGGGTGAGGTGTGTGTGTGTGGGGGGTGAGGTGTGTGTGTGTGGGGGGGTGGGGGTGTGTGTGTGTGTGGGGGTGAGGTGTGTGTGTGGGGGGTGGGGGAGTGTGTGTGTGGGGGTGAGGTGTGTGTGTGTGGGGGGGGTGGGGGTGTGTGTGTGTGTGGGGGTGAGGTGTGTGTGTGGGGGGGTGGGGGAGTGTGTGTGTGGGGGTGAGGTGTGTGTGTGGGGGGGTGGGGGAGTGTGTGTGTGGGGGTGAGGTGTGTGTGTGGGGGGGTGGGGGAGTGTGTGTGTGGGGGTGAGGTGTGTGTGGGGGGGTGCATGTGGTGTGTGGTGTGATTTGCATGTGGTGTATTTATGTGTGTGTGTGTGTGTGAGAGAGGTGTGTGTGTGTGTCTCAGAGAATGAGAATAGCTGATGAAGGGCCCAGAAGCAGACTAATGATACAGCCTATAAATACCCAGACGAGTACGACGTATCCACTGGGTTCGTGCACACACACGGGGTCCTGACTTGCAGACGATTTGACAGCCCCAGTGTACGAGCATGTATGGGTTGGCTTCATAGGACTGCGTGATGGATGATGCCTTATAAAACAAGAAACACACCATGCAGCCTATGGAGATGACCTGCAGTGTGCCAGAGAGAGAGAGGAGGATGGAGGCCATGCAGCCTATGGAGATGACCTGCAGTGTGCCAGAGAGAGAGAGAGAGAGAGAGGAGGATGGAGGCCATGCAGCCTATGGAGATGACCTGCAGTGTGCCAGAGAGAGGAGGATGGAGGCCATGCAGCCTATGGAGATGACCTGCAGTGTGCCAGAGAGAGAGAGGAGGATGGAGGCCATGCAGCCTATGGAGATGACCTGCAGTGTGCAGAGAGAGAGAGGAGGGATGGATGTTGATGGTTAGTGACCACCGTCTGTCTGGGTGGAGGGGAGGGAGGACTCTGAGAGCGTCAGAATTACAGGTGTGTGTGTGTGCGTGTACTCTGGAACTACATGCACACAAGGCTGTGATTTCTAAAAGGTAACTGGATGGTAATGATTGACTTTCCTGATCCGAGGCTTCTGGATGCCATGTTGCTGTCAGGAGTCCTGAAGTGATCTCCTGAAGTGATCTCCTCACAACATGAGTCCTGCCTTTGTGTTCGTCCCTCTCTTTCAAACCCAGACATTACCAAGCTGACAGGACCAACAATTCTCGCCTTTTATTTCCCTATTTCAATTGTTATCCTTTTCAGGTTTTATAATTCTTTAGGACCTGTTTTAGGCTTTGTTGTCCGTCTCTGCGTGATTCACTCCGTGCCGTTGCTAGGTGAGTTCTTAATCCACAATATGAGCAGTCCACAGACCAGCCAAGAGAGACAATAGGATCATTATTTCATTTGTCACAAAACTAAACATAATCAGCCTGCACCTTATTGTGCACTGTCAAAAATCCACAGTAAAACCAACCTCATTTTGAAACTATACGAATGAAGACTGCCAACTTACTTAAGTTGCTTGGGTATCTGCTGAGAAAGCCACATCTATTGATTCTTCGTGATAACTGGAGCATGAATTGAAATAATCCGATTTGAGTTTTTCCCTCAGGATACACAGACGGGCTCGCTTCTTCCCCAGAAGGATGAAAGGTGGGAAACGTCTCTCTCGTCTCCTCGACTCATCTTCACCTCTCCGTTCGTCCTCTCACCAATTCCCCGACTTGCAGGATCCTCTCCTCGGATTGCGTTTCCGCCCCGCGTCTCATAACTCCGGAGTTATTTGTATTCCGCCCCTTCCTTCCCTCCCTGGCCGTCGCGTCTGTCCTCGGAGGCAGAACAGTGAGGCTCTTCCACTTCCCAGAGTCTGTGTTATCTGTGTTAGAGCAGCGCAAGTCCTCTCAGCCCCCCCTCCCCTCTCCCGTCTCTGCCCCTCTCCTCCTCTTGACTGGCCGCCGCCGTCCCTCCCGTGAAAGGCAGAGTGCGCCCTCCACTTCTGACTCGGCGGCTCCTCCCGCTAGTCCTCTCCTCCCGCTGACCGGGGCTGGGGAGAGGAGAAGGGCTCTCGCCGTCTGATTTCAATGACCTACAACGATGGCATGTTTCACCCCTGCCGTCCGAGCTCGCTCTCGACTCAAATCAGACGCTTGTTTCGACGCACGTCTCCTCTTCCACCATCCCTGTGCGGCACGAGTCGTGATTTGTGGCTTTTGGTGCAGGGAGAGCGAGCGTGTGTGTGTGTGTCTGTGTGCGCGAGAGAGGGAGAGAGATGGTGAGATGCAGAGTGAGACTGCAATGTGTATGCTACTGAGAAGAGAGGGAGAGAGGAGAGGGAGGGGAGTGGAAGAGAGAGCGAGAGAGAGAGAGCGAGCAAGAGAGAGAGCGAGAGAGAGAGCCCGGAGCAGTCCTGCCTTTCAGTAGCGGCGGAAAGGAGGGAAATGAAACGGAGGCAGCGAGGAAAGAAAATGAGCATGCAGGACGGGTTGAGAAGAGGAGCTGAAGGGTGTGAAGGTGTAGGAGGGTTTGGAGGTGGCAGTGTCTCCGGCATAATCCCTACTACATTATCATTATCATTATGATCATCATCCATCATCATCTGCCAAGCAGCCAAACCACAGGGACTCGCTTCCCCCTCCGCCTCTGGGTTCAAAGCGACACGCTGGTTCCTGCGCCCGGAGGGGCGCTGCCACGGCGCCGGGGGTGTCCTCGGGGTAGCGTGCTCCCGTCGTCCTCCGTGTCGCCATTCTACATGACATCAAGGACGCGCTGCGGCCAGGTGGAGGGAGAGGAGCGGTGTGCCGAGACGTCTGGAATTAAAACTCCGTAATTCTTCCTTTGCCCAGAGGCTTTCATCCAAAGCAGGGTATAGAGGGGACCTCCTGAGAGGCAGTCAAATGGTCTACCGCTGAGAAATACACACTATAAAGTCCCCCACCAGGCCTATTAAAAGTCAATTGCCATCCACAATTTCTTTAAAAGTCTTGAAATTACTTAGTATTAATTATTTAGCATCTGATGAAAGCGGGCAACTTGATCCTAATGTGGTGGGAACCTCGAGTTCTCATAGTAGGAAGACCGTTTGTTATTCAGCGGTCTTGAGAGTGATGGTGAGTGTTTTACATGCTTGCTTGCAGTGCTGCTCTCATGCTGCTCTCATGCTTTTCAATATGAGCGAAACGAGCACACATGAGCCAGGTAAACCGAGCCGCTAAGCAATGGACATATAGAGCAGCTTTGTACCACAGATGAGAGAAATGAGGGCTGGGTACAGGTTCAATCCCGCTGTAGCGCAGAGCGGGATTTGAGGCGTACTTTTCACCCTTGAGTATACAAGACGACAAAGAGACGGACGGAGGGAGGGAGGAGGAGGGAGGGATCAGTCCTCCCATCTATAGTCCTCCTCTTTGTCCCCACGGGGTCTCCTCATTCCTCCGTTTCTCCAGCTGTTTCCTGTTTTGGTTAGGAGAGTGACTCACCCTCACCCAGACCCAAACTCGAGGCTATATATAGAGGACAGTGTACAGGCATGCTTCACTGTGGCGCTTCTGACAGGAACAGACTTGTAGTCTGTTAGTCGGTCACTGTCCAGCAATGCTCGTGCATTTAAATCCGCCTTCACTGGATTCTATCATGAATGGAGCCCTATTCATTATTGTACCCCGGTGTCTTATGCTTGTATATCATTTTTTTTTCTTCATGTTTTTGCTACACATTGCTAATTTGCGGTATTTACGTTTTGTATGTCTAAGGCTAGTCCAGGAGCTGCTGTGTGTGTGTGTGTATGAGTATCCATGCCGACAAGTTATCTGAGACGGTGAGGGAGGATGTCATTGTGTCCGGCCATTCAGGATGGACAAAAGCAGCAATGTGGGCAATGACAGAGAAGCAGAATCTATTCAGCCCAGTGGATCTCAACAGCGTTTTACAGACTGGGTCTGAAATCAGTGGGCTTGGCTGCTTTAGCAGTGCTATCAGAACTCGTGCCAGTTGACAAATTGGGTGATATTTCAAAACAAATGACCTTGGCTTTTATTTATTTAATTTTCCCCTCTCTTCTTCTTTTTACTTAATCATGAAAGGCTAATTTGGAACAAGTGTCCTGGATGCATAATTGATCATTGGACTTCAACAGCAGACTTTAATCACATCCCAGTTGCTTTGTGCTCAAACATTATTATTTTAATTTGTTTTCCCTCTTCTGACGCCCACTTGATGCAGTCATTATAAAATTGGTGCTTTCATAAAACTGGGTTAGCTAGTCGCGGCGGTGAGGTTTCCACCCTGAAATGATCACCTGTTTCCAGCTAGGAAGGGCTAGTAGAGGCAGACTAGTAAAGTAAGGTGTCCTAGAAAATCTTCTGCTCCGCCCCTCCATCTCTCCGCTGGAACATCGTTAGAAAAGGTTGAACAGGAAGATGAATCACTCCCCACCCTAGCCCTGTGTCCCTCTGCACACTGTCACACTGCGTCGACGCGCTACAGGGGTTGCAACATGATTTCTAATTAATCAACTTCAAGCACAAAAAAAAAAGAATTATGTAATTTTTACCAAATCTGACAATCGAAAGAGAAAATCATTTTGTTATCTGATTTTTGTTCTTTGTATAGAACATTGGCTCCATTAGACCTGCAGCTTGTTGTATGCGAAATGTACAGCAATCTGGGTCAGCACTCTAGTGCTTTGAAATGCTGCTTGAAAATGTATGGATTGACCATGAAATGGGGATGGACTAAGGGCGCTGGAACGCGAGTAGAACATTCACCCACTCATCTCAGTCTCTCTGTCACACACACCCTCTCTCTCACACACTCTCTCTCACACACTCTCTCTCACACACTCTCTCTCACACACTCTCTCTCACACTCTCTCTCTCACACTCTCTCTCTCACACACTCTCTCTCACACTCTCTCTCTCTCACACTCTCTCTCTCACACTCTCTCTCTCTCACACTCTCTCTCTCTCACTCTCTCTCTCTTCCTTCCCTCGTCCTCCTCCTCTCATTTCTTGGCGTTTCCACTCAGCTGTTCTCCGCAGCTCCTCTGGCCCCCAGGGCACCTGAGACAGATGTGTTGGCACGTCTCGGGGAGTGTGCAGGGCATATGTAGGGGGATTAGCCCCTTCCCCGGGATTGTTTTGCCCAGTGATTTGAGTGTGTTCTCTGCCGTGTGCTGGGCTCTGATAGCGCTTACACGGGATGGAAGCATGGTGTGTGTGATAGAGTGGTATTATCGAGCGCTGGGAGACATTGATTTGGTATTGGTCAGAGAACAACGACCTCACACAACCCTCAAAGACCATTTGCACTTCAGCTTTGGTTTGATCTGTCCCCTGTGTCACAGATCACACACATACAACTTCTTATGGATAATCCCTCATCCTCCCTCCCTCATCCTCGCTCCCTCCCTCCTTCATCCTCCCTCCCTCCTTCATCCTCCCTCCCTCTCATCCTCCCTCCTTCATCCTCACTCACTTCTTCCACCTCCTCTTTGTCTACACAGACCAACATCCCCTTTCTCCAGAACGTTCTGAACAACGACCAGTTCCTGTACGGCACCGTCGACACCCAGTTCATAGACGAGAACCAGGACCTCTTCAACCTCAAACCGGTCCAGAACCGAGCCCAGAAGCTGCTGCACTTTCTGGGTAACAGAGTTCTCCCACCTCCTGTCTAGGCCTGGAGCTTCTGCTAGAAAGACTGTGTTTGAGTGGAAGATAATGTTCCTGCTAGTCCTTTATTAAAGGTTGTTTTTTACACAGCACTATATCGGATCTCGTTGGTATTTACCCAATCATTTGCAGCTAATGATCTTGACTCATTGAACAATTACAATATCCCTCCCTATATTCAGAGGTGAGATAATTAACTGAATTCACGCTTGGCAAGAACCACACACCTGCTGCCATAAAAGCTTTAGAATTGCCAGCCCTCAAAGTTGTACTTCTTGATGTTGTGCTCCGTTACTGTCATGTTGGTACACAATAGATTCCTTTTTAGTCGAACAATTTGTCCAAATGTTCGTGGAGCACTCTCGTGCATAGTGCGGCTCGCTAATGGCAGACAATTATGAAGGAGCTATTTAGAGACGCGTTCGGATAATGGATTCCAGGCATGACTTGTTTCTGTTCCTCGTCCCAGGTCACGTCATGGTGAACGGTCCCACTACGCCGATCCCGGTCAAGGCCAAGCCGTCATCCATCGACCCTGTGGTTCCTCCCGTCCCACTGGGTAACCAGCAAACAACCTCTTAGTACCATCCATTTAAAAACCATTTGTCTTTGAGATATTATTAGAGTTGCGCCATGCGTGGTGGCTGAGATGTGGTTATTGTTGCACCGTGCCTGGTAAATACAGACCATTTCGTTGATTTGTGTGTCGTTCTAGATAGAGGTGTCTGCTGAATTATAACATGGAAATGTTTTTGCTTTGAAAAAACGAGCAACTGGCAGAGTTTTGACATGTGGTGCGTTTGTTTCGAACTCCTAGGCGAGCCTCCTGTGGGTTTCCGTGAAGTTCTGCTGCGGGAGGGTCCCGAGGGCTTTGCCAAGGCGGTGCGTGCCCACCAGGGCCTCCTGCTTATGGACACCACCTTCAGAGATGCCCACCAGTCTCTGCTGGCCACCCGCGTGCGCACCCACGACCTCAAACAGATCGCCCCGTTCGTGGCTCACAACTTCAACAACCTCTTCAGTGTGGAGAACTGGGGAGGTAAGGAGATGCAATAAGTATTTGTCTCTTTGTGTCTCTCTTTGTAATTCTCTCTCTCTCTTTGTCTCCCCTTGCTCTCTCTGTCTCTGAGTGAATCTCTGTGGTCTCTTTCGCGATGTTGGGTTTTGGAAGGTCGCAGAGTGGGAAGGTCACGTAGAACAAGCTGCCTGGTTAAGTAGAAATGTGACACGGCCCAAGGGCTAGTCTCACATTGTTCAGCAGTGCGGGTTATTCTGGGGAACTCAGGAGGGCTCCCTGCCTCGGTCCCAGAAGAAAGCAGGATGACGTGCTTGAGGTAGATGAGAGATGACTGCCAGCTCATCTCGAAGTAAAAAACTGATAGAAAACCGATTTTCTACCTCTGTTGCTAAGTGATGTGTCAGATCCGTGTCAGAATTTTTGACAATGCTCCTTTTGTCTCCCTGCCTTCGCTCACGACCTTTCCTTGCCCTGTCTTGTCAAGCTTTGTGTGGAAGTCACATTTGATATGTCATAGGAGCGGGTAATGAGACCACTTGTTTCCCAAACAGGAAAAGAGAAGAATTGCTCATGGATGTTGTGTGAACAGTCTTGTATCTTGTTCAGTTACGTGATTGCTTCTAGTGAAGGCTACAGGTTCAATTGATAGAAAAGATTTAAGACTTTTGAGTTCAAAGGAAAACATTCTTCTGGTTAACGTTTATATATTTTCCCATAAATCTCCCCATTCATGTGAAAAATTGTGTGAAAAACAATTTAGTCTGTGAACTTGATTTATACACATTTTGTGACCCCCACACAAGTGTTCATACATGCAAATTACATGCAAATAAGCCAATGAATAATTGTCACATATGCCCACTAAATAATTACACCATATGTACTGTGGATTGATAGAAAACATTATGCTAGCTTGAATAAAGTGCCTTCTTAAGCACAGTCCCTACTATAAATTCCATTTGAGCATTCCCTACAGTATACATGTGTAAAGTGTTCTGGATGGGAACACGGTATATAAGGGGACACTAAACAAACCCTCGACTGAGATGAGTCGAGGTCTGTGGATTCTTCCGGTCAGTCAAGTGGCTTTGACGTTCCCTCTCCTGTGTCCAGGCGCCACCTTTGACGTGGCGATGCGTTTCCTGAGCGAGTGCCCGTGGCGACGGCTGCAGGAGCTGCGAGCGCTGATCCCCAACGTTCCCTTCCAGATGCTTCTGAGGGGCGCCAACGCCGTCGGTTACACCAACTACCCCGACAACGCTGTGTTCAAGTCAGTGTCCGCACTGTGTCACACACACACACACACCAAGTTTATCAAATGGGTTGGAAAAACTCCTTTGGACGCTTTGCCAAAAGGGACACAGAACAAGGGGGATTTGAACCTGAAACCTCTTGGATCTCCAGTCAGGTGCTGAGATATACCCTACTCTCTAAATGGATGGGCATAGCTCAGTGGTTAGAGTATTTGGATACAGATCTAAGGTTCCCCTCTGGACGTCTTTACCTACAGTATATAAACACTGTACGGTATTTATCCACTATGAAAAATATTGATCTAAAATGGAACAGAAAATGCATAGTCCCCCCCTAACACCATACTGTAGTTTGGATCAAATGGAAAGTCTGTGTGCTTCTGCCTCTTGCCATGTTATTTCACTGCGCAGTCAGAAATCCAGCAGAATACTTATGAGGAGATTCTTCACTCGGAGTGATTCAAATAGAGGGTCACCTTTTGAAGAGAGTAAGGATGTTGCCTTGGTACCCAGGTACTACCACAGGGAGTTAAGAAATACCGGTGTTGCTTAGCAAAGTGGACTTAGGTGTACTATCTATGTATTGAAGATACACATGTATTCAGTGTAAAACTCATTAATGCAGATTGATAGGACTTGCTTTATTTGCAATATATATAAAATGTATTATATCGAGTATATTAAATTATTCATATATATATATATATATATATATAGGAATAATATACATAATTTATTATACTCTACTCCATCTCATGTCCTCAACCTCTAAACCCCCCCCCAGGTTCTGCGAGGTGGCCAAGGAAAACGGCATGGACATTTTCCGGGTGTTCGACTCACTGAACTACCTGCCCAACATGATCCTGGGCATGGAGGCTGCGGGGGCGGCTGGAGGGGTGGTGGAGGCCTCCATATCCTACACAGGAGACGTCTCCGACCCCATGAGGCAGAAGTACTCCATGGAGTACTACCTGAACCTGGCGGACGAACTGGTCAAGGCCGGGACACACATACTGGCTATCAAGGTAGGGATACGAGCTGGGACATGTATGCTGACCATAAATGCTAGTGACACACATATTGGTTCAAGGTAGGACCACACCAGACGGTGCTGGTTCAAGGTAGGACCACACCAGATGGTGCTGGTTCAAGGTAGGACCACAGACAGTGCTGGATCCAGGAAGTGACATCCCTGTCAGCTCCACTCAGCCGTGTTATCTCTGCTGCACACATGCTCTGCTTGTCACTGTGACTGGGGATGATGAATGAGCCACGGATCCTGTCATTGAATGTCACTGTCCCCTCCCCCCTTTCCCTTCCCCACCCTTGTGCTCTCCAACCCCCAACCCACCTCCCGCATGCCACCTCTCCTGCCCCGAACCTCTCTCCCCTCCCTCCCTCCTCTCCAGGACATGGCAGGGCTTCTGAAACCAGAGTCCAGCCGGATGCTGATTGGAGCTCTGAGGGACCGCTTCCCCGAGATGCCCATCCACGTCCACACTCACGACACGGCCGGCGCCGGCGTGGCGGCCATGTTGGCGTGCGCAGAAGCCGGGGCAGACGTGGTGGACGTGGCGGTGGACTCCATGGCGGGGATGACATCACAGCCCAGCATGGGGGCGCTGGTGGCCTGCACTAAGGGGACCAAACAGAACACAGGTGAGCCCCACACACATGACACTACACAGGGGGAGCTGAGCTCTACTTGAGGACCAATCAAAACCTCAGGGGAGCTGAGCTTCTACTTGAGGACCAATCAAAACACAGGAGCTGTAGGCCGTCAGCTAGGTGCTGATTTGTGGACGTAGCCCTCTGTGACACTGCTAAATAGGGCTAAAATAATCAAGTTTAATTTGATTTGAACCACCAGCGCTGGGTTATATACAACAGCAGGTTGGGAAAGGAAACTGTGAAAAACACGTGTCAGCGGTTTCTTCGCTGAAATTAATTGGCTGAATTACTCTCACACACAGAGAGATGTGTTTTGAACTGGGACTGTCTGGAATGGAATGAAATCCCAGGCCTGGTCTTTAAACGCACACTCATTATGCCTGGTCTCCAGAGCTCGGAGATGGAGGGATGAACCGTCAGCACTAAAATAAGCAACACAACGGAGAACACATGGGAAGTGGTTTAGAAATGAAGCATGTCTGACGTTTTTTTGCCAAGATGAGATTGCAAGAACAAGACTGAGGGGGCAAAGGAGAGGCAGAGAGAGAGGCAGAGAGAGAGGCAGAGAGAGAGGCAGAGAGAGAGGCAGAGAGAGAGGCAGAGAGAGAGGCAGAGAGAGAGGCAGAGAGAGAGGCAGAGAGAGAGGCAGAGAGAGAGGCAGAGAGATGTAAAGAGAGAGAGAAGTAGAGACAGACCGATGTGGAGAGGGAGAGGTAGAGAGAGAGAGAGAGAGAGAGAGAGACAGAGACAGATGTGGAGAGGGAGAAGTAGAAGTAGAGAGAACATACCAGAAAAAGAACAGAGTGGCGAGACACGGGGAGAGACCGGCGAGAGGCCGAAAGAAGGGGTGCAGGGGAAGGTCACCTACAGACATGATTTCTCCACTCACACCCCCCCCAGTGACCTTTCTTTAATTGAGACGTTACGGCATCAACTGAGCAGGCTTAACCTCCTGTAATGACCTGACCCGCCTGCCTCTGCCTCCTCCCCTCCCTCCCCTCCCTCCAGCAAGGCAAGCGGGAGGGCGTTCTGCTGCTTCCAGGTTGCTAAGGTAACTGGTGTGAGGCCTGAAGTGGAAGCCCCCTGTGTTCAGCCAGCCGGCCAGCGCCCGATAGCTGTTCGCTTCCAGAAACGGCACAGGCTGAGACGGGGAAGATTCCGTGTTATGAGTCAACGTGAGCGATCTGTCTCCGTGTCCCAATACTCTCCACACCCCCTATAGTATACGTTGACGTTGGTTGTCGATGGAATTTAAACTCTCTATAACTCTTTTATAGAAACGTAATTCCCACAAAGCAACGTGGAATGTCGTAGCCCAACACAATACCGCGCACCACAATGCAACACCTAGCCCTCTCTTCAAGACAGCCCGTCATCACAAAAGCAACCAGGCGCTAGCCATTCCTTGTGATGCGATTGGGTACACCGGATAATGAATGATGTCATAAACGCATTCTAAAATATTCACTGGGTCAAAAGAATCCAATCTCTACAAGATCAAACGATAATGTAATATCTCTTTGTTCCGTACACAACAAATGCCACTTAATTGCTTTTGGAAAGCCCTCAAGAACTAGTTTTGAGTAGAGGGCAAGAGGGTGAATTAATTAGCTTACGAGTTGCATCTGATTAGAAATGACCTGGACATGTATCGGCTTATAAACAACGGAATAGTGTTCCTCTGCAGTTACCAAGCAGCTCATTTCAAATACATGTTCACTTTTTAACCTTCCTACTTTTCGAGGAAATCGAGCATGTAATGCTGGATTACGCATCTCTCATGCTTTATTTCCAAGGACTAAAAAGTTCTCAACACTGTGAAATTGAGTCGTTTTCTAAATGGAAAAAATAAATGCCAAGACGTTGGCTAAGAGAGAGGGAATCTCAGCCAGTGTTGGAAGAGAGTTTTGGGTCTACATCTGTGCCTTCAAACACATTTATTCAAATTACTTCTGCACCTAGTTGTTTGGACAAAATGGAAACCCGAGCTGCACTGTTTATCGGTATGGCTCTTAACCCAACCCTGTTATTTCACTGCGCTTTTGGAAAATCCAGCAGAATAATTGTGAGGAATCTATTGTGTCCTTGGCCCTAACCTTTTTGAAGATGTTGAAATGTTTTCCCTTAAATGTTTTAAAATATAGTTGTTGAGGACGGACTGTTGTGTTTGTATGTGTAGTAAAAAAAACTAAATTGTACGACTCGAGTGGTTAGCTGTGAGGCGGCTGGATTGGATTCCTCATGTCTGTTATTGTTCGATTAACGGCTCAACTTATCTAGCCTTTGTAGGAGGCTGTTGCCTTGGTACCCAGGTCCTACTAATGGGAAGTTAAGGAAACAAGAAATGTCATTGTCGCTTATCAAAGTGGCCTTGAGTGTAGTATCTATAAAAACAATGTATGTTCAGTATAAAACACATTATTGCAGCTTTATAGACCTTTATTTCTTTGTAATCCTTTCCCACTCATGGATTCATCTTGATTATGTGAACACTACTAGAAAACCCCAATGTGAGATATTCAGCCCATCCACAAAACGGAATAGCAAGGTTTTATAGCCTATGTTAATGTCCAGGCTTCTGCAAACCTAATAACAATAAAGTAAAGTAATGAACAAACCATTGGGTGTATGGGTGAAGCACATTCTACCACTGTGCTTCTCTCTCGTGTCGTCAAAACAGATTTAATTTTTAGTATCTGATCTACAGTTTTTTTATTTATCCTTTCTTACCTGCTACTAGGGAGTTCTTTCAATGTTTTCTTCATCTCAAGCCAATTCTTTTTCACTTGACACTTAATACCTTTTGAGCTTCTTATTCCTTCAATCTATCAATCCATACTTCTTGGTACTCTGCATCAGCAGAGCTCCAGGAGTCAAGATCCCTTATTCTCTTCCATGATGATTGTAGATCATACTTAAGACAGCTCCAGCCTTGGGTGACTGTTCGTCCATCGGCCTGTCAGTCTGTTTCAGTGTCTCTGTCTCTCTCAGAAACAGACACTGAAACAGTTTGTCCATCTGTCTGTCTCAGGGCCGCAGACAGGGAATCAGTCTGAGTGTTTTTCTGTCTGTCTGTGTCCGTCTGTATTCATCTGTTTGTTGCCAGATGAAGTTAAAAACTTAAGTAAACACGTCTTGGCCGACTCCCACACCTCCATGTTAAACACAAATCCATGCTTGCGCTAGCAGCTGCATCTGAGCCCGGTCCTCTCCCGCCCTGTCCCATCAGGCATTCCTCTGGAGAAGGTGTTTGACTACAGCGAGTACTGGGAGGTCGCTCGCGGGCTCTACGCTCCTTTTGACTGCACGGCCACCATGAAGTCTGGAAACGCAGACGTTTACGAGAACGAAATCCCAGGAGGCCAGTACACCAACCTGCACTTCCAGGCTCACAGCATGGGCCTGGGACACAAGTTCAAGGAGGTGAAGAAGGCCTACACCGAGGGGAACAAGTTGCTCGGTGACCTCATCAAGGTGAGACAACCTTCACTTCCTGTATGATGTAGCAAAATACTGTGTTTGTTGTTTCGGTTCAGATATTTTGATGTGTTACACATCTATTGATTTTATGTAAAGCACCTTGAGCTACAATTCTTGTATGAAATGTGCTATATAAATAAAGTCTTATTATTATTATTATTATTTTACATCCTGTCTGTATCTCTGCATGTTGTGTGTTTTTTTTCCCCCTAGTCTGATCTGATAGTCAGATTTATAGTGTGAAAGAGAGTAAAATCTTATTGAAGTGAATTATTAAAGGCCCACTTATTCTGCTGTATTCCTCATTCTTCCCTCCAGAGCATACATGCTCTGGCGGGTCTCAGTTTTGTATTCAAAAATTGAATAAAAAGAGGAGAGGACTAAGTTTGAAGGGAGTAGACCTGCTAATCTCACTGCTTTCTGTCTGGGCCCTGAGTCAGACCAGCTGAGGAGCTTTGAGCAGAGCTTATCTGTTCTGTTCCTTTACGCTTCTCTCTGATCTCTACAATCAATTGCATCTTCTAGCTTTTGGTCTCGCCTAGATGGTTTTCATTTCCTACAGCTTAATTAAATGATCAGAGATAGTCGAGTTTTGTGTTCCTCTTCCCTTTTCTCCGACTCCGTTTTCCCTACGCTGTCTAATATTGCCCATATCACAGGCTTGGTGAATCGGTATCGGCGTTCATTCAATAGACGACACACTCCCACTGTTGTCACTATCTGCTTCTTTCTCTCCATTCAGTCTTCTTGTTGTTGTGGCGTCTCGCTGTCCCATCGGCGACGCTAACTTTCTCTCTCCACTCCCCTCTCTCTCTACTCCCCTCTTTTTCTCTCCACTCCACCCTCGCTTTCTCAACCCTTCTCTTCACACCTCTTTCTCTCCTCTCTCTCTCTCTCCCCCCCCCCCTCCAGCCTCCTCTCTTTTAATCTAAATCTATCTCCAATCCTCTCCTGGCTCTTGCTCAGTTCCTCAGCAGTTGGAATGTTTTTTATGGTGAAAATGGAGTATGACGCTGGCGTGGTAGCATCAGTTTCAAAACTCCTGTGTCCCCCTCCCCTTTCCCAGGTGACCCCCTCCTCAAAGATCGTGGGCGACCTGGCCCAGTTCATGGTGCAGAACTCTCTGACGAGGGCGGAAGTGGAGGAGCGTGCGGACGAGCTGTCCTTCCCGCTGTCAGTGGTCGAGTTCCTGCAAGGACATATCGGCATTCCTCATGGAGGCTTCCCAGAGCCTTTCCGTTCCAAGGTAACGCCAACGCTAACAAGTCAAACTAACGCAAACAAGCCACTCTTAATTCTCATAAGCCACGCTAATTTCTTCCAGCCATGCTAATGCTAACAAGCTAATGCTAACGTGCCCCGCTAACGCTAACAAGTCACACCAACGGTCCACGCTAACAAACCCACCAACACCAACATTCCACGCTACCGCTAACAAGTCCTTCTAGGGCGCCTTGCTAACGCTCCACGCCAGCGCTAACGAGCCAGAATAACACGCTGTTGGTTTCCCAGCAGAGAGCAGGTACTGTACAGTAGGCCTTAATGTTCCCTCCGGCGTGTTCTCTCTCTCATCTCACCGTGTTATTGGACATTCCGCATTTCCTTTTACCCACGCTACTAATGCTTTCCATTGAACTGCTGTGATTTACAATCTGCATCTCTCAAAGTACAGCTTTTAGTAATCAATAGCCTGCCCTTGGGGGGGGAGTGTATTGTATTGAGTGACTATGGAGACTGTCTGCTCTCCACTAGTATGTTATAGTGAACCTCAACAATGAGATTGTTATTTTCTACAGTATTAAAAGATAATTGGCTCACTGCTATATGGATTAAACATTGAGAGTGCATTTATGTACCTTATGAGGTCATTCAGGAGAGCTGGGGACCAAAAGCATGTTACATTTCCTACTCAAGTTCTGCTGAAATGAAAAACTTGTTTGTTTGAAATGTTAGCCTATTTGCGTTATTTTTCTTTCTTGTGGCTGTACGATCCCTCTTGATACACTGCACTAATTTCTTGTGTATTAATTTTTCATGAAAAAAAAAAAAAAAAGATGTCACAGCTAGTCTTGCTCAGAGAGCATCAGCCTGCATGAATTATCCCAAAGTATTTCCTTCAGAAGATCAATTGTTTTCTAGGACAAATGTGTGCCTTACACGGCCGTTACACAATGCAGCTCCCGCCTCGTGCTTTGTTTGGTTCTGGACGCACGGTGGCACTTGTGTAATTTATTTTGCAGATCAGTTCAAAATAAATGGGCCATCTGCTTAGCATACATCATGTACAACAAAGGAACACTACAGCTATTACCAAGCAGCTATTTCTCATTTCCGACAGAGATGTGCAGCATTATCTCTGTTCATTATTACACTCCTGTTTGCTTGGTAGGTTCAAACGCTTGGTTATAGCCTCTGGTATTTTTCATACATATTTTCAAGGGCTTGCTTTGAAGTCAGAAAATCCCAATCTGTATGAACTGATTAACTTCTAATTACAGACGATCTGACTAGCCATGCTGATATAGCACTCTGTTGGTATCTGACTGGTCTCTCTCTCCCCCCCCTCCCCCCCCCCCCCCCCCTCCAGGTGCTCAAGTCTCTGCCCCGCGTGGAGGGCAGACCAGGCGCCTCTCTACCCCCCATGGATTTTGAGACCCTGGAGAAACGGTTGCGAGAGGCGCACGGTGATGACATCACTCCCGAAGACGTGATGTCAGCGGCCATGTACCCGAAGGTGTTCCAGGAGTTCAAAGAGTTCACCACCACCTTCGGACCGGTGGACTGTCTGAACACTCGCCTGTTCCTCGACGGGCCCAAGATCGCCGAGGAATTCGAGGTCTGTAAGCGTGATCGCCGATGTCATGATTTACTCATAATGACACATACGTTAGTTTCCTTGGAGTATCTTAATGAATCCAACTATTTACTTTCAAAAACAAAAGACCATGATCTCTGCTGTTGCGATCTATCCATAATAACAACGCATTAATTCGACTAAAAAACTTTTTAAACATTGAATGTATTTATCAGCGTCCTCTTGACCTGCAGTCAGGTGCTGAACCACTGCGTTGTACCTTGTTGTTTCCTGATCATCTCCTCTTCCTGTTTGACTCAGGTGGAGCTGGAAAGGGGGAAGACCCTCCACATCAAAGCACTGGCCCTGGGAGATCTCAACAAGATCTCTGGCCAGAGGGAGGTGTTCTTCGAGCTTAACGGCCAGCTGAGGTCCGTCCTGGTCAAGGATACGGTGGCCATGAAGGTACATCCCGAGCGCCAGACTAGCCACTTCCTGTTTGTTGAATGTGTGTGTTCGTATGTCATACCTTGTTCCTGGTCTCTCTGAACGACATCAAAGGTACCCTTGCTGCTTTTGAGTGGGTGTGCACATGTGTGTGTGTGTGTGTGTATACATCTGCCATGTATACGTTAATCACAGTAAGAATCCACGTAACGCATCCTTGTGCGTCCCGCCTCCCAGGAGATGCACTTCCACCCCAAGGCCCTGAAGGACGTGCGCGGGCAGGTGGGCGCGCCCATGCCGGGCAAGGTGGTGGAGGTGAAGGTGCAGCAGGGCCAGAAGGTGGAGAAGGGCCAACCTCTGTGTGTGCTCAGCGCCATGAAGATGGAGACGGTGGTCAACTCTCCCCTCGCGGGCACCGTGGCCAAGGTGTACGTCACCACAGACAGCAACCTGGAGGGAGACGACCTCATCCTGGAGATCACAGAGTGAGAGGAGGAGAGGATGGGGTGAGAGGAGGAGGAGGAGAGGATGGGGTGAGAGGAGGAGGAGCGGATGGAAAGAGAGGAAGAGAATGGAGAAAGAGGATGGGACGAGAGGTTGGGATGAGAGGGAGAGGGAGAGGGAGAGAGGAAGAGGAGGAGAAGATGGGGTGAGACGAGGAGAGTAGGACAGGTCTGAAGGGAGCCTCTCACCCCAAGCACAACCTCTTCTGCCCCGACCAGACGCACACACAGACACGTATCATTGTCCAGCTCTGTAGAGAAGAGGGAGGCAAAGGGATAGATAGATCTATTTTTGAAATTGAGAATTTGAATCAGCTGCGAAGAATAATAATTGCTTTATTAGTTTTGACTGTGTTGTAATGTAGCTTATCGTCAGAGATATTTCTAATCCGTGCATTTATATGAGCTGTAGTCCACTGTAACTATTAGGAAAAGCACAATCCTTAATCATGGCTTTAGAAGAACGTCAAATATGTATGTTGTCTTGATATCTAAAAAAAAATCTTATTTTGTCTAAACAGTTCAATTGCAGTGGCAAATACAGTATCTTGGAAATATATTATGCAATGACTGAAAATGAAGCAATGGCTGAGCAATTGACTTTCAGCCATTTAGTGCAATAAAATGTAATGAATTCATAACCTTACTTTATCGTGATTTAACTTGCACAGATCGAATCAGATCATAAATCAAAGGATTAATTCATGTCTGTCTTGCGTGTCTCCTCATCTTCGATACCGTTAGTCTGTCAAAGCGAAGACATACCTTCCTCAACACTTAGAATCTGTAATCATCACTGTATCTGATCTCTGGATGTGTCTATGATCTAACCTGCTTTTACCCTCTCTCCCATAGTTAGGTCTCTTGAGGTGTATTATCACACCACAAACGACTCAGTCAACTTAAACCCTGCTAATGTGTTACTATTTTTGACCAACTGCCTTGTACATAAACAAATCTACATTACTTGAGATTTCCTACTCTGTGAATCAACATTACATGGTGGAAACCTATAATGAAATAAAACTGGAAATATGTAGTTCTCGTCGTAGTAATGGGGATTAACTGCGCTCATCGATTCCAGCGATCAGCGGTTTCTTAATATTGTAAAGGGGATAGTTCAATGTTCTCAGTGTGGTTATAATACCCAATGACGCCTTAGGTTAATTAGAAGAAAGTTTACTGTTCAGTGTTTCAAACCTTTTTTCTTACAATTGTCTTTGTGTGATTTCTTTGTGATTTCTGTTTTCCCCTCCCGTAAACGTGACTAACCCTAACAAACTAGAATTACAAGATTACAAATTTATAACGTCCAAACGGGGCCATTTTCAGTGCAGATAATAGTGTGCTGTTCCTGCTGCTGATCTCAGATATTAATGGTCATACATTCTTATCTTCTAACTGCTGTCATGGTAACCCCTCATAGTGGTGGCCACCATGAGTAGGGCATTATGACGTGTAGTATTGGCAGTACAATGGGAATGGAGGAAGGTCATCAAGGTTTGTTTTTTTGATACGCTCATTATGAAATCATGTATTTTTCACTGAATTACATTTTTCTTTTGCTGTGTTCTCCTCTAACATTTCCTCTGTGAAAACTGTTTTTGCTTTTGACAGGGTTTAATGTACTTGTATGTGGGGGTAAAAAGACAAAAAACGTCTGTTAACCCATTTTAAAGTGGATGGATCAAATTAGTTCTGGAAGATTGTGATGCATACGATGAAAATGAATGTTGGTGTGCTAAATATGCAGAGGAGATGTTGGCATTAACATTGGGATTAGATAAATAGCAATGATAATAATATATATTCTATATGTACACTAATGTTTGGGTGGGAATTGTCTTTGTTCATCTTTCTACAATGTTTTTTTTTTCTGACATTTTCGATAGCATTTGTCTTAAAATATGCAACAACTAATTCACCAAGTCATGTTCTTTGTAAAGTGAAAAATAATAAAGCATAAAGTAACAAATAAGATGAGGCCTTTGTTTTACTGATGATGATGTGTGTGAGTGATGAATTACATTAGTGCTCAGTGCTTAGTGAACAAACGTGTGTCTACAATATCATTTAAAAGCCATTGACCTAAAATGTTGCATTAGTTTGTTTGGAAACATAAACCAATTATTGAGACACTTCTTGAGGAAATTGGAGTCCTAACTCATAGGTAGTTTTCAATGAATAAATAATCGTAATTGATGCCAATAAGGATGCCTGCATATTGTGAGATGTTTTCATCCTTTTCCTGACATAGTTTCAGTCCCCGGTTGTGAGATTTGACATTTCACCTCAATACAGTTAACAAGTGTGACATTTACCCCTCACTGCTTACATCTACGCCTCGCCTCCCATCTCTCCTGCAGTTGGTTTGTTTATACAGCCTTGCGTGCAGCCCCTGAGTAGTGTAGTATTATATAGCATTACTGCAGTGATGGATGTTGGGCCTCAGAGCTGCCATATGCTCGTTTATGAGAGAAGTGGGGGTGTGTCTTCGCAGGCGTTGATTGATGGCTCTGTCTGGGGTACAGTACCTGTGGGTGGCCAACATGGCGGAGTGGATGGTCTGACGTATCAGCTTGGGACAGGTACACTGGGAGGCTGAATGATTTGTGCAGGAGGAAACGAGCTGCCTTATTGCTTGCTTTTGTAGGCGACTTGAAATGCCACCGTTAGGCGTTACGTTGACACAGGAAGGATTCATTCACCTTGAGGTTTAACGCTAGACCTGTGGGGTTGAGGAAACCAACAGTGTTCTTTAACCCTTGTGCTGCCTTCGGGTCACATGACCCAAAGGTTCATAACGAACCATCGTTGTGTTTACCCAATACAAAAACAAAAAATGTTCTTTCAACCTTCGCAATGTGGGGGGTCTGAGACAGCCCAACGGTTAAAAGAAAATGCTTCACTTTGTTTTTGTATGCGGTAAAGTTGTCGCAATACGACGGTGGGTCACAACGACTGATGGGTCAGAATGACCCGAAGATAACACAAAGGGTTAACTGTGAGAACATCCTGGCGTTGTGGCTGTCTCATGTCCACCCAGGCCTTCCCATTATAGTTGTAAAGAATCTATTCTATAACTTCTGTCTTCTTTCCTGCCCCCGGGTCATGCTTGCCCTCTAACTCTTAAAATACTTTTTTTTTTTTTTTTTTTTTCGCAGTGTTCCCGCAGCATCTTAGCAGTTCAGCTCTCTTCCAAAAGATTTCAGTGGATCAATAGGTAGTCCTCCAAGGCAGGACACAGAAAATCAGGCACAAGGATAACGTTTTTTTTTTTTAAGTGAAACATCAAATCTATTTCGGACTCTTCCAGTGTAATCTGATGAGTAGTTTGTGCTGTTGCCTCTCATCCTCCCAGTATTCCAGAGGAATGGAAGATGCAGTTGCCTTCACATGAAAGTACTAGAAACTCATAAATATTTATAATATACACTTATATCCATCATCCCTTTTCCTATATCTACCTTTCATGTTTATTTCATATGGCGTTCATCAGATTACCTTTATTGATTTTACAATATCCATGTCCACACATTGGTACATTTGTCTTATTACATGGCTTGGTGTTTAGTTTTGATCAATATTACAGTTGATGATATTTAAGTTTGCATATTAATGTCATGAGAGACCCTAAACCATCCTAATGTGAGATTGAGGACCATAGTTGTCACAGACTGACTGAAAATGCTATACTGATCAGGATAATCACTAATACAATTCAAGTTTTACTTTGCAGTAGCTAGATGTTTTGTGTCGTATAACACTGGCTTTCAGACTGGCCTCAATATAAGATTATAATTAGTCACAAGGGAAGTCATTAATGAAGTTAATCTTTTTAGATACAAATGTTGCTTGTTTTTGTAAGGAACTGAGTAAATATCCCATAAGGCCCATGGTATCATTATTACAGAACAGCCATATTGAGTCAATTCACGCTTAACTTTAAATTGTTTACAGAAGTGGCTCAGACTATATAAGCCTACTATAATGTTAGCATTTAATTTAGGTCAATAATGTCATTGTTTTCTTTTTCAAGTTGTTTGTTTGTTCTCTTTATGTATTCTGTGATACCCTACAAAAACATATCTGCCAAAGTCCTGCTCATAAGGCCAAGCAAAATCGTTGAAGATTTTAAAGGTCTTAAAATGTTTTATAAAATGAGGAAGTATGCTCCATGGCAACACACATATGTAATCTCCCCCACGCGCTGTGTGGGAACACCCTTTTCATAATAATATAAATATTGAATGTGTTTTCCGTAATGTGAGAGCTATTTAGCATTCTATTGCAATCATCAGTCACTTATTAAACTGTCATCCTTTCCATCCAAAGAGGTTTTAACGTTTTCCACTTTGCACGTTCACCACAGCTCAATTCTACCACCTGCTGGTATAAATAAATGACAATTATATTCCTATAAAAATAAACTCTAGTACCGACATATAACTATTATGCCTATCATTGCCTGGCTACAACCGTTTATTGTATCACATCCGGCCTTCAAACCGCTGTTTTGGACCAAATCGAATCAAATTAACTGTTATTTGCGTCTGCGGCCTAAAGCAATATTACATTTAGTCATCCTCTTCAGCAAAAGACCAAACGGTTAAATATAATATTACAGTTATCCTAACCCTTTTTTTGGAAACTAATTTATTGAACATTAATTATTACATCTAAAAACAGCAGACAACGAAGTTGAAAGCTACACTCATTCATTCATTTTCTTTCAGATTCGTAAACGTTGCCTCTATAATGCTCATAAGCGTTTCCGATTACTCCATCCCTTCAAAATAAATGTGTGATTGTGCCCGAATGGTTTGAAATCGGTGGCAGACCCCACATCCTCTCACAGGTAATTTACTTTCTCCCACTCTCACATCAATCAGTATTTTGCTCATAACATCGTTTCGTGGTCCTAATATTTGCTATACCAGTCCTAACTTAATCTGGTAGAAAGTTTTTCAAAGGATCGAAAAACAATATGCGATCGTTTGTCGTGACGTTTATTTTGAACAGGAAGTAGAAATATTCGCTATTGAGCTTTCCTTTTTCACACTGTTAAGAAAGGTCTGGTCTATTGCCTGTTTGTCTGAAACGCAGGTACGGTGGTAATCTGCAACACTTTGCAACTATTTTGACTGTTTACTTCTTTTAGCTATGTATAGTGGTTGATTATTTGTAGTGTGCTGATGCTGGCAGTGAAATAGATCATAATAGTTAGCGCTAAAAAGTTCTGCGCCGGTGACAATAGGAACTAGCACCATCTTGCTAGCGCAAGGCTGGTAGCTAGGCTCCACTATGGCACTGTGCTTCAGAACATTTTATAGTTAGATGCTAGCTGGCTCAGACAAGATGCTGAACTGTGTTGACCGTTTTAAGACATCTGGTCGGGACGTTAGCCACACAGCGCTATAAAGAGGAAATGTTAAACCTTGGGCCGACGAAGCTAGCTAGCGTGCTAAGTCAAGTGCACACGCTCGGTGTGATGATGATGGCTAGTTTAATACTTTCGATTTTTTTTGTGTTAGCTATTTCCTGATAAAAGTAGCTACTCCCTTGATGATCCCGAAAGAAACTGTCAAAGTTATGCTTTATTCTGTGTCATGGCGTGTTTTCTACCAGAGCCATGTTGAAAACTGTTATTAAGCCTTTGCCCACTGTACCATGCCCAAGTGCCCGAATTAGACCGTGATTGATGACGTGTAATACTAGTGTGTCTGCTACCAAATGGTGGGTACGCGTTCTATCCATTTATTAACTGGACTGGCAATGTCAGGCGCACTTAGGTGAGGATGAAGTATCGAAAGAAGGCCTACTAAAAAGATGGACGTGCTCTGTCCCAAATCAACCACTTGGCGTCTGGGAAGGATTGAGGGCATTTTATGTGTCATTAGTACCTCAAACGTTCACACAAAATGGATGATGAATGTCACAATTGAATAGCAGCCCACTCAAACACTTCTACGTGCACTTCGAGGTTGATTAGAGGCTCTAGAAATTGAAAAGAGAACAAGATGGTGCAAAATGATAGAAAAGATGAATATCTCAGGCATGGTGTTGGCTACCATGCAGTTTTCTCATCATCCATCTCTCTATCTGCTCCGAAGGTATGCGGTTGTTTTTTCTGGTCGCGGTCACGCTGGTGTCCCTTGCTCCCGAGGTGGTTAGAGGAGGAGAGAAGAAGAAGCTGCAGATTGGCATCAAGAAGAGGGTCGACAACTGCCCCATCAAGTCCCGAAAGGGGGATGTGCTGAACATGCACTACACTGTGAGTAACCCAACCCAGCCAAAACAACAACGTAGTTCTTGTTGCTATTGGATACACCCTATGATGCGCGACCTATGTCTTTTTAATACTTATTCTGCGAACACATACATTTTCATTGGGATTAATAAAGTGAATTTATATTGGAATATTTAGGAAGACACCATCTCCTCGTGCCTTAATAATGATGGTGGTGTGTGTTTCCTCCTGTAGGGGAAGCTGGAAGATGGAACAGAGTTTGACAGCAGCATTCCCAGGAACCAGCCGTTCACCTTTACCCTCGGTACCGGACAGGTCATCAAAGGCTGGGACCAGGGCCTGCTGGGGTAGGGGCCTTTCTTATCCCCTTTCACTTAAACATTAACTCTTTTAACAGATGCTTTGATCCTAAACTACTTAGAAATACTGCTTATAGGAAGTTTAGCAGATAAGCATGGATCAGAAGGTCAACGTTCTAATATTGGTTCAGTGGTTAGAGCCAAGGAATTGTTTATTAAAAAATGTTATTTATGTATTTATTTAAATATATTTAAATACAGTTATATGTAAATTATTATATATATAAAATACTTAATATACTAATAATATACTTAATAATTTAAAATATTTAAATTAAAAATATTTTAATTTAAATATTTTAATTATAATTTTAAATATTTTAATTATATAATTTTAAATATTTTAATTATATAGATTTAAATACAATTATATTAAAATCATTTTTTTTTATTATTTTTTTTAGTTAAATATATATATTTATATATATATATTTAAATTATTTACCACAGTGGTGCATCCTGTAGCGAGACAGAAGTTATTTAGAATTGTTGACTGACTCTTCCTTTCCTCTCTGTTAGTATGTGTGAAGGTGAGAAGAGAAAGCTTGTCATTCCATCAGAGCTTGGTGAGTTTTCCCAGTAGTGTCCTGTCATGCCGATCATATTACATTTCCAGGCTTTGACACTGTAATTACGATGTTTCATTACCTGACTTTAACAACTTATTCATGATGACATCTGGTTCTGACATCGTAATTATGTTGACGCTTTATCCGGCTTGAACAACTTAATTATGATGTCGCATTAACTTGCAAAGATACGTTATTTATAATGTCATTTTACCTGGATTGAACAACTTAATTATGATGTCACTTTACCTTGCTTCAACACCTTAATTATGATGTCACTCAACCTGTCTTAGGCTTAAATAGGATGTTTTCTAGCTTGTAGTCAAAATAGTTCAAATGGCAGCTCACAATTAAATTGCCCAAAACACACATTGTATGCATCACAGACAGCTTCTTGGATTCTGTTGGAAAATGACAGTTTGATTCATTTTAAGGATATGGAGACCGAGGAGCCCCCCCTAAAATCCCAGGTAATTCAGTATTTCAAATGTTTTCACATTCCTTTTTTTCCATTTTAAACGTTCTCAAACAAGTCTTGTTTGATTTGTCATAATATTGTCTATTACACTTTTCCACCAGGTGGCGCCACACTCATTTTTGAAGTTGAACTGCTGAGCATTGAACGTAGATCTGACTTATAGTGATGGTTACAGTGATCTACTAAAGACCTACCGATAATATCAGTTGAAGCCTAGAACCAATACTTGCCAAGGAACATTGCTTAACGTCACAATTAACATTTTTCTGAGCGATGAATAACTGTTGTAGAAATGTTACATGTTGCCGAAAAAGACCTGTCATGCAACAACATGCTAGTGATGTTGTGGCTGATTATGAATAACAATTGGTGAATACATACTTCACTGGCATAATTCCCCTTTCCTAATTTTTCCAACCTTGCTCTGGTTTATGGTTGTAGAGTTTAGAATAATTTTCTTATCTACAGAGCCCACTGGGTCCAGTCATGTAATACGTGTCAGTGAGTTTTGACAACATTGTTCATTGTGTATTCAATGTGTTAGGTGGAAACGTACGGCATTGTTTGTAACAGTATTCCAGCTCTTGATTCAAATTAGTTTTCAATGAGTCCAACTTTAGTAAGTAACAGCCTTAAAGAAATTTATAAAAAAAATAAAGGTTTTGATTTTCAGTGTTGAATGGTGCATTATCTCCTCTGCCTCCTTGCATTAAAAGTGAGGGGACTCAGAAAACAAACAGAAGTAAAACACTTTATTGAGTTGTCATAAAAAGGTAACAAATTGGCAAACAGCACCACTGAGTATTGCTACATTACATCACTACAGTTGTTGTAATCACATCTTGACCACTTACATGCAGCTTGACCATCATACCAGCAGCACTAAAGTTAAGTCACCCTGTTGACCTTCATGCCCAGCCATCGATACATACTAGAATAACATCTGACTAGCCAAGCCACAATCTGACAAGCTTTCAGCAACCAAGATGTGCCCTTAACTGTGTTGACAGAAATGTCAGCAATGAACAACTGTAGCTATGTGCCTTGGCTGCAGAGACAGTTGGAGGTTCGTCCAATGTTCCGTTCTGATTTTGTAAATGAAGCTGCAACGATGGCGCGGTATTTAAAAAAGAAAACACACATAGTTATGGCTGTTTACCTGTAGGCTTAGCCATTTCCATAGGACAACATATTACTGAACAGCACACCTAAATGTTAGCCCAACAGTGGTTATTGGGTCACAGTCTAATGTGTATATATGTATTTCATGGTGCAGGAAACAGTCAAATGGCAGTTGAGGGAGACAACTTGATCGTTAAAATGTGTGTTTTAAACGGACACACAACCCACTATCTAATATCACACACGCACACACACACACTGTTAGATAAAAAAAAGTAGGCTAGTCAATACAATCATCAAATATGCCCTTAGGTCTATCAGGTCCATTCTGCAGTACTTTTATCAAAAGCAAGCGTATTTTTCTATTTAGTTTAAGAAACAAATAAAAAGCTATGGAAGAAAAGGCCTAAACTCCCCCAGGTCAGGTCAACAGACCTGGGGTCAACAGGGGTCAACAGACCTGACCTTACAGTTCCAGGCACGGTACACACTATCAGGATTATAGTATATAGGGTTTGCAACAACTCTATGGGGTTGACAGTATGCTACAGTAATCACAGTTCATTTCAAAAGTTAAAACGTGTTTTTAGTATGTTTGCCTGTGTTCAACAGGCCAACATTCTTCTCCAACATAGAAAACACACTTCCTATTTCAGAATAGAAGTTTGAAAAGATGATGACTTTAGTAACAGCCTATTCTTTACCTACAGTACTATCGTGAAGTCGTAATACAGGACTTTCACAGCGTTAACTACCTTACTTCACGTATAGCATCCTTAGTCAACAATGACAGAAATGTACTTGAACTACGACTCCCATAGTTATAATGCCACAATACTAATGTCTGTCACTTTTTTAGGTCACGACTTGAAAGCGAATGCTATAAGAATCTTAATGTTATAAGAATGTATAGTTTTAGGCCAATTCGCCACTTACTGAGATTTAATTGGGGGTTCTGTCATCGCTCGCTATGAGCCGTGAGCTATCACACGCTAAAGCAAGTATCATGCTTATAAATAATTATTGATTCATAGCTCAAGTAAACATTCTCTTCTTCTCAATGTCAACTCATAGGTTTATCAATACAATGCTAACTTATGCTATTGATAATAAAACATTGATCACTGACACCTGTGTATGTATATGTTTATAGACAAGACGTAACAAAGAAAGAGACTAAGTAATCCCTGCACTAGAGATTTGATTGGTTGGTCCTCTTCCCAATGTTTCTGACTGAGAAATTCTGGGAGTGGCTGGTCATCCCAGTGTTGAACTGAGTTGTTTTTAAGGAAGCAGCAGTTCTTACGAGGTTATGCAGGGTTTTTTTCACTCTTTTTTGGGGGAGTGTTGAGTTTCTGAAGACCTTTGACCTTCTCCAGAAGTGCCGTGATAAAGTCCTGCGATAAATACATGAGTTATTTAACTAGCTGGGAGGTGAGTTGTAATATTGTGCTATATTTATGATGGTTACTGACCCAAAACCAGCCCCAGAATTAACTTACATCTGAAGGTTTGAAACAGCCGACCAACAAACCCTGGAAAAGGAATAGAAAAATTAAATGAATGCTACTTGAAAATAAGGAACATTCCTCTTCATACATTTTTTTTCTGCAGTCTAAACTGCTCTGAAAAATCTGTTATCTCATGTGTTGTCCTTTCACAGTAGACTGCTTTGACAACATTGTTAATGTACATTGATGCATAAAGAATATTGGATTTAATCAGTGAAGGTGTCGTCACCTTGACCCTCAAGGCTCTGTCTCCATCTGTGGCCATGTCCAGCAGCTCATCCACATCTATCTCCAGCTCAGGAATCTCCTCCTCCTGGGAGGAAGACACGAGGAGAGAGACACAAGGAGAGAGACACGAGGAGAGAGACACAGGGAGAGACAGGGAGAGAGACACGAGGAGAGAGACACGAGGAGGAGAGAGACACGAGGAGAGAGACACGAGGGAGAGAGACACGTGGAGAGAGACACGGGGAGAGAGACACGAGGAGAGAGACACGAGGAGAGAGACACGAGGAGAGAGACACGAGGAGAGAGACACGAGGAGAAAGATGGAGAGCGTGGCAGACAAAGAGAGATGGAGACAAAGAGAGAACAATGGTGAATGGACCACACTGAGGAAAAGCATTAAATCATGCTTTTATTTTTAGGTCTTTTAGAACTTCCTCCATGTCCTCTGCCTCCGTGGATCCCTCACAATATAGACGATCAAAACAGGATGGGCTGAACGCTAACGACCATGTACAGGCCTTCCTGACCAACACTGACTCTCTGCTAGTTTCTCATTGTTCCTCGACTAGGGAGGGGCCTGTTGTGAGTCTCTCTCCAGGTTTCATCGACTAAACAAACTTCTCTTCCAGCTCTGGGTATAGTGAATTGGTTTTAGCAGACGCTTTTATCCACAGTGGTATGGGTGGGGTGTGTGTGTGGGGACCTAAAGCTGGGATCTCCGTTTCTTCCTCAGTCAAAATCTCTACCGATATGCTAATCTGACCGATATGCTAATCCTCCTGTTTGGGTTCCCCCAGCCCAGCACTTCAGCTGGGTCATGGACCACGTCCCACCTTGCTAAACTGCTGGCTGGTGCAAGTTACTGTCTACCAGTGTTTGTTTCCTACAGCCAGCCCTGATCAAACACATTTGTATCTCTCACCATATGTCGCCCTGTACTCCGGCCAAGGCGACATGAATCTAATAATTGGTTCTCGTTTGCTCGGCCATATGTTCGCGGAGAACCGTCGGACATCCGAATGAAGTCAGTTTCATTAATAGCCCAATTAGGTGGTGTGCCGGATAAGGCATTGCTGCTAACCGGCTACCTGTACTCAGTATGTTAATATTGTACAGTATTTTCTTACTACACTTTCCTATCTGCAATAGCCTACTTATGCATCTTTGTCTTATTGTGATGAAAATTACCTGGCATGTCAGAAAGACTTGTCCCTGATTCCCTCATGGATTTAGAAACACGCAATGTTATTCATTACATTCCTTGAGAGATAAAGGCGTGATGGGCTAATTGATATTTCGAACGGTCATTCAATACACTGTCTTCAGACAGGCCGTGTTTTGTAGATTGCATCATGGCAGCGGTGTGATAAAACAACAGACAGGGGGATTCTATTTCTACAATACGGTATCTTAACGACTATTGCATATTAATTATTAAAAGCCAACCAATCTTTAGACTAAAGACGTTCAAATTGCCTGTAATCAATTTTAAGTGTAGCCTATGCTTTGCAGGTTCAGTCAAGAGAGAGTGGTGCTTAGTGCAGCTGTTTGACACACGGCCCACTTAACAATAGGCTTACATGATATG
Organism: Thaleichthys pacificus; assembly: GCA_023658055.1. Lineage (NCBI taxonomy): Eukaryota > Metazoa > Chordata > Actinopteri > Osmeriformes > Osmeridae > Thaleichthys > Thaleichthys pacificus. Next base: position 10,623,328 of record CM042858.1, read on the forward strand.
CTCACCTTTTGTTGGGATCATCGGATTATGCTGACATGGCATAAGGTTGGCAATTTGTACAATTTCACAAAAACTATAAGATGGCCACGCCCTACATTGTGTCTGAAATGACAGTTTCCACTTGCAAATTGTTGAATAAAAGCCTGAGACGCACACGCTATTTATTTCCAGTTGGTAACCTATAATAAAATATGTTCGTGTTTGACGTAAAATGCAAAAGAAAGAAATATATTACTACATACCTCACAGTCGTATAAATCCGTTAACTGATCAATTATCCACTCTTCCAAATTGAGTCTCTTTCTCAGTTCTTTTCTGTCGTATTTGACGGTAACCCGCCCTTGCTTTTGCACTACTTCAGAATCTTCGGTACCGGGAGGGGTTTTGAAATAAACCCGTGCTTGGGCGTTTGAGTCTTGTTTAGTGATCGTCGCCATGGTCCAACTATGCGAGTCAAAAAGAAAGGATCCGTTTAGATGCGGTTGTTCGGTGTATTTCTGAGGGCAGTTTAAACAGCTGCCGTGCTAACCTCTATTGTTCTCCCAGGGGTAACTTGCATTGTAGGTAAGTTCTTCTCCAATTGTTACAGCAGCCTCCAACCTAAAGTAATGGTCTATTAAATGACAATTGATAGTCGATTTGACTGATTGCAGAATATTGTCCTTAGGATAGAAAGGAAATAGGCAACTGCTGCACTCATGACTGTCGCTCTCTCTCAGCAGTTAAGTCTAGCATTAGATCATATTCAGTCTATTATCCCTGTCCTCTTAGCTTATAGGCTAATGTTGACATATTTTGCTGTCAAAAGCGATGTCAAATTCTTCTCAGTATAGTAGATACCAGTAACATACAGGCAAACCTACAATAATGTTATTCACCTATTGCTGATGCTCTGCCCTTCTTTGCAACAATACCTCACTCTCTCTGTCTCTCTCTTACACTCCCTCCCTCCCTCGCCCTCTCATTCGGTCTCTTACTGTATCTTCTCTCTCTCACCCTCTCATTTTTCATTATTAGACTAACCCTAACCCAAGGTGAACCAGAAGTAGCTCTTGTGTAAAAGGAAGTTAACACAATAGCAGACATTTGGATGACACCAGACATAGGCCTGAACAATGAGGTATGTCTGGCTGGATGGAATGAGGAGGCAGCAGAGGCCTTCATGATGATGTCACACCGTCGCTATGCAACTATTGACCGCTAGAGGGCAGACACCCACCGTGAAAAAGTCCCTTTCGATTAGCGGTCCCGTTAAGGAGAGAAACAAACACATCTGGCATTCTGTACTGTTCTCAACTCACCACTAGGGGACAGAAGTAGATACAAGCAACGCCACGATGATGTCTGAGGCTGGGTTTAATGAAGCCACGGTTTGGAGAGAAGAATCTAGAAGGTTTGGAGAGCATTAGGACAGAGCAGGAAGCAGTTGAACAGCTCTGGGACTGTGAATCCAGAGCATATGGCCACGCTTGGAGGTTGGTGCGATCCATCACATTGGAAACATGGGAGATCTCGTGGGTGTGATTTAGGGCCATTGAAACATCGTTATCTATCTAACAATACCTCTAGAAGCACAGTAGGATGTGCCCCAGCCTCTGTACAGTCCTCTCCATGGCTGATGTTGTAACCGAGCACACATACAGGAGGAGAGGAGACTAGACCTCCTGCAGGACCACTAAATTACATCTCTGTCTCATCCCTCCATCCCTCTATCCCTCCTCTTAATGCAGCGTAAAATTGGTTCAGCAGCCTCATGCATCAGGCCCTGATCCAGACAAGAGCCCTGTGGTTCTCCAGGGTGCTGCCTTCTCCCTCAATTCCCCTCTCCTTCCCCCTGTTCCCCCCCTCCTTCTCCCTCAATTCCCCCTCTCCTTCCCCCTGTTCCCCCCCTCCTTCTCCCTCAATTCCCCCTCTCCTTCCCCCTGTTCCCCCTCTCCTTCCCCGTTCCCCATCTCCTTACCGCCTCCCACTGTTCCTCCTCTCCCTTCCCTCTGTTCCTCCTCCTTTTCCCCTCTTCCCAGTTACTCCCTCCTTCCCTCCTCCTCCTCATTCCTCCTCTTCTTCCTTCTCCCCTCCTTCCGTTCCTCCTCTCCCTCCCTTGGTTCCTCTCCTCCTTCCATCCTTTCTCTCCTCCTCCTCCTCTCCTCTCCCTCCCTCTGAGGATAGCATATCCAGCGACTCCCTTCCCACTGCAAAGTGTAAAAACAAAAAGTAATCATCTCTAATAATTTATTTTAAGTGAGTTTTGGTCCCTAAGGAACATATAACGAAACAGAGAGCCTTTTTTGCTTGAAGCTCTCCTCTTGCTTTTAAGCCATAAAAGGCTACACAAACATTACTGTCTTAAGCGGCATATACATTCCATCCTCAAATATGTAAGTTGTGAAAGACTAACAGGCCCCGTCCCCCTGACTGAGATGACAGGTCTCCTCTCATGCTTCGTTGTACACATCAGTGAATGCCATTTATCTCTAGTCTATTCACTGGTGATAACGAGGGAAAGACATCAGAAATATAATTAGATTAATTTGTGAGCTCCATAAAGATGATTACATCTAGCTTTGAAGGAAGGCTTTCTAATTGCAAACCTGCTGGAAGATGTTGTGTATTTACGTAACCATGACAGTGAGTCTCAAAATTCCAGTGGTGATGCTCCAAGAAGCAGGATCCAATTATGTGGAAAACATCTATTACGTTGTTTTGGTTCATGTACGGTAACATCGCAAAAACTAATCTCGTCTTGTTTTGCAATATCTGTGTCAGGTCTGCAGTGTCAGGAGGCTGCAGCTGTGCACATGAGTTATATGAAACATGACATGCTTAATTAAACACAATTGAATCAATTATTCAATAATAACTGTTCTGACAAGTGATGTGCTGACCATTAGGTTGATCCTGGAGGCATGTGTGAACTGCTACCTTGGCAACTGTGGTCAATGATTTATGGCATAGCATGACTGTGGAGCTATGGAGCACTCGCATATCACCAGAGATGACCAGATATCACGTACCTAGCACAAAATATCACATACACACTATATCACATTCAGATCCCTAACATGTAACATACTGTACATATCACTAGACACAATATACATACCACTAGATAATACAATACATGTCAATATATAATATCACCTACATGTCACTAGATATCATTTCCATATCACATACATATGATGAGATATCACTTGCATAACATTTCTACAAAGGGCTGTGCAATGGGATTTGAACCTGCAACCTCTAAATCTGCAGTCAAACCCTCTACCACTGAGCTGTAGCCATCCTGCGTATTTACTGGATTTCACAAAGTGATGTGTACAGATCACATCACCGGCGACATCTCCTCTCTTCACCTGGGTGCTTCAGTGAGTTTAAAATATGAATTACAATAACAGGCTGTCTGAGGTCAAAGTGCTGTAAAATAAACACTGACTGAGGTATTTCACTGCCGCCACAAACCACCGCCAGACTCTGACTTAACAACTTACTGTAAAAAAATGTAGCTGTGCGTATACACACACATATACCATTTTGAGTGAAATCCCCGTAGCTTTAGTTTTGTACTATATTTGGAACTGAGAATAACATTTCAGACCCAGCCATGCACAGTGCTTAGACTGACGGCCATGTTGCATGAAACAGATAGATAGTTTATACATCGACCTCCCTCCAGAATCCTCTTTCATTTGTCAAGTGAAGAATAGAAGAATCTCTTCTCAGTGTCTTGCTGCTGATACAGACGAGGAGGAATGAAAACGTGGTTACACAACCAGATTAATCCTGAACACTGGTGCTGAGAAGCATATGGAGAAAAATGCTTAAAGTGACTCGGGTGATTCTTAGGGGTGATGGTTATGGATTAGATATGCTGGTGTTCAGGGATGGAGAGAGGGTGGCTGAGGGGAAGGGAGGAGGAGAAGGTGGGGGTGATCTACAATACAGAGCTGCCTCCAGGCTTCAGACAAAGACAGGCTCACTTGACAGTCCAAAAGCGCTTAACGGGAATGGGGTAGGCACTGTCCTTCCTTTGGGTGAGGCCTGGGATATTAATATGCAGTGAGTGTGATTCAGCTCAGATGCATTATTAAACACAAAGCCTCCATCGGAGTTCAAGGCCCCCCCCCCCCCCCGCCCCCCCCCTCCATCATTTACTATTCTGATGCTTTAACATCACTCATTCAAGGATGATCTGCTTTCTACACACAAAAGGTAATGAAACGAATATTTACGGATGTCTGGAAATAATCCAGAACAATATTTCTTTTGTTTTCCTTCTTGCATCATTGCTGTGGGGTTGCTAGCTGCAGAACACCATATCTGAGCTGAGGTTTTAGTGTGTTCGACGTACTGTTGACACCAAATTGACTTGCTAATCCAGCAGGGTCAGTGTTTGTGTCCTGTAATGAAATAGAAGGTTGTAGCATTAGACCTTACCCTCGGCTCCTTGTTATTACTCATGGGAACTCAAAGCTAAAGGCCAACATGCATGATCACTTCATTCACTTCCATGCATTCATGAACACAGGATAGCTTTCCTTCCTTATCCTTTATCAGACTAGCAACGGAATTTCCACTAGTATTGCTTGCATAATCTATATTGTTCATACACCAAGATCACCAATCTTTAGAGTAATGTTTTGACAAGGCTCAGCTGCAGTGTTTTGAAGTAATTGAATTAATAGATGTATTTACAGTTCCTCAGCCCAGGGAGAATTTCCTCATGTTTTTTTCAGTTTAGTTTTTGTGTTTTCTTTCTGCTTCTCCAGACATGTCTCCCTTTCTGCTCCCCTTACTGGGAGTCGCTAATGACTGCTGTGTACTGCTGTGTGCTTCTCCTGTCTTCAGGGGAATAAGTTTGGATTTGGAACCATCTGTCACACATTCTGGTAACACCGGAAACATCTTGAGAGCCGGGAAATCGTGATGCTCATTGCTCAAGCTTGTCGTTTCTGTTCACGAACATGTCGTTTCTTCTGTACCAGAACTTTGGAAACGCCTAAATGACCAGATTCTGAACCAAGGACATTCGGATTTGTCTCAATGTTTAATTTGAAAGTGTTTTTTCCCATAACCGGTACACAATATAACATAAGCACTGGTATGAACAAGGTCTTAACTATTAAAGATTGCAGCAAAATTTGTCACAAAAGGGTAATTATATGCAATTACCAAATTGAATGCAGGATTCTATTCACACAATTGAAAAATACAGCAAGCATAATGTTGAGAGAATATCAAGAAGTTTACAATTCAATATAACTCATTGGAATGTGGAGATATACACTGTTATACAGTCTACAGTATATAGCCTACACACAAACATGTGCACAAGCACCGCCACACACACAGGGTAGCAGAATTCAGGTCACACCAGAATGTACCCGCTTTGATCATAATCATATATGCTGTATAGTACAAGACAATGATTGAACAATTATAAAATGTATCTTTTTTTTCCCTGCGTGTTAAATAGGCCTAGGTATTTCTGTCCGACTTTTTAACATAAAACCAAGCACAAGATGTCAAAGCAACAATGTATAGAAAAGACAAGCTACCAGGCCACAGTGAAGCGCATGCAAAGCACAACACTGGTGCAATGTTACACAGAGAATGGATTGAGCCTCTACACGTCTCACGATTGTTGAATTCTATAGCACATCCTGTCTTCTGGTCATAGTGTAGGTGCAACATGGAACCGTCTCATGACTCACAGTCCTGGGGCAACCTCACCCGAGCACATACTGATTCTGTTCTCTCGCGGAGCAGAGAGCGAGAGAAACAAATACATGTCTGCACGGGTATTACAGTTGGAACAGAGGTGAACTTCTTCCCCGGTAGCCCAAATGGAAATTACAACTGAGCCCCCCCCCACACACACACACACACACACCCACCTCGCGACACTGACACCAGACAACGCGATGACAGAAAGACAATGACTCTTTGAGGGGTTGCCTAGCAACAGGAAGCACTAAAAATACATACAGAGGTGAGTACTTTATCCGAGCTCCGTGTTTGCCACCAAACAATATTATTATTACATTCATATGAGCACTTGTGCGATGTGTAAGCACATTAACTTTTTTTTAAACTTTTGACTCAAGACCAGTAATTTACTTGAGAGGTCCGTGCTGCAAGCAGGAGTAATGGACCCTACTTCGTTCAGTAGCCTACTGCTGGAGGGCTCATCTTGCCTAAGTACTCTACCAAAATAGTAATGTTTATGATTATCTAGCTTCTTAAAGTCCATATTGACAACAACAAAACGACAAGGATTCTAGTGGGATATTTTCCCCATTGATATCCTCTGAGGTGTAGACTAGAACCTTTGCCTTGGCTTGATGTCAGAGACTATGGATAGCCAGACCGCGGAAGGTGAAGGAACGACGTCAGACAGTCAGAATAACCTACTAACAACCCAATTTAGCCGTCGCGTGTCAAACACTAGGCTACTCATATTGTGCGAGTTCAGGCACCCTTCCATTAATTTGTTGTCGCTATCCATTTATACATTTTCCGCAACGCTGTACACGAGATGTACACGAGATGTACACGAGATGTACACTGCCCCCCCCCCCTCCCCTCTGATGGCGGTGGTGCTTTTGCTCTTTTTGCCCCCCCCCCCCTCCACGCTTGACAACTGATCTAAGTCTTTGTTACCAGCAACATTTCCCATCAGAGAAAACAAGCTCAGAAAATTATCTATTCCCTGTTCGTGAGAAAGTTACCTTCTGGATGCCGAACAACAACAGCAATAACAAGCACCATGAACACTTCCTGTAGCATATGTCCCAGGTCGAGACAGCCAGACGGTGGGTGCCATGGAAACAGAGCGCGGAGACACCAGTGAATAGTTACGTAACCCAGAAAAAGTTGTGAAAGGGGATTTTCTGGGGGGAAAAGAGAGATACATTGAGATAGCCGATGGCTGCAGTGCATTTTGAGAAGAAGAAAAAAATCCCCCAAATTACTGGGAATATCCAAGCTTGTTTGTCATTTGTCAAGGTTTGTCACTGCATTTCTAATGATCTGAGCAAAGATCAGAGGGTTTTAGCCTTGAAGGCAGATTAATGTACAGATTGGCCTACAGTAGCTGCAGTAACATTTGACCTCATTATTTTCATGACAAATGTGCATGTGTGTGCTTTTACATCGTTTTACTATTAGTCAGTTACATTGGAATAAAATATTGATATAAAATCATTTCATTTTTGCCTTTTCTAGATCTGTTCTTGCATCCGTTTTGTTTTAGTGAGGGTTTTTAAATTACATTTTGTATTTTTTTTGGCAAAAGAAATCTGTTGAGAAACACAATATATATATATATAAGAATATTCTATCTCTCCTAAACATAGTAATCTGTTTTGATAGCGAAAGCCCCAAATTCAAATGTATTTAAATAAACCATAATCTGTTGCCTGTGTAAATGCCATGTCTGTACAACAAACAAAAACACAGGAAGTCAAGAAACAAGAAAGGATGCGATTTCTTCCCCCTTCAATGTTAATCCTTATTCGCAAATACTGGGAGAAAATAGAAATCTTTGTGCACGCTCAAATGGTTTCTGTGCCTTGTACATCAAGTGAACACTGTAGAGCTGACGTTTGACTAACAGATTATGGCTTTAACATACATCTGAATCAAACTTTACAAAAATGATCATCAAAAGCAACAACGTTTATGTCCACGTTCCATATATTTAGCGAGAGTTAAAACGTAAAAATAAAGCAGCAAAGTCATTCAGAACACACCTAATGGCCTATAAATGGTTCTGATAAATTACAGATTTCAAAAACAGAAAGCCAGCACACCTGTATGAAACACAAAAGGGCAGGCTGTTTGGTTTGATTCTTGGCTCTGTCTATACTGTAGGTGTCATTGTAAACGTGTAGGGCTTTATCGAAGGACCATCCTCAACCCTTAACTAAGCTGTGTTTCGTCACTGCCTTGTAGATTAAATATGTTAAAAGTATATTCAGACCCTATTTTGAAAGGGTTTTGTAGTTTTCAATTGTAAACTCATTTTAGGAATCATGAACCTTGGACTGGACGTCTAAGTAAACATTCCTTAATAAGATAAAGCCATGCCTACCGTCGAGCGCTGATTACAAGGACAAGTACAAATACACACACAGTTACCCAAACACACACACACAATCTCTCTCACAGCACGCACACACACACACACACAGATGTGTTTTGACACACACACACACACACGCATGGTCCCCAAATATATCTTTCATTGCACAATGCCAAAGAAGCTGTAAACCACTTCCACTGGTCTGAGTTACGTTTAGACCAGACCAGTGTCCTGTATAAAAAGCCTCTGGAGAGGCCCCTATAGGTTAACTGTAAGCCCACAGGCTAGCCCTGGAGGGGACCCTTATAGGTTAACTCTGTAAGCCCACAGGCTAGCCCTGGAGGGGACCCTTATAGGTTAACTGTAAGCCCACAGGCTAGCCCTGGAGGGGACCCTTATAGGTTAACTCTGTAAGCCCACAGGCTAGCCCTGGAGGGGACCCTTATAGGTTAACTGTAAGCCCACAGGGTAGCCCTGGAGGGGACCCTTATAGGTTAACTGTAAGCCCACAGGCTAGCCCTGGAGGGGACCCTTATAGGTTAACTGTAAGCCCACAGGCTAGCCCTGGAGGGGACCCTTATAGGTTAACTGTAAGCCCACAGGCTAGCCCTGGAGGGGACCCTTATAGGTTAACTGTAAGCCCACAGGGTAGCCCTGGAGGGGACCCTTAGGCTAGTTCTGTCCTACCCATCCTATGGACCCCCCCAAGGGCACCAGGCAGTGATAGAGTCACACACAACGCTGTGCTTAGCTGTGGTTCACATCTACAACTTCACACGCACAGCCATATCAAAAAGGTCACGTACAATATTTCAAAACATTATAATATCGTTTTTTTTTTTTTTTACCAGAAAGTCTTCACTCAGTACATGCAAAATGAAGACACTTGCACACTCATCCTGTAAGTGTTTCTCACATGTACAGACACAGGATTCTTATACATAATACACAATAATAAATAGCTTGAGATAATAAATATGAATATTCATCTTATTAACAAACACAAATATTAGTTCAACAGTTCACCATTTCTTGGATAACATATGGCATTTTTATTTTGGTCTATATGTCTGCTAATGCTAATGCTAACCCAACACCATGCACACACTGCATTATTTCCTTTTGTCATAACTCTTTTGGCAGACAGCCAAAGAGTTACACGATCGGCTTTAAGCACCTTGATCAGTTGCCATTGTTTTATCTACCTACACTTCCACTGTTCACACATTTCCAAAGACCTTGGCTTTTCAAAAACACGAAAAAATCACCCTCTACGCATTGCACAAAACAAACACTACGTAATTAAGTAAAATAAGAGTGAGAGAGGGAGAGAAGGGGGTTTGGGGAAGGGGGGGGGGGTCACTGGTCATGTCAGAGGTTATCATATGCACAATGGCGGGGTAGGGAGGTGGGCATGGGGGTGGCAGAGTGGCAGGAGTAGAAGGGATCATGTTTGGAGAGGGAGGCTGGTGGAGAGGGGGGCCAGTGGGGTGGCTGTCCTGTGGGGGACCGGTGGAGTGGGGGGGGGGCCGGTCTGGTGTGAATGAAAGTCCTCAGAGGTCAAAAGCTAAGTTCAAGATCAGAGTTTTCTGAGCAGAGTGAGGTGTAGTTTACCTTCCTGGGTACCTTCCTTGTGCAGACAGCCAGAATCAGGTGTGATAAAGTTACGAGCCCTCCAATGATGTCACCCTCCAATGATGTCACCCTCCAATGATGTCACCCTCCAATGATGTCACTCGGGTATCCTGGCAGGTTTGGCCAGGCTCCAATGACTAAGGCTATCGCTGTAAACAGGATCCAGACCTCCACAGTCAAGCAGTTACTGTATAAATGACAATAATACAAATACCTAAAAACACCCAGGAGAAGTACATTTAGACAACAGGAAGTGAGAAGGGGTTAGACGGGTAAACAGCAAGTAGAAGAGATGACTCCTCTTCCTCTCTTCTTCCTCTCTCTCCGCCGCCTCGCTCAGAACCCGGGTACGTGGCAGTAGGCCACCAGAGAAGCCAGCAGGATGTACAGGAACCAGACAGAGACAAAGAGGAAGCAGGTGATGAGCTTGGCGGTCCGTGGTCCCCCCAGCTCCCCCCGGCCACGCCGGGCCTCCGGCGGTACATGAGCACCATCACGCACACCAGCGCCATGATGGTGAACAGGGTGACGGAGAAGGCCAGCGAGCCCGGATTCACGTGGAAAGGCTTGCCCTTTGTCCTCCAGTAGACAGCAGCGATGGTCCACGCAACGCCGATGCCCAGGAAGACGTTGACGGCGTTGCTGCCGGTCACGTTGCCGATGGAGGCGTCGGCGTACTGGTCCTGGATGGCGGCGACCTTGCTGGCGAAGGTGTCTGAGAACGAGGGAAGAGGTGGAGGAGGGGGAGGTGGAGGAGAGAAAGGGAGGGGGAGGTGAGTTAGGGATTATGAGGAAGAAGAGAGGAAGGAGGAGGAGGTGTATGTGTGTGAGAGAGAGAGAGAGAGAGAGAGAGAGAGAGAGAGAGAGAGAGAGAGAGAGAGAGAGAGGGAATACAAGAGAGCTCACTAGCACACTGTGAAACCTAAAATAGGCTCAGAGGTTGTACAATAAGTTGGGGCGACAGACAGCAGCTGACAGAACAAACTTAGCTTGTTATACACCAACAACCCTGACAGCAGATTAAAGCCAGATGGGTCCAAACCTCCAGACCAACTAGCTACCCACCTGGAACCGAGGTGCCCAGGGCCACGAACACCACAGCGGTGACCGAGTCTTTGAGGCCCACAGTGCAGCCGAAATGAGAGGCCAGGTCGCCGGTCACAGCTGTCAGACCACCGATGATGGAGATGGACACGAAGAAGCAGGCCCAGCCGTTCCAGTATTCGGTGGGCGGGACGAACGCAAACAGAACCTTCCAGAACACGGTGAGGAAGTGCATGATGTAATCGAAGCAGGAGGGCAGGCGCTCCTCGCCGCTCTCTTCCTCGTCGTCGTCACCTGAGGCACGAGGGAGGGGGAGAAGGGTTTTGGCGCCTTGTGTAGGAGTCGTTTGTATGTTTGTGTTAACTGTGACTAGTTCCAAACACCTTACGTGTGAAGAGATAGAAAGAGAGAAATACAGAGAGAGAACTATATCGAACAAGAGAGAAGGAGTGAAAGAGTGAGAAAGAGTGAGACAGTATGAGGAAAAAAAAGAGAAATGCATAGAGAGAGCAAACCAAATCCTACGAGAGTTTGTACTTGTACATTCCTCTCGTATTTGCATATTTTGTTTTAGTAACCTTGCTTTTCCCATACATGCACAACTGCAACGTTGCAATTCCCCCTCAGGGATCAATAAAGTACCTCTTACAACCATTCCACACACACAGAGGCACTCACCGGCGCTGACAGTGACAGCATTGACAAACTGTTCCCTCCAGCTGCTGCTGCCCACCACCAGAGCCAGGTTGGTCTTCTTTATCAGCTTATCAACTGTGTTCTACACACACACACACACACACACACACACACACAAACACACACAAACATACATTTTATTCATTAGACGCTTTTGGCTGGACGTGCGTTTTGTAGACATGAAGGCAGGTAGATGTTGCAGGAGAGAGGAGAGGTCTGGGTTCTTTGGGGGGGGGGGGGGGGGGTGTTACCTTAAACTCATAGGACTCCTCGATCACCACCTCCAGTTTGGTGTGTTCCCCCAGACTAGGACAACCCATCTTCGCCACCTCCTCTTCGTCACCCACGACAACAGGCTTGTTTTCATTGGAGTCCCCTAGGACACAAACAAAACACTCTGAGCTGTTGTGACACCATGGACACATGTCGTTAATCCCAACGGATATTCAAACACTAAATCACCTACCGACAACCAAACAGTCTCAAGAGAGAGAGAGAGAGAGGGCGAGAGATGTATCCAAGCAAAGTTGGGTTTTCAAACATTATTACAATCTTAGAAACAAGTGATGTGAACAGAGGTCATTATATTAGTGTAAAAGACCATTATAAATATGCAGTGAGAGAGGAAGGCCTGGAGAGTTTCAACATGGACCACTTACTTCCTGCCCTAATCAGTCTGCCTGCAGTCACTGCCAATTAATATAATGTAATTATTAATATAATATTACAATGTTCTTTTAATGTTCAATGCAACATTTTAATCGGTGTACAGTCGCTGGAAAGCTATATTGGCAGTGTAAAAGCTACATAAAATGTATTTAATGAGTGTTTAGAATAAATCAATTATGTGAATGGGAATTTGATCACCCTGAGGATTAACGGTCACCACTGAAGTCTTGAATTCCAGCCAAAGACCATTTAGTCATTTAGCAGACGCTCTTATCCAGAGCGACTTACAGTAAGCACAGGGACATTCCCCCCGAGGCAAGCAGGGTGAAGTGCCTTGCCCAAGGACACAACATCATTTTTTTGCACGGCCGGAATCGAACCGGCAACCTTCAGATTACTAGCCCGATTCCCTAACCGCGCAGCCACCTGACCACATCCCTGGATGAGAACAGGTCAGTGTAAGCCTTCAATAATAGACTGCTAAGTGTAGTACAGTTTCTCCTGGTGAAAACCAGGTCCAGACAACTGCCGGTTGACACACATGTGATTCTGTCAGAAATTACATGTCTGAGATGGTGTAAGCAGAGGTAAGTTGTTTAAAGCAGAGATAAGGATGTTACAAGCATGCATAAGGGTGTTATAAGCATGCATAAGGGTGTTATAAGCATGTCAGAGTGCTATAAGCATAGGCACGGGTGCTGGAAACACTCACCATGTTTCTGGCCCACCTCCAGAAGCACCGGCTCCCCCAGGATTATGATGAAGGTCTTGTTCTTCTCGTACTCTTCGTCATCAATGATCTTCACATCCAACAGCTTCCTACAGACAGACAGACAGACGGGTAGGAAAACAGACAGACAGGTAGGTAGGTAGACCGACAGGTTGTAGACAGACAAGTGGGTAGGTACAGACAGAAGGACAGACAGACAGACACGTTAGTTAGCTTGTTTAATACTAACTGTGACTGAACAACAGTAACAGCTTGGTATGACTACCAGTTGGCAAGGAGCAGATTTGTGGAGTAAACTGTCTTTTTATCCGAGTTAGGGAAGCAGAGGGACAGCAGGAGAAAGAGGAGAGCACAGAGAGATATGCACAGATGTACCGGACGCTGGTCTTTAGAGTTCATGAATAATAAAAGGAGCCTGAAATTCTTTGAGGGAACAAACAATTAAGAAGTCAAGCTGAAATACCCAGTACTGTGTCCCCAGAGGACACACACACAACCATACACATACAACCTCTCTCTCTCTCTCTCTCTCTCTCTCTCTCTCTCTCTCTCTCTCTCTCTCTCTCTCTCTCTCTCTCTCTCTCTCTCTCTCTCTCTCTCTCTCTCGTCAGTGACATACACACACACAGTCATATACACTTTCTTTCTTACACACACACACACACACACACACACACACACACACACACACACACTTCCGTTTGAACCCCTCATCTCCAGCCTCCACTTGAATGTCTCTGTGTCGCATTACTGATATGGATGAACCTCTTCTTGGCTTTCATCTCCCCACCCAAGCCAGACTGGACGCTTCATTCTTCAGGCCGAGATATAATCACATTCGATCGGATATAAAGCTCTACTGGTCAGCACACCACATTCATCACATGGGTAAACCCCACACTTCAGCTCCCCGCGCTACACCTCTGGCCCCCACCTCCCTGCCGTTCCCCCCTCCACTCCCTCCCTCCCTCCCCTTCTACCTGGTTCTCCCCTCAGCACTCCTCCCCACCTCCCCCCCCCCGCCCAGCTACCAGGACCTGAGCAGACAGGCAGGCAGGAGGACAGGCAGCTATCAGGGGCTGATCGGTCCTTGTTGGGGCTGGTGGAGTGGTACAACTTGAGCTGCTCTTTCTAGGACAGAGATAAGGATAGCCACTCAGCAGTGCTGCTCCTCCAGAGCCCAGGCCCCCTCTGACGACACACACACACACACACACACACACACTCAATCCGGCTCTGACACATGAATGCATGGAGAGGTCCCAGGTGTCTCATGCGTGGGTCTATCCATTCCAACATACCACCCCTCAGATACACACACACACACACCGTGAACACACAAAGATACGTCCACAGAGGGACACAAAAACAAAGGCAGGCAGGGATACACACACACACACCCACACCCAGAGAGATAACCCAGTCCTGGCTATCTCCACAGACAGGCCGAGATGCACAACCACACACAAACCCACACACACACACCCACACACAGACAGAAACACACCCACACAGCCAGTCCTGGCTATCTCCACAGACAGGCAGAGATGCACATGCTCCATTGGTGATGGGAGTTGAGCACAACCGCAGCAGGATCACAGCTACTGCTGCATCTCATTAACCACAGAGCCTCAGCAGCACGCTGTGGCCTTCAGGTAATGAGTGACACTGTTGCTCACCAGAGCAAATAATCAGACACACACACACACACACACACACAGATACATTCATATACATAAGCCTACTCATATTCACACACAAATGCACATTCGCCCACATTCATAAAAACACCCACCCACGCACTCATATACACCCAATGACAGTTTTATATATGTAACGTAAACAAATTGACTTAGTCCCTCGGGTGCACAAAGGAACAACATACGAGCCAGCAAGGACGTGACGAGCACGACAAACACAGTGAGGGTCCGCAGGGTGGACTGAGGCGGAGAATCACATCTGATCTAGTGTTGTTTGTAAAGCCCTCTTACACGCCATGGTCACTGAGGTCCACAGATCAGCACCTATAACCAACTTAAACCCTTAAATAGGAGGTCATTGGTGGTTGTAGAGAGGAGCCCCTCCCCCTCTGGTAACGCCGCCCTCCTCAGGTAAGTCCCCCAACAGCCACCCATTTAACCCCCACCCCCCCCCCCCTCTCTGGTGAGCCCCCCTACACACACACACCACACTAACAGCATCAAGGGTTGTCGTCTGCATGGCTGCGCACCCCCTCATACTGCAAGAGACACAAATTCAAGAGTTGGCATGGCAACAGGTGGAAATAGTGTAATGTATGTTCTGTTAAGAAGTCGTAGCCCACGGCTACATAGCTGCTCTGGGAGAGAAGAGAGGGCGGAGGAGAGAGGTGGAGGAGAGAGAGGAAACGGGAGGTTCTAAGGTTGGGTTCCACACGCACAACCACCCCTGTTCTCTTATGCGGTTTCCACCCGCCTGGCCCCCTTCTGTTCTGCTGTCCTCAACACTACTGGATCATTGATCAAAAGGTACCAAGTGAATCCCGAGGGGGAACGATTAGTGAGAACCAAAAGGAAGCTGTCCCCTTTATTCCTCCTCCTGTCTCCTGTCTTGCCCCTCCCTCCCTCCCTCCCTCCCTCCCTCTCCCTCCCTCGCTTCCTCCCTCCCTCCCTCCCTCCCTCCCTCCCTCCCCCCCTCCCTCCCTCCCTCCCTCCCCCCCCTCCCTCCCTGCCTCCCTCCCTCTCTCCCGGAACAACGCTGGATGTCTGTTTAGCTATTCTCCTTTGTTCATTCACTCATCAAGTATTGATTCCATCTGGTTGCTTCAATTCCAAAACTGGGTCTTTGGCTTTGTGTCTGATGCAGTGTTATCCTCTCCTCGGTCTCTCCCCCTCTCTCTTTATCCAGTCTATTTCTCTTTTTCCTCCCTTTCTCTGTTCTCTCTCTTTATGTCTGTCTCCCTGTCTGTTATTCTCTCTGTCTCTCTCCTCTCTTCCAGTAGAATCCCACAGACCTATGATGCGTGTCTTGATCCTGTGTCCTGCTAATGATGAAATATCCTTGTGAACATTGCATCACATGACTGGGCACCTGCCTGCAAGCCTCTCTCCCTCCCCACCTCTCCCTCCTCTCCCTCCCCTCCTCTCCTCCCTCCCTCTCTCCCTCCCCTCCTCTCCCTCCCCTCCTCTCCCTCCCCTCCCCCTCCCCTCCCCTCCCCTCCCCTCCCCTCCCCTCCCTCCCTCCCTCCCTCCCTCCCTCCCTCCCTCCCTCTCTCTCCCTCCCCTCCTCTCCCTCCCCTCCCCTCCCCTCCTCCCCTCCTCTCCCTCCCCTCCCCTCCCTCCCCTCCCTCCTGCCCTCCCTCCCTCCTCCCTCCAGCCCACACACCTCCATGAACGTATAACAGCTGCATGTGTTGCGTCCATGCAGAGTTACTGAAGCCTTTCACCCGGGCTAATCTAGTATTGATGCAGCTTCAGCAGAGAGGAAGTGGATGCTTGTGAGGCCATGTGTCTCCTCCCCATGCCGTAGCACAGGACCGACAGCACTGCCAAGCATTCAACTCCGCCCAGGAGGGGGGTTCTGGGATTTCGGATCGAACAAACGTGTTTACTCTCCAAGCTGTGCTGCCTCATTTGTAGAGTTGGACTCTCGGGGGCCGTCCCAGTGTGAGCGGAGTTCACACTGGGATGTGATCCTCTTCACTCATCTGCATGTACCCTTTTCTGGACTCTAACACTGTAGCTCTGTTTTGTACATTGTAGAGTAACACTTGCTCTGTACACACTGTGTGTAACACACTGCTCTGTAACACACTTCCTATATAATCCTCCTCCACATCCCCTTCTGCTGCACTGGAACACTGCAGCACTGGAACACACAAACACTAACTCTGTAACTGACTAACACACGGTGACACACATTAACACACTAACACATTGCAACACAGTTACACTTATGAGCAGTACATTTTACTTGTGAGGGGGAAACCATTTAAACTTTCTAGCATCTTCCACAAGCACTGCAACGGCCCAAAGCATTCATATTTTATAGAGAAGGTGAGGATGGAGCGGGTTAGCAAGAACCGCTGAGGCAGAGACAAGATCACGGGAGAGAGAGGGAGAGAGAGAGAGAGGGAGAGAGAGAGACACAGAGAGAGAGAGGGAGAGAGAGAGAGAGAGAAAGAGACAGAGAGAGAGAGAAGGGCTGAGGGGTCTAGGGAGAAACCCTGAAATGGTGCCACCACATAATTACAGTGAGAAATAAAGAGAAAGGGGGGAGTGGAGAAGTAATGAGAGAGAGAGAGAAAGAGACAGAGACAGAGAGAGAGAGAGACAGAGAGAGAGACAGAGAGAGAGACAGAGAGAGAGACAGAGAGAGAAAGAGAGAGAGACAGAGAGAGAGACAGAGAGAGAGAGAGAGAGAGGAGAGAGAGAGAGAGAGAGAGAGCGAGAGAGAGAGAGAGAGAGAGAGAGAGAGAGAGAGAGAGAGAGAGAGAGAGAAGAGAGAGAGAGACAGAAAGAAAGGAGATATGAGATATAAGATGAAGAATGTAATTAATTTCCCCCAAGTTCTCATCCCTGGTGTAGGAATAAAACACCTTTGTAGGCCCTAATTGTTTTAACTTCTAATGTGTGGGCGCGAGGCAGCGGCAGCCAGAGACTGAGAGATGAGGGAGGAGGAGAGAGGAGAGGGAGAGAGAGAGAGAGGAGAGGGGAGAGAGGAGAGGGAGAGGAGAGGAGAGGGAGAGAGGAGAGGAGAGGGGGAGAGAGGAGGGGGAGAGAGGAGAGGGAGAGAGGAGGGGGAGAGGAGGAGAGGGAGAGAGGAGAGAGGAGGAGGAGAGAGGAGAGGGGAGGGAGGGAGAGAGGAGAGGGAGAGGAGAGAGGAGAGGGGAGAGAGGAGAGAGAGAGGAGAAGGGAGAGAGGAGAGGAGAGGAGAGAGAGGAGAGAGGGAGAGAGGAGAGGGGAGAGGAGAGAGAGGAGAGGGGAGAGGAGAGGGGAGAGGGGAGAGAGGAGAGGGGAGAGGGGAGAGTGGGGAGAGGGGAGAGGGGAGAGGAGAGGGAGAGAGGAGAGGGAGAGAGGAAGGAAGGAATAAGCGGAGGGAGGAGAGTGAGGAGAGCAAGGAGAGGGAGAAGGTGATGTTGTTAATAGCCTAGCAGGGATGCACTGCAGTAATCTCGCCATCCGTCATCTAGCTGTCTCTTCTCTTCCCAGAGTGAAAAAGAATACACTACTGATTACACACACACACACACACACACACACTGGAACTGTGCTGTGTGGACACAGTAAACGCCTGAGTCACCGAATCCAAACGCACCGAGATAAGCAGAGGTAGAAACAGAGAGATTAAATCAGTTTCGTTTTCTGAGGTTTTCCAGCTGATCTGAGGAAAAACGTGACGACATAATTTCCCTTATCCAACAAAATCAGACACAGCGAAAATGAGAAGAACCCGTTAAAAGATGGAAACCTCTTCAGCTAAAAGATGTCACCACTTCAGGTCACTGTGTTTCCCATGACTGCAATCACTTAAACGAAAAAGGTAATTATGCAAGTCCATAGTTCTACTTGTGTGGGTTTCCTGTCAACTTGACCACTTTTCTGAAGGCTCAAACCTGAGCCTGAGACAGGGTCATGGACTGAGACAGGGTCATGTGACCTGGAGACAGGGTCATGTGATCTGGAGACAGGGTCATGTGACCTGGAGACAGGGTCATGTGATCTGGAGACAGCTTCATGGGATTGGGAGACATAAACATGTCCCAGGTAGATGTCCCATCTACAGCAGAAAGCTGAAATGTGCTGAATCTCCACGCCGGCCATGTTTCTGTAGCCACTCACAGGGTTCACATGGGAAACATGAATAAACCAGAATAATACATTCATCAGAGGGCTAAACATAGAGGGCCTTTTAGACTGCCACAGTAGAACATGACACTGAAGGGGGCATGGAGCAAAATGAATCTTCAAAAATGTATCTCATGGCAGTATGTGTGGCATGTAAGACTGCGTGTGTGCGTTCATGCTTACATGTATGTATAGGTGTGTGTGTGCCAGTGTGTATGTATGATTGTTTGTGTGTATGCGCGGTGTGTGTGTGTGTGTGTGTGAAAGGTTGTGAACGCTCACAATGTGTGTTTTGATGTTGATGCTCACGTATTTATATTTATTTTCAACGTAGGGAAATAAACAGCAGCTTTAGAGTTGAGTCCGGGCCAGACACTGAGCCACAGCAAATGGAAGCTGAATATGTAGATGTGTCTGTGCTGCGCTCTTTAGCTCGCCTCTGTCGGAGCTGACGCGTACGCTCTGCCTCCGCTGCACTCGCACATTAAGTCTGTTTCTCTCTCTCTCCCTCCATCTCCCTAACGATATGTGGGCGGGTGTCTATTTCTGTCCACACATGCACTCAAACTTGGACACACAAGCAGCGGTTGGGCTGGGAGCAGGCAAGCGGCTCGTACGAAGCGCCGAGACGTCATAGATGAGAGAGGAGCAACACGGAGGAAAGCTACTGAGTGCTAGAAATACAACGTTCAGTTGAGATCTGTACTTTTCTTTTTACTTTTGGCTGCAGTCGATATTCAATGTAAGGCCCGGGGCTTTCAAGAACTGACCCTTAACCCTGCGTGTACGTGTCTCATATCGACTGTTGGCTGCGTCTACCCTGTAGATTGTTATTACTGGAATGCTTCTCTCTGTCCTTTGAGTTTTGCCCTTGTTACCTTTGTGGGTTAAGGTTCTGGGTCTTTGGGGGTTAAATCGACAGGTTCTTGTTGAGAACAGACAGACAGACGGTCTCGAACCTGCTCAAGGTTTTGCCTACAGTGGGTTCTTCCTTTGTTGTCACAGTTGGGTTGTGACATTAGACACCGTCTTCAACACTGACTCTAACTGCGGTTTTGCATTCACAGATTAGATGAAATGTATGAAAATACAAATGAGTGCGTTAGAGTTGTCTCTTTTCATCTGATTGTGTCATCTGATTCAGTGTGACACTTCTGGCTCCTGTCCTGATGTTCTTCTCTGCAGCTGAACCTTACGCCACAGGGATTACAGATTATATATCGCTGCCTTGACGAGAGTCTGGTGTGTGTGTGTGTGATCTCAGGGATCGTTTGATCTGGTTTGCGAGAGTACTTAACTGGCTCAACCCCCCCATCCCATACACAACACACACACACGAAAACAAACAGACTGCAGATGCTAATCAAAGCCGTCAGAGAAATGGGGCAACATTTTCCCTAATCAATCTGTGTCTGGCCTCAAAGGGAGAAGAGTTTAGTCGACATCAGAGCTTCCTGGATGCAGCTAGTTGTAGGGAATACACCCACTACTTTGGTAGCCTCTAACTCATGCTGTATTCACATCGAATGCGACGCAAAACTATTCGCGCATGTGAAACGAAATTTGCTTTGTGTATTCGTGCGGATCGCAAGAGCCAACCGTTTTTTTTTTCGTCGTCAACCATGTCCGAAATGACGACTATAAACAAATACGAAGTAGTGTCGTATAGCAGAAGATGCCCTCAGACGGCTGCAATACTCCTGAACTCCTGCCCTCCTTTTATTCTAAAACGTCAGTGACATCTCAACATTGATCAACTTTCGCCATACAGCATCACGCGAATATTTCGCTTGAGTTGACATTTCAGGGGGGGGGGGGGGTGTGAAGAAACGTGTGAGAAATTAGGAGCTATAAAATTCTATAAGAATCAGACGTTTCCGAAAACATCAAATCGGCCAAAGAACTGAACTTAAACAGAACGAACAAAACTTGTTCTTAAATAAGACAACTTGAAACTCAAAAGCCGTGCAGAAAAACTGCTGTAAGCTGCTGTAAGCTGTTGTGGGAGTCTCTACGCTGAATATCAAGCTGACTAGCATTTCTTCAAAGCTCTGCTGACTCCTGAACTCAGACTCTGTGTGTTTCAGAATGCCCATATGGGTATTGATCCAGGCAGCATATTGAGGTATTGATTTTTTCTGACATAGAATGTGTCTGTTCATTTGATCTCATCTTATATAAGGGAATACAGGTTTGTGTATCGGAATACATTGTGTGTGTGTGTGTGTGTGTGTGTGTGTGGTGTGTGTGTGTGTGTGTGAGAGAGAGAAACTGGCCATTTTACCTGCCGGCTTCTCCATCCTTATTGTTATGGTGGTGTTTTATTCTCTTGGCTCAGATAAACACATGCTGCAACAACTGCACATTCTGTGGTGCCACACACACACACACACACAACACACACACACACACACACACACACACACACACACACACACACGCACACACACACACAAAGTGATACAGAAATAGAAAAATGGGGTTATGCAAAGACTGTATTGGCGGATTACTGTGCAGAGTGAACAACATTTGTCGCTTTCTTTCCATGTTTGTGTGTGTTCCGTTTGAATTTTGGAGATTTGTGTGAATAAACCATAATCTCTCCTCTGGAGCCTAGAGCAGAGAACAGAGAACAGAGAACACACCCTTATGGTTCTTTCCTCTCGGCTCTTTGTTGCCAAAGGTTGTCAGCTAACTTAGACTCCAAACATACTCACACACACACTCACACTCACTCACACACACACTCACTCACGCATGCATGCACACATATGCGCAAACATATTATGCACACGCACGCACAGGTTGGTTTTACTATCCTAGCGAGCGCACACGCACACTAAACACACACTCACACACACACACACACACACACACTTGAGCCTGTGGCAGCAAAGGGATAAAGCCAGTTAGTGAAAGCCTCTTCTGCTGGTGAGAGAAGAGCTTCAATTGTCCTGGTCAGCAGAAACCAAATGAATGCAGCTCACTCGTGGTCACACGAGTGAGCAAACACAGACAAACACGCACGTACACTCAAACACGCACAGACTCATATACACACAAACACAGACACACGCACGTAGACTCATAAACACACACACACAGACACCCTCTCTCGCTAACACACACACTCACACGTAGACTCTCTCCCACACACACACACTACACTAATTCACACTTACTCATGAACATACAGTATGTGCATTTAAATACGCCAGTGACAAAGGTAGCCTGAGCTAGCTTGCCCACCTCCTCACTTAACCAGCCTACACAATCCACCCCCACACACACACACATCCTCAAATCACACTCATGTGAATAGACGCCGCATGCACCTGTGCACCCACCCACACACCTAACACACACACACACACACACCACTTTTAATCGAACCATGATTACAATCATCTTTCTTGTTACACGTTTTCATGAAGTACACACGCGCGCACACCCACACGCCACTCTCTAAGCGCTTCTCCTCATCAGCCATCAGACCCCGCCCACAGTGAGACCAACTGTTGAAACGCACCGCAAATCGTCCCCTCTCCACCTCTCCTTCCGCCCTCCTACCTGCCTCTCTCTGCCTCTCTCTGCAGCTAAATCCATCCCCAGTCTCTCCTTCAAACGCCGCATGAATCAGCATCACACAAACCAGGTTTACCCCTCAGCCTGAAGTCTCCCCCTCTCCCCCTCTCTCCCCCTCTCTCCCCCTCTCTCCCCCCCCTCCCTCCCTCTCCCTCCTCCCTCTCCCTCCCTCTCTCCCTCTCTCTCTCCATAAACATCTTCCTCCAGCCTAACTACACCTATACAGAGAGATTCATTAAGACTCAATCATGTCTCCTTCAAGCTCCTTTCTCGTGTTCTCTCCTTCCAGAGGCCTCCCAGTGCCACCCAGTCCACATCCATTATTTCTGATTGAACACCATTAAAAACAGGCTGTAATACAGCTACTTTCTGCTCATCCGTCATCACGTTGAGTTCTCCCCCTGAACATCAGTCCCATTGTGAATTTCCCTGAGTGAGCTACTCCTCTGCCCTCCTCCGATTTAAATGTGAATAAAAAACGGCCTCATTACTACAGAAGCATGATTGGCCCAGCTGACAACCCCCACGTACTGCAACAAACCCTATATTTGAATAAGGGGCACACTATAATATACTATACACGATACTATACTATACACTACTGTACTATACTATTCTATCCTATACCAAAACTATTCTATACACCGTACTGTACTATACAATACAATGCAGGGTTTCCCGCAGCACTTTGCACTTATGCAACACCCGCCTGCCGCCTTCACTACGTCGTTGTTAATAGCGATATCCCCCGTGTTACTCTGTCCTGTTTCATTCCAAACCGTGACCCACGCCAGTCTCCCTTCTCTGCAGAATCATTATCGAACAAACTAGCCCCCCCCCCCCCTTCAGAACGCATTAGTCTAGCCCCCCCCCCCCCCCCCCCCCCCCAACGGCAAACCCTACCACCTTAATTAACACATTTTCTGTGGGAAACCCTGCAATGCGATCCTCTACTAAACTGTAGTGGTGGAGTTCTGGTCCAGCAGACCAGGGCCCAGCAGGCCAGGGTCCAGCATCGTTACTCACATGGTCTCGTCGTTCTGGAACTCCAGCTTCCCTGCCACTTCCTCGTAGTCGTCTCCAGACCTGGCGGTCCCCTCCACGGTGTGGTACGGCACCGCCACCTTCCCCCTGGCGCCGGACGTCCGGTGAACCTTGACCTGCATGGTGCCCACGCTCTCGCTCACCCTCATGGCCTCGGTCTCGAACGTGAAGATGCCCGCGTGGTCGTCGTCGTAGATGGTGACGGTGGCGGTGTGGGCGACGCCCAGGGCGGCCTTGGGGGGCCACGTGGGACGCACCCCCCCCCCCTCCCACCACCATGCTGTTGCCCGTGGCGACGGAGCTGGGCTGGAGGACGGAGACCTCGGCGCGGTGCACGATGCGGGGGTTGCTGAGGTGCACGTAGAAGTGCTCGTCCTCCTCGAAGATGTCATCGTCGATCACGCCCACGGTCAGCTCCTTCACGGTCTCCCCGGGCTTGAACACCAGCGTGCCCTCCGCAAACTCGTAGTCCGAGCCGGCGTTCGCCGTCCCGTCCTCCGTACGGTAGTCCACCTGGAGCGAGAAAAAACAAGGAAGAGAAAACATTTTTGGGTCCCCCAAAAAATGTGTCACGAATTAATCTGATAAACTGTGTCTCCCAAGCCTGTGACTTGTCGAGGAACCTTAGAGACACGATTATATTTCGTTCCGAGTGATGACGCCGTCCGAGGGAGTTGCGGATGAACCGCGTTTACCTTGACAGTGCAGCCCGCCTCCCCCCCGTGGCGACCCACGGAGATCTTCAGAGAGCCGCAGTTCTCGAAACACTGGTAGTGGGTGGGCTCGAACTGCAGGTAGATGGTGTGCGGGTCCTCCTCCTGCCCGCTGGCCTCGTGACAGCTCACCACCTTCCGCGCCTGGTCGGCCGCGTGCTTCTTCAGGATGTTGCCGGCCCCGATCATCATGCGCGTGGCCTGGATCCGGTAGAACGCCCGGCTCTTCTGCTGCTGGACCAGGACCTGGTAGTTGGCCATCTCGATCAGCTGCTCCATGTCCTTGTCCGGGTGTCTCTGCTTCAGCTCCTTCAGGGTGCGGGCCATGTCCCGACGAGCCTCATCCTCCTGGTCCGGCCTGTCGCCCTGGCCCCCGCCGCCCTCCTCCACCCCCTCCAGCATCCCGTCCAGGACCTCCTTAGGGTGGGAGTTGACCCCCTGGCCGTCCATCTCCATGTCCATCTTGGTGAACATGCCGTCGCCCTCCGTCTCGATGATGATCCCGTGGGACTTGTCGGCGCGGTAGCGCTTGTGGACGTACTTGTAGAAGAGGAGGCGCCGGTCGGCGATCCAGGCCTGGACCACGCAGAGCGGGAAGAAGAGGAAGGTGAGCACGGCCTCCCAGACCTCCACCACGCCCGGGGAGATGACGGCCAGGATGAGGTAGAGCCAGATGTACGCGAACACGCTCCAGGCCGCCGTGACGAAGAACACGCGCAGGTGCTTGATCTTGCGGGTCTCGTTCTCCGGGACCACGTAGACGCAGATGGCGATGATGATGAACATGTTGAAGGCGGCGCTGCCCACGATGGTGCTGGGGCCCAGGGAGCCCGCCTCGAATTTGTGGCCGATCACCTCGATGACGGACAGCAGGATCTCGGGGGCGGACGAGCCCAGGGCCATCAGGGTGAGGTTGGACACCGTCTCGTTCCAGATACGCACCGTCGCCGTGGTCGTCTCCCCGTTGGGCTTCTTGATGGTGATCTCCTTCTCCTGGGAGGTGATCACCTGGTGTGTGTGTGTGAGAGAGAGAAAGAGATGTGTGTGAGGTGTGTGAAATAAAAAGAGAAGGGGAAGGGCAGTCAATTAAATGAAAGAGAAATACAAATAGAATTAACTGAATTGGGTAGAGGACAGTAGAACAATAAACAGTCAAATCAATAAGATACAGAATGAGAACAGGGGAACAGACAGAACGAGAGAGAGAAAGAAGGAGAGCGAACAAACACAGACAGAGAGAGAGACAAAGACATGGAGAGAGAGACGAAGAAAGACAAAGAAAGAGAAAAAAAGAAAACCAGACAGAGAGAGAGAGAGAGAGAGACACAGAGAGAGACAGAGAGAGAGAGACACAGAGAGAGACAGACAGAGAGAGACACAGAGAGAGACAGACAGAGAGAGACAGAAGACGCCCCCCACCTCTATGGAGGACATGAAGCGGTCAGCGATGATGGACATCCCCAGGAACATGTAGATGAGCGCCACAAAGTACACGATGGCCCGGGCCACCTTGTCCCCCACCGACGGGTTCTGAGGGTTCCACATGGGCAGAACCACGCCGTCGGCGCAGCTGTCCTCCTCGGAGCAGTTCCCCGGGGGGCTGCTGGGAGCGTGGTCCGAGCTGACCTGGGACAGGTGGGTGAGGCCCAGGAGGACGACCAGGAGGAGGGAGGTGGATAAGGAGGAGGTGAAGGGATGAGCGAGGGCGAGAAAGCGTGTCAGGAACATGGCGGCGGGCGGCGACGGGTCAGTCAGTCAGACGGCTTGTGTGTCTCAGATCTGTTCCACGCACCCAGGAGCTTCTTCACTGGACACCTCTGGGGAAACGGAGACGAGAAAGAAGAACAGGATTAGAAGAAGCGCTGATTTGCTCGTTAGAAACCTGGCATCGACTCAGGAAGTAGTAAGTTCTGTGGGGCAGAAAGCCCACAAAATGGCTTTGTCCATTGCTGCTGATGGCCAAACTACAATGAAAACAAATGGAGCATGTAAGTGTCTCTCCAGGAACAGGGTTAGGGGCTGAGGTTTAGCGAGTTCGAGCTTTTCTCAAATTCTTTCATTATTCACTCAAGAACCCCTATTTGAACTTTGATTTGTAACTGCCTGGAGGTGTTAGCTAGTCGCTAGCTGGTAATACCCGCCGTTCCATGGAACACTAGGTTTGTTAGCTCCACACAGGTCGAGCTAAATCCGTTTGTGTATTTACTGTACACACTAAATCTTTGAGCTAGCAATCAAATCCGGCACAGAGCGGTAACTGAGTTACGGATGATAAATAAAGGAGTGAGAAATAAAGCCTGAGAGAGAGAGAGTGAGAGAGAGAGAAAGAGAGCTTGTTCTTCTCATCCCTGAAGAGTATCGCCTGAGTCGTGTTTTATATAAGAGCTTGAATCATGCATGGATGACCAATGACGCCTCTGCCACCCCCCACCTCTCCCCCATCCCATCCCACCCCAAACACACACACACACACACACACACACAACACTTGTGTACCTCCAAGCTGAAGCGCCTCACCTCTCACCTCACACTTCCCAGCATCCCTTGGGCTCCTCACCATTCAGAATACTGATTCTGACCCCGACAATGACCTCATATCTCCCCCCTTCTCCGCTCCCATACAAGGAGTAGAAGGCAAACACAACAGCAACGTTCCGACAGGGGGAACCGCGGACGCGTTTGTTCGCGTTGATTAAACGTGCTCTAGTGGAGATAAGCAACCAAAGAATAGCGTTGTTTCCTGAAGAAGATCTGGTCTATGATTCACGGTGTTGTGACATTTTTTTTATCTGCCTTCCATAATATCCCCATGGCTCTTCTTGCAGCTTAAAAGAACTTGGAACAGTCTTATTATTATTTTCTTCTTTACTTGGGCTCCGCTTCTTGCGGATGAACCCCTCGGCTGTTGGGAGAAGATGCAGCTCCCTTACAAACACACACGCGTACACACAAGACCCAGAGCCCTCGTCTTCGAACCAGTAGAGCAAACGTCTGGTAGATGTGGATGAGAAACTGCGGCGCCATTTTCACATTATTAAGCTGACAGTTTATTAGTCCTCGGGACAGAGACAGCTTGGAAATTAACTTAAGTTACCACGCAACATAACCGCACAGTGACAAGTCTGAAGATTGCCTTCAGTTCTCTGGTGAGTTTTACACCGAAACTATTGCAGCATGGAAGCACACACAGCACGCGTACGCACTCCCTGGTACACACACACACACACACACGGGGCTGCACACAGTCACACACAAACTTGCGTGCACACACACACACCGTGAACACACAAAGAAACGTCCACAGGGGGACACAAAAACAAGGCAGGCAGGCAGAGATACAGACCACACACACACACGCACACACACCACTCCATAGCCCCACACCCCAATCTAATGAAAGCGAAACACAATAGAAACACTCCTTGTGGTGCTCTGTCAAGTGGTCTGGTAATGTGAGACTCTGAGATCCCTCTAATTGCTCCGCTCATTGATTTGCATCCCGAATAATGTCCCATCTTCCCCAAACAAGACTAGCTCGCCAGACCCGATGCTGACGGATCTTAATAACATTCAGTAATTGAACGCAAGGGGATTGAGGCCTGCCACAACATGGCTAAGGTGAGGCTGAGGGAAGGTGATAAAGTGGGATAATGGTAGTTTATGGTGAGTCTAAGGCCAGGATTACAGAGGGGTTTGTTATAAGCCTATTGGGTTTGTTATATAGCTGCAAGGTTTGTTGTATATTAGTTGGTTTGTTATATCCCTCTTAGGTTGGTCTGCGTCTGACAGGCAGGGATGTCAGGGCACCAAATGTGTCCAATCTCCTCCACCTTCAGATACGTCAATATATATACCATCTGTCCTCAACACGTATGACAGGAATCCAATACCACCATGTGAGCTATGCCACACAAACTATGTACCGTACATCAAGTTGACAACTGACATGCTTATGCTTGTTCATAAAAGCTATTACCTGATATCTGCTGTAAAACTCGCGTCTGTATTTGCAGTCCGCACAATTCAATCGGACAAATTGCCCGGTGGCGTTGGTTAATAGTGTAATAAACTACAACAAAAGCGTTTGTTCCCTCTGTGGGTTCGCCACAGGGGCGCTCAATGCCTCAACCCAGAGTGAGGCGACGAGAGAGGCCCGCTAACGACCGGACCATTAGGACAGGACGGAGAACACCCGCAGGTCACCCCTGCAGAGCACGCAGAAACAAAACATGTTCCTGGAAAGTCTTGTTGCTCCGCTGCCCACCTTTTCTCCCTCACTATTCTCTCACTCCGTCACCCCATGCCAGTGTAATTGCTTTTCTTTTATCAGATCGTGGTTCTTTTTTCAGAGACGATTTCTTAATTCAGACGCGCCATTTTCCCAGTGAAAACATCCTGCGGTGTGCCTGTGCTCCGCACACGCGACGGCCGGGCACCGACAGGGCCGTCATTACTCTGTCATCACAACACAATTGATACCATCTTGTAAATGTCTCACTTGTTAAAGACACTTATTAAAAAAGGGAAGCACCTTAGAAACCCTCATGCAGCTACTGAAATTAAGTAGTTACTAGGTCAATAATTGTGCAATTAGCTTTGCTGTTACCATGTAGCTTTTTTAAGTAAATACCAGGTAATTATGTGGTTGTGAAATTAAGCACTTTGAATAAATACACCAACAACAACCAAGGGGATAAATGTCCTGTCAACGCATACTAAAATCAATCCAAGACTATATAGCCAGTTAAATTTATTATGGAAATCATTAAATAAAGGTGTATGAATTTAAAAAAATGCCGGTCTTCCCCCTGTTCCCAAAGGAGCAGAGTTCCTTGCTCGTTTTTACACCTTTCTCTGTAGACACATAATATATTACTTTTCAAAAACAAGAAAATTACTAAGCCCTCCACCCAGAGGGTGACAAGCCTGAATTAAGAATTTATGCAAATGAATTACAAAAATGCCATTACCTTGAAGTAATTTCTGTTAATACATTCCTCAGCATCACAGTACTCAAAGATAAGCAAAAGTATTTACTTCAAATACGTAAGGCTCTCCTACTGTAAAATACAGAAATTAGGTTTGAATCTTTTGTTGTTCATTCAGCTCATTTGAAATTGCTCCTCATATGTAGAGCGTGCACACAGGGATAACCAAGTAGGACAGAAGAAGAGAGAATGCAGATACACAACAGTGGAGAGAGAAGAGAGAGAGAGAGAGAGAGAGAGAGAGAGAGAGAGAGAGAGAGAGAGAGAGAGAGGAGAGAAGAGAGGGGAGAGAAGAGAGGGGAGGGGAGTCAAAGGAGAGAGAGAGGAGAGGACAGTCAGAGGAGAGGGGAGAGGAGAGTCAGAGGAGAGAGAGGGGAGAGGAGAGTCAGGAGAGAGAGAGGGGAGAGGAGAGTCAGGAGAGAGAGGAGGGAAGAGGAGAGCAGAGGAAAGGGTAAGGGAGGGGAGACTGGATAGTTAGTGGAGAGGAGAGATGAGGAGAGGAGAAGGAAATGGAGGGGAGAGGGAGGAGAGAAGTTGGAGAGAGAGAGAGAGAAGAGGAGATTGGAAGGGAGAGGGGAGGAGAGGAGACAGGAAGGGAGAGGAGAGTGGAGAGAGTAGTTTTTTTTATCCAGTTCCTTTGGGGGGAGTAAGAGGTTGAAGACTTGGAAGGCTTTGAAGTCAAGAATGGGGAGAGGAAAGGGGGGAGGGCCCCATAGCCACATGCTTGGCGGCAGAAATGTGGAGCAACATTAGCATGTCATATGTGATGACCTGCATTCCAGTCAGCTCTCCATGAAATACCCATTCTGTAGAATCTGCAGACACCTTCATACAAACTCAAGAACATGTGACCAATTGGAAATAATACCCATCGCACAACATGCGTTGTAAGGCATCAAGAAGATTGCAGCCATTACAATACATTAGCAGCACTGCCTTTGAGCAGCAAAAACATTTAATATTCTAATCCTGCTTCCAGCATGTTCAAAGTCTCCAACCTCTTATCTCATTTCAGTCAGAACCATCGACGGGGATGATAATGCATCCAAGCTGATTTAGTCTTGCTCTAGATGGGTTGGTTCACGGTTCTTTCTTTTTCCGCAGCATCTCAGCCAAAACCCTCAAACCAATTCCTCTGGCCACATACTACACTTCCCCAGGGAGACAAGCAACACCAGGCACAGGCAAATGCAAGCACCCGTCGGTCGTATCGGTTCTATCTATCGGTTCCTCTACCCTGGGTCTGCTGTCCCAGGGGTAGAGGGGGGGTGTGTGGGAGACCGCCATGTACAACTCCTCAGGCAACTGAGGGGGGGGGGGAGCTTCAGTCGCATATGGCACTTGCCAGCTCGGAAAAAACACCTTCGTATTTCTAATGCCTGCTCTTGCAGTTGGTGACCTTTTCCAAGGGGCAAACACAGCAGGATGCCAAGTCTGACACTGCAGCTGGCCGGCCCTGAAACTACTGCTCATGCATGCAGAGGACAGGGGAGGGGAAAGGAGTTGCATGAACCTGAACAGCTTTTGTTTAGGCTCTCCCCCTCTCTCCCTCTCCCTGTATCTGTATATTCACCTACTTCATCTGCTCTCTTCTCCATTTATCTCCTCTCCCTTCGCCTGAACAGCCCTCCTCCTCTCCTCTCCTCCTGAACAGCCCTCCTCCTCTCCTCCTGAACAGCCCTCCTCCTCTCCTCCTGAACAGCCCTCCTCCTCTCCTCCTGAACAGCCCTCCACCTCTCCTCTCCTCCTGAACAGTCCTCCTCCTCTCCTCTTGAATAGCCCTCCTCCTCTCCTCTCCTCTTGAATAGCCCTCCTCCTCTCCTCTCCTCCTGAACAGCCCTCCTCCTCTCCTCTCCTCTCCTCCTGAACAGCCCTCCTCCTCTCCTCTCCTCCTGAACAGTCCTCCTCTCCTCTCCTCCTGAACAGCCCTCCTCCTCTCCTCTCCTCCTGAACAGCCCTCCTCCTCTCCTCCTGAACAGCCCTCCTCCTCTCCTCTTCTCTCCTCCTGAACAGCCCTCCTCCTCTCCTCTCCTCTCCTCCTGAACAGCATCTCTCTCATTCACATCACTATATCATCTAGATCCTTCTGTTGGCATATTTCCTCTCAAGAGTTGTCGACATGCTCCTGACTCTGAAAGTCCATTTTCATCTCATCTTGAATGCTTAATGTTAGAACTCCTCAAACAGGAAGTCAGCAGCGGAGAATAAATCAAGACAACAAGGGAAGGGATCAGCTTATTTATATCTCTCACCATCAGTTATTCACATCACGCGGCAAACATCACACACACGTCTGGAACCTTTTGGCATCCATCATCAGCATCATCTTTGAATTGGTGTCATGCACAGGTGGGTTAAAAGCTGTACCTGTTGGATGCATCAAATCGGTCTTGTGTTTGTGGTTTGACCTTCTGAGCTATACAAAGGGAAGCCTGACACTACGATGGCAGAGCCCTTCAGACTGGTAATTCATGTGTGAAGATGCTTACAGAGCACCGCTGAAACATCTGCACCACATAATACAGAGAGAGAGAGGGAGGGGGGGGGTAGAGAGAAGAAAGGGGGAGAGGGAGAGCGAGAGAGATAGGAAAGGGGGAGAGGGAAAGGGAGAGAGAGCGAGAGAGAGAGAGCGAGAGAGAGAGAGCGAGAGTGGAATTACTGTGAGATGTTGGATATTTTAAAATGTGATGAGCATTTTCCTATTAAAATGTAATCTCCAAATCCCATCCTGGAATGACTGGATTTGAAATAGAATTGACTCTACACGTACCAAACACTCATCTACATGCAAGGACGAGAATAGGGAAACACTTCTTGCTGACCTTTAACACAGCTTCTGAGAAGGTATGTCTGAGAGACAGAAAAACAATTAAAGAAATAAGAGAAAAGCTAGAGAGAAGGAGATAGAGAGAGGAGATAGAGAGAGAAAGGGGGGAGAGAGAAAGAGACAGATAGAGAGACAGAGAGACAAAAAGATAGAGACAGAGAGAGCCGGGGAAGACAATACCCAGGAGGTTTGCTACCTTATGTTCCTTTTAATTTCAGCCTTAGAATCAATAGCACTTCCCAGAACCAGCTCTTCTATGAGCGACCTGCTATGAGATCTGAGTCTAATCTTGAAGGCTCCAAGTAACTGGTAAACTAGAGCTGCACATTCAGGACCACGGACAGCGACTGGAACTAGCGGACGCTGTAAGAGAATACAGATGCACTCTAACCGGACTGCAATGCTAATTGTGTTCAAATTCTTTTCGATTTTGAAACCCTGCTATGGTGGAGAACAGTCAGCAACAGACAATAGTTAACTGCAATTATTTCTCGGCTCTGCTTTTTCAGACAATTAGGGCTTATTGACAGAAGGAGAACAGTTGTTGTTTGAGGTGCCTTTGAAGTCCTCAGTCACTGTGGCACTACAGAAACAGAGAAATACTAACTCATGGTGACAGCGAAACACAAATAATTGACAGAAATGCTGCAGACCATTTACAATCCATGTCGAAATTCCATTTGATCCCCAGCCATGTTTATCAGGAAGAACACCGTAACTAGAAAACACCATCATAGATAGTCCACCATCAAAACAATATAGTTCTCAATAGGACTCAAAAAGTCACCCATCACTGGCTTTCAATGTAAATAAGAAATTCCTAAGCCTATGTGGCTGAGTCTGCATAGGTATGGATTTGAATTTCTACTCACTTTAAAACAGGATCCATTAAAAATAAGATCCTACTGATGAATCCAGTTGCTAGTAACGATGGATGGCCTGATAACTTCTACCCAAATGCCTCTAAATCACGTGTCCTGCCTCTTCACCATTGCTAACTAATAAATCCAACCAAAGAACATGCAGAAAAAGGCAGAGCTATACGCATCAAAACAACCTTCAGAACATCTCCTCCTTCCTCCTCACATTTCCTCAAACATCATCTCATGTGCCAGGGAACAGGATGAAAAAAATTAATTTGACAGGGATGTGACTAAACCAGAATGACAAAATATCGACGTGATATTATTACAGGGGAAGACACAGTGTGAAGAGGATCAAACAGTCTCAAGAAAAACAGTTTCCACTGCTTCATTTTTTTCTCCATCCTACATCACACCCACACACCATGACACTACTATAGAATCACTCAAGCACCAATGGATGTGCAGGTTCATTTCTCGCAAAGGTGCAACAAAACAATAAAAGCAATATATGCCTGTTGTTTTTTTTGTAAGTATTTGGAGCTGCAGTTTGAGATGAATTTCCACTCTGTCATAGAAACATGTACGATACTGTTTGAAGACAGATGTTTAGTTGTTAAGCATGTTACATGCATATGAACCTTGGGAGTTTACCAAACATGGCTCTCAGAGAAGAACAAAATTATGCAGATTGTCTGGAAAATTGCACTTGGCATAAACACTGTTGTTGTTCAGCAGTGATTTATGTCAGCAAGATGTACCATTTCCCAAATCAGTTGAAATACCACTCGCAGACCCATGAGCTTTTCTTAAGTCATAAAAGGAAAAACGGGTATTTTAGTTACTCATAGCATTCCTCACCTGTGCAGAGCTGACCGTAGAAGGGTGAAGTGTTGGTTTTACCAGACAGCCACCAGCACCATCTGTTTGAAGTGGCAGAGGAAAGTCAGACCCTCTTCCGACTGTTGCAAGAGATGAAAATTATATTTTCAGTCGGCTTCTTATGAGTGGGTTGCTGAAAGACATCGGGATGATATTCTATTAATATCTGCGAGTCAAGATTTCATGACACTGGCTGTCAAAGAGTGTGGCCCCACAAAGCTTTGCGTTGACTGTTAAATATGTATTTTGGTTAGTATACACTTACAAGCTAGTGAAAACAATCACAGAAATGACATGAACATTGAAATTAGATGAACATTCATCCACAGCAGCATATGCGTAGTACGAATGGTAATGTCTCCACTTGGTGTGGGGTCGATCATGTGCGCATTTAAACCATACTCACAGTGTCAGATCTCAAATTGCTCCTCTTCTTCTAATTAATCTGCATCCACACTGGTACGAGAAAGTCACTGTGTGCCAAAATTAACATTCAATTGCGTTGCACTGAGGCGCTGGGTCTCGCGGTCAGTCCTGGAGAGAACGCACCGCTCGTCTTGGTGCCTGCTCGCGTGAAGGCTACTGTCTCATAACGTCGCCAACTCAAAACTGACTGCTTCGTAATTGGTTCACGTTATGCATCCCATGTATTGGTCTGCGATGAGTTAAGCACCTTAACCTACGTCTTTTGGTATTATACATCTACAAAATCCCAATTCGTCTTTAATCCAGTTTACCGTGCGGTGGTTTGTTGATTGCACCAATAGCCAAGACAAATGAGTCTATGAATTATAGACAGTATAAATATTTCTATCACCGGACAGGAAATTAATTTCACAAAAACTCAGAAGTAAAAAAATGTGTGTATTTTTTGGGACTCATGAACACACGGTGACAGGTGCTTCTTTCTCAATGTCTGAGATGTTTCGCCATGAATACAAAATAATGCACATGGGTGTAGGCGCAAATGAGTGGAGTGACGGAGACTACCGAAAGACGCAACCCCCCCCCAAAAAAATCACACTACAAACATCATAAGCGGTGAGAAATGTAAAAAAAGAAAGAAAAACAACGTAGCATTGAGTAAACGGTATCCCTCTTACATTTTAGACACATTTTTTTGTCACAAGAAACAGCGCGATCAGGAGCAGCAGCTCGCGGAGCCTGGACTGCAGAGCCAGGGGAGGGGACGTTCCAAGGCAGCTGGCAAGGCTTCGCGCTGCTCGTGCTCACACCGACTGCGCATGAAGTTCACACTAATGACTGGATTGAGTGGTTTTACTCTCCCAAGGGATGTTTCAAGTTCCACCCCACTCAAAATTATCAACAGAAAGCCTTCCATTTATAATCGGCCTACAGTTTGATATAAAAACGAATCAGAAATTTTTTATAAGTGGTTGTAAATAGTGTCGGACGACCTAATAGAAATGCAAGTGGAATTATTAAACTCTATGTCAGAAGAGAAAACAGTGACTGAATCCGAATTTTCACATCAGAAATCAAACTGGAAATACATCCAAATGTGTGCCCAACCTTAAACTTAGATCGAGACGGGGTATTTTCTTGAAAACTTGCCAGGCGTGCCCTGAGAACTGTAAAGGATTGCCCGTGGCCCTGTGCTGTAGTTGGTCAGCTACAGTATCCAAGGTTGCATAATCGTACATCAAAAGCCACTTTGCACCACTCCTATCTGGCGAAGCTCCAACTGACAACCTAAGCAGACCTAGCCTCCATCGTTTACATCTCAATACCTCGTCTCAGCATCATTTGCTCACTGCACAACAGGACTGCAGCAACGCGCATAAGAAATATCACAAAAGCACTTTCCTTTATCACACTCAAAGCATGTTTGATGGAGCAAAAAAATATATTTTTTATATAAATCCCACTGTTGTCTTAAAGTTGTGAGAAACTGTCTGTCACACATTTTTACAAAGTGTGCGTGCTACTTGATATGTCATTCACAATGCAAAGCCTAGTCTTGTCCCCCCTGTATAATCAACTGAAGCATGGCAAACATCACTCTTACTTTTTTTTTCTGTTTTCGCTTTTAGTCCTGTTGTAATCGTTTCACGGTCCTCGCGGAGATTGGCAATAGCTTCCTGTTCTTGGACTGCTCAGTTTACGCAGTTTGTTGAGAAGCTGACTACACCAACAGGTACCTATTTTGTTTTTAGATAAGTTAGAGAAAGTTGCCATTCTGCATCCTAAAACCTCTCAGACCATACCAACGCAAGCCCTCCTATGTTATGTAGGCCAAAGCCACAGCTGGCCTAGGTTAAACATGACGAACCCTTACAATGTAAAAAGTCTGGAATCCAAACATACATCAGGTTATTTATTCTATTCCAGGGAGAGATTGAGCTTAAAAGGAGTCGTCTATATATTCAATAGGATAAATTATTCAGTAGTATTGTGAAACAGAAGCGTTGTCTACTTACACTTTATTGCCATCTAGGAGCAATGTCGCGCCACTACAACAGCAAATAGGGAAGTGCTAAAAACTAGTAAATAAGGAAGAAGAACATTACGTTGAGTCATTCCTTGATTTTAAAACAAAATGTTTAATGTGTTACAATATTTTAACACACTTTAAGGTAAACTGAGACTAGCCTGCAACACAATAAAAAAACAATGGTGTTTATATTTTGGTAAAGATCATACTTATGACTGAGCATTACTGTAAAAAATTAAAATTCTGATTTAAAAAATATATTTCATTTATCAAGTAGTAGATTCAACGTAGTATTGAATGGAAGCAGTCCTAGGATTGTTTTCTTCTGCGCAGACCGTTTCTCGCGCGTTGATAACAGGGTGGAGTGTTTGAAAGAGACGTAAACAAGTCTTCACATAATACACCAGCCACTCAAGACCAGAGATCTGCCCAAATCTCCCTAGCACCCCGCGTTCATTGGCTTTACCTTATTGAAACTGGAAGGCGATTGGTTTAGACGTGGTAGCGAGGGAGCGCCGTCTCGGGCTCACTTTACACAACGCTGCAACTCGACGACTGAAGACAACAACAACGAGGTTTGACAGCTACGGCTAGCATCATGATAGTAGGCGAATTCCGAACTAATTTCAGCGTCGTCGACCAAGAAAACAAGATTTTGCATAGACAATCATACAACGTCACTTATTTAGTTCGTTTCGGGAAAAAATAAGGGTAGTTAAGTTATAGGTACAACAGAGCACTGAGCCCGCTACATAATACGTCAGCAAGTTCATTGTTGTTAGCTTGTCACATAGCTTGGGTTTCTTTACGGTGTAACAGACTTGCCATGAGACGTTATCAACGCAGACTTTTAAATTGGAACATTTTATTTCGGAAACAAAAAAACAAGAAATAATCGCTCCAACTCAGGAAAACCGTTACTTTCGCTTGATGAACATTGTGCAACACATTTCTTCAGTTACACTGGTGAGTATTAACGAAGCCGGCAAGTCAAGTGAACTTGCTTCACCCTATTAACTCCGTGTGTTCCACTAAGTTACATAGCTACTTTTAAATCTCAAAGCTATCTACGTTATGTGCATTTGAGCCCATGGTTTAAATCTATGGTCAGTGATTCACAGTGGATGTCTTCTCTTTCCACAGGAAGTCATGGACGAGGTCACAGGTTGTGAAGGATGCAAAGTAGACCAAATGATTGAAACAGAAAATGACAACCACTCAGATCCTTCACACACCAATACATGTACCTTTAAAGTTGTCCCCAGCATGACAAGACCAAATCAACTACCAGGTCAGATTCCTAACCAGCACAAACTGTAAACAGAAGACAAACTGTAAATGCATTTGGAATGTCAATAATCTAGTTATCCACAGACTAATCTAAACGAATCGCCTATTTTATTTCCTCATTATTAGGTGGGCGTGCCCGCTTGTACTCTGAATCTCAGGTTTGCTCTCAGATCGGCAGAGGGGATGACTCGTCACATGACAGCGACGGGGCTCCGTTCAGAGGCCGATCGCAGTCGGCCCCCGCTGCATTATGGGCCGCAAAGAAATATGGCCGCCAGTTAAGGAGGATGAGTGATGAATTTGACACATGGCTCGATCGAGGGGTAAGACATCAGGGATGATGGTGATAAGAACCCAATGAGAAGATATTTAACGCAGAGGTTCAATGATAAATGTTGAGGTTGAATGCACAGCTGAAAAACTAGTGTGCTTGAATGCAAACCGAAGAAAACGTAGTAAAGCTTGTTGTCGTTCGCAGGAGGGGAAGAGAGGAGTCTGCCGCGGTTCAGCCCAGCAGACGGCTCGGGGCTGGTTCTCCTTCCTCTGGACTCCAAAGGAGGTGGAGGGCCGGGAGTGAGACACCAGTCAGCAACCAACGTGTGACTCACAGGAAGTAGATTTAACATCTCTTGCCTGAGAAACAGGAAGTCGCTCAGGAGAATCGTTTGTGGTGCCTGGAAACCACAACTGATTTTAGGGGTCATTGTAGAAATCCAATCAAATGTGACCCTTTGAACAATCATCTGTACAATGTACAAATATCCAAGCTTTCCTTAAAAATATTGCAATAAGTTGTGTGAATTTTTTTAACGTGACAATCTCTTGTGCCAATTTTAAATGGTCTGTGTAACAAAAAAAAGTTTAATATATCTACATTACGATATTATATTGTTCCAAGTTTTAAAGAATTAAGAATTCTCAGATATAGATTAATGCCACCAATGGTTTGAACTTCACAACAATGTACATTTAAGTACTTAAGAAACTACAGGGGTGGAATATGGTTTGCGATGACAATAAAAAAATACGGGTATTTTATGTTAAAAGTATATATATATATATATATATATTTCAATGGTTGACTTATAAACTACAATGAAGTAAAACAATCCATGCCAGCTAATTAAATGTTAACCTGTGCTAGACCCTGAAAAAGTATAAATATTATACATATTTATTGTGATGTCTTAAATTGAATAACTGTAAAAAAAAAAATACTTGTCAAATTTTGAGTATACATGGTTTCTAATACATTGCAGGCTTTCTGCTTACTTGCCTTATATAACAATGTTTTGAATACCGTTGAGAAGTTAGTGTATTTGGCAAACTGGTGTATTAAAAGTATGGGCTTCACTGCCATCAGTTTTCTCACTGATGTACTTGAAACTTTGGATGTAATAATATTGTATTTAATAATTCACGCTTTCTTAAAACAGTTGTTGACATTTGTACTTGTTTTATATGGTTTTTCTATGTTTTAACACGTTTAATAAAAATGTACATTTGTATTAAATGTTTTCTTAATGAACAAGAATTTCATCCAAGTCAGACCACCTTTAACAAATAAAAAGTAGAGGAACATCCATCTCCACTTTGTGAAATGCTAAAAACCATTCATGAAACTTCCAGGGCAAAACCGCCACACCCTGCTGAATCGCCCACCTAAGTAGCACCTGTGCGGATGTTCGGCCGTGTTCGTCTGCTACCGCCACTATTTCCGGGTTCGACAACAGGCCTCCTTTCCCCAGGGATGAGTATGCCTGGAAGACCAGTGGCGGCGGCGCAGGGGGGGCGGTCGCCCCTCCGAAAAATATGTTGGGGGGGCGTCGCCCCCCTCAATAAAATCCACCGCAAATGTCGAGAGAAATTCACGCGTGCGGCACTGCCGCGGAAAATGCTGTGTCCTTGTTCACTTCCGTGTTGTGAACTCCTCGGGACCTTCCCGATGTGCGGAGGAGTCATGTGATAGGCAACGCACCAAATATGGAACTTGAATCTGTCGGCGTCCGTCAGAGCCCCTCGGAAACTCTCGGGAAAAGTAAAAAATTCCCAGAGGCCAGCGCCGTCCGGGAAAGTTTTAGCCACGCCCGTCATGCTAACATGGCTCCGAAAAGGAAATCTACAGCAGATCTCTCCGTGATATCATGATTACTACATGGACGGAAATCCTGGGGGGGCACGACCCCCCCAATCCTGGGATTTGTCCCCCCCAATAAATCCCTGTAAACATAACTATGTAATTTTCACATTTTCGTCAAACGCGTCGCAAAGCGCGCAGCAAGCACTGCTGCCTGTGGCAATGAGCGCTTCTGCCTCCGGAGCAGACATCGCATTTACGCTGTTTTTGAAGCAATTACTGGATCGATTAAAAAAATTACAAAACGTTTGTACTCATAAACCTCCATATTCTTAATAGACATTTGGATTCTGAATAGCAGTTACTTTTATAGAAATGAAATGTATGTATTTCTGTAATTTTCAAACTTTGCCAAGACATCCGACGGGCCGCCGAGCTGGACGCCCTGTTTGATACCCCTGATCTAGTCAAATGTGTTAGAAACATTAAAGAACAGGAACATGTTAGTAGAAGGCTTTGTTATCGGCATAACGGTAAACATAACAAATCAAAAACGAGCAGAACCGAATTATGAACGACGAAACTGTAAACAAACGCAACGCAAAAAATTGTGTCCATCGAACTGTAGCCCATACCATGATTTTACAAGTCGAATCTGAAAACGAAAACAAGATAATTGTTAAAGCACTTGCTGTCCTCAGTGTCACATGCATGGGTCAGTTTATTTTCGCGACAATCACACACCCTTCTCCAGAGAACGTAAGAGAAAAGTAGCTAAGTGTATAATGAAATTCTGCCCCCTAAAATGCAGGAAATAGCGTTTCAGAGGGTCTAGATTTCATTTTTTTTTGCGGGGCAAAAAAATCTCGCCCCTCCATCACAAAAACCGTGCCGCCGCCTCTGGTTATGGCCGTCGCCGCTCCGGTTCCCGCCTAGTCTGCCCCCCCCGGCCCTAACCCCGTTGTCGGTTTAGGCCTGAGGGCAGCCGTTTCCTAACCCTAACCCTCATTTGGGAATTTTCCGGGTGGGCTGTAGACCCAGGGGTTGGGTTGTGGCCGTCGCCGCTCCGGTTCCCGCCTAGTTTGCCCCCCCCGGCCCTAACCCCGTTGTCGGTTTAGGCCTGAGGGCAGCCGTTTCCTAACCCTAACCCTAATTTGGGAATTTTCCGGGTGGGCTGTAGACCCAGGGGTTGGGTTATGGCCGTCGCCGCTCCGGTTCCCGCCTAGTTTGCCCCCCCCGGCCCTAACCCCGTTGTCGGTTTAGGCCTGAGGGCAGCCGTTTCCTAACCCTAACCCTAATTTGGGAATTTTCCGGGTGGGCTGTAGACCCAGGGGTAACCCTAAACCGACAACGGGGTTAGGGCCGGGGGGGGCAAACTAGGCGGGAACCGGAGCGGCGACGGCCACAACCCAACCCCTGGGTCTACAGCCCACCCGGAAAATTCCCAAATTAGGGTTAGGGTTAGGAAACGGCTGCCCTCAGGCCTAAACGGACAACGGGGTTAGGTCCGGGGGGGGCAAACTAGGCGGGAACCGGATCGGCGACGGCCACAACCCAACCCCTGGGTCTACAGCCCACCCGGAAAATTCC
The DNA here is from genome assembly GCA_023658055.1 of Thaleichthys pacificus. NCBI lineage: Eukaryota > Metazoa > Chordata > Actinopteri > Osmeriformes > Osmeridae > Thaleichthys > Thaleichthys pacificus. Next base: position 10,664,327 of record CM042858.1, read on the forward strand.
CAAATTAGGGTTAGGGTTAGGAAACGGCTGCCCTCAGGCCTAAACCGACAACGGGGTTAGGGCCGGGGGGGGCAAACTAGGCGGGAACCGGATCGGCGACGGCCACAACCCAACCCCTGGGTCTACAGCCCACCCGGAAAATTCCCAAATTAGGGTTAGGGTTAGGAAACGGCTGCCCTCAGGCCTAAACGGACAACGGGGTTAGGTCCGGGGGGGGCAAACTAGGCGGGAACCGGATCGGCGACGGCCACAACCCAACCCCTGGGTCTACAGCCCACCCGGAAAATTCCCAAATTAGGGTTAGGGTTAGGAAACGGCTGCCCTCAGGCCTAAACCGACAACGGGGTTAGGTCCGGGGGGGGCAAACTAGGCGGGAACCGGATCGGCGACGGCTACAACCCAACCCCTGGGTCTACAGCCCACCCGGAAAATTCCCAAATTAGGGTTAGGGTTAGGAAACGGCTGCCCTCAGGCCTAAACGGACAACGGGGTTAGGTCCGGGGGGGGCAAACTAGGCGGGAACCGGATCGGCGACGGCCACAACCCAACTCCTGGGTCTACAGCCCACCCGGAAAATTCCCAAATTAGGGTTAGGGTTAGGAAACGGCTGCCCTCAGGCCTAAACGGACAACGGGGTTAGGTCCGGGGGGGGCAAACTAGGCGGGAACCGGATCGGCGACGGCCACAACCCAACCCCTGGGTCTACAGCCCACCCGGAAAATTCCCAAATTAGGGTTAGGGTTAGGAAACGGCTGCCCTCAGGCCTAAACGGACAACGGGGTTAGGTCCGGGGGGGGCAAACTAGGCGGGAACCGGATCGGCGACGGCCACAACCCAACCCCTGGGTCTACAGCCCACCCGGAAAATTCCCAAATTAGGGTTAGGGTTAGGAAACGGCTGCCCTCAGGCCTAAACCGACAACGGGGTTAGGGCCGGGGGGGGCAAACTAGGCGGGAACCGGATCGGCGACGGCCACAACCCAACCCCTGGGTCTACAGCCCACCCGGAAAATTCCCAAATTAGGGTTAGGGTTAGGAAACGGCTGCCCTCAGGCCTAAACGGACAACGGGGTTAGGTCCGGGGGGGGCAAACTAGGCGGGAACCGGATCGGCGACGGCCACAACCCAACCCCTGGGTCTACAGCCCACCCGGAAAATTCCCAAATTAGGGTTAGGGTTAGGAAACGGCTGCCCTCAGGCCTAAACCGACAACGGGGTTAGGTCCGGGGGGGGCAAACTAGGCGGGAACCGGATCGGCGACGGCCACAACCCAACCCCTGGGTCTACAGCCCACCCGGAAAATTCCCAAATTAGGGTTAGGGTTAGGAAACGGCTGCCCTCAGGCCTAAACCGACAACGGGGTTAGGTCCGGGGGGGGCAAACTAGGCGGGAACCGGATCGGCGACGGCCACAACCCAACCCCTGGGTCTACAGCCCACCCGGAAAATTCCCAAATTAGGGTTAGGGTTAGGAAACGGCTGCCCTCAGGCCTAAACGACAACGGGGTTAGGTCCGGGGGGGGCAAACTAGGCGGGAACCGGATCGGCGACGGCCACAACCCAACCCCTGGGTCTACAGCCCACCCGGAAAAATTCCCAAATTAGGGTTAGGGTTAGGAAACGGCTGCCCTCAGGCCTAAACGGACAACGGGGTTAGGTCCGGGGGGGGCAAACTAGGCGGGAACCGGATCGGCGACGGCCACAACCCAACCCCTGGGTCTA
>CM042858.1:10666146-10688646 GCA_023658055.1 Thaleichthys pacificus
TAGACCCAGGGGTTGGGTTGTGGCCGTCGCCGATCCGGTTCCCGCCTAGTTTGCCCCCCCCGGCCCTAACCCCGTTGTCGGTTTAGGCCTGAGGGCAGCCGTTTCCTAACCCTAACCCTAATTTGGGAATTTTCCGGGTGGGCTGTAGACCCAGGGGTTGGGTTGTGGCCGTCGCCGCTCCGGTTCCCGCCCAGTTTGCCCCCCCCGGCCCTAACCCCGTTGTCGGTTTAGGCCTGAGGGCAGCCGTTTCCTAACCCTAACCCTAATTTGGGAATTTTCCGGGTGGGCTGTAGACCCAGGGGTTGGGTTGTGGCCGTCGCCGATCCGGTTCCCGCCTAGTTTGCCCCCCCCGGCCCTAACCCCGTTGTCGGTTTAGGCCTGAGGGCAGCCGTTTCCTAACCCTAACCCTAATTTGGGAATTTTCCGGGTGGGCTGTAGACCCAGGGGTTGGGTTGTGGCCGTCGCCGCTCCGGTTCCCGCCTAGTTTGCCCCCCCCCGGCCCTAACCCCGTTGTCGGTTTAGGCCTGAGGGCAGCCGTTTCCTAACCCTAACCCTAATTTGGGAATTTTCCGGGTGGGCTGTAGACCCAGGGGTTGGGTTGTGGCCGTCGCCGCTCCGGTTCCCGCCTAGTTTGCCCCCCCCGGCCCTAACCCCGTTGTCGGTTTAGGCCTGAGGGCAGCCGTTTCCTAACCCTAACCCTAATTTGGGAATTTTCCGGGTGGGCTGTAGACCCAGGGGTTGGGTTATGGCCGTCGCCGCTCCGGTTCCCGCCTAGTTTGCCCCCCCCGGCCCTAACCCCGTTGTCGGTTTAGGCCTGAGGGCAGCCGTTTCCTAACCCTAACCCTAATTTGGGAATTTTCCGGGTGGGCTGTAGACCCAGGGGTTGGGTTGTGGCCGTCGCCGCTCCGGTTCCCGCCTAATTTGCCCCCCCCGGCCCTAACCCCGTTGTCGGTTTAGGCCTGAGGGCAGCCGTTTCCTAACCCTAATTTGGGAATTTTCCGGGTGGGCTGTAGACCCAGGGGTTGGGTTGTGGCCGTCGCCGCTCCGGTTCCCGCCTAATTTGCCCCCCCCGGCCCTAACCCCGTTGTCGGTTTAGGCCTGAGGGCAGCCGTTTCCTAACCCTAACCCTAATTTGGGAATTTTCCGGGTGGGCTGTAGACCCAGGGGTTGGGTTGTGGCCGTCGCCGATCCGGTTCCCGCCTAGTTTGCCCCCCCCGGCCCTAACCCCGTTGTCGGTTTAGGCCTGAGGGCAGCCGTTTCCTAACCCTAACCCTAATTTGGGAATTTTCCGGGTGGGCTGTAGACCCAGGGGTTGGGTTGTGGCCGTCGCCGATCCGGTTCCCGCCTAGTTTGCCCCCCCCGGCCCTAACCCCGTTGTCGGTTTAGGCCTGAGGGCAGCCGTTTCCTAACCCTAACCCTAATTTGGGAATTTTCCGGGTGGGCTGTAGACCCAGGGGTTGGGTTGTGGCCGTCGCCGATCCGGTTCCCGCCTAGTTTGCCCCCCCCGGCCCTAACCCCGTTGTCGGTTTAGGCCTGAGGGCAGCCGTTTCCTAACCCTAACCCTAATTTGGGAATTTTCCGGGTGGGCTGTAGACCCAGGGGTTGGGTTGTGGCCGTCGCCGCTCCGGTTCCCGCCTAGTTTGCCCCCCCCGGCCCTAACCCCGTTGTCGGTTTAGGCCTGAGGGCAGCCGTTTCCTAACCCTAACCCTAATTTGGGAATTTTCCGGGTGGGCTGTAGACCCAGGGGTTGGGTTGTGGCCGTCGCCGATCCGGTTCCCGCCTAGTTTGCCCCCCCCGGCCCTAACCCCGTTGTCGGTTTAGGCCTGAGGGCAGCCGTTTCCTAACCCTAACCCTAATTTGGGAATTTTCCGGGTGGGCTGTAGACCCAGGGGTTGGGTTGTGGCCGTCGCCGCTCCGGTTCCCGCCTAGTTTGCCCCCCCCCGGCCCTAACCCCGTTGTCGGTTTAGGCCTGAGGGCAGCCGTTTCCTAACCCTAACCCTAATTTGGGAATTTTCCGGGTGGGCTGTAGACCCAGGGGTTGGGTTGTGGCCGTCGCCGCTCCGGTTCCCGCCTAGTTTGCCCCCCCCGGCCCTAACCCCGTTGTCGGCTTAGGCCTGAGGGCAGCCGTTTCCTAACCCTAACCCTAATTTGGGAATTTTCAGGGTGGGCTGTAGACCCAGGGGTTGGGTTAGACGATGCCTTTTTCCATGCAAAAAGTCCTGAGCTCCAGCTGTGCTAGTTTTGGGTGAAATTCCACCTGCAGGATGAGTTAGAAAAACATATAGCTTGACTTGAGTGTTGGAAATTAATGTAAATTTGTTAAATTAGTAGAACTTGTGGAAATTCAGTCAAAAGGCAAGAATCCCACCTGTAGCAGGGCAGGAGGAACCGTGCACGACTGCAGCAGCTCTTCCAGGTGTGGTACGGTGTAGTTAGACACGCCAATAGATCTGATCGCCCCATGCCCATGAAGCTCTTCAAGAACAGCCCAGCTCTGGGCGCGATTTTGGGAGTTCTTCACATCATCTGGCTCAAGCCCCTTCGTCCCTGGCCAGTGGATCAGATACAAGTCGATGTATCCCCCAATACCTAACCTCTCAAGGCTTCGGGCCCAACCCTCTCTGGCCCTGGGCCCCGTATCAGCCGGGGACAGTTTGCTAATGAGAAAAATATCTTCTCTGGTCAAGCCGTACTTGGGCATGAGGTCCTGGAGAGCACTGCCGAGGTCCGCTTCGTTGCCATAGACGGCGGCGGTATCAAAGGCACGGTATCCTGTCTCGAGGGCAGCGTCTATAATAAGGTGCATCTTCTCTGAGCCCTTCACTTTGTATGTTCCCAGTCCCAGGATGGGCATCCGAGCACCAGTGTTCAGTATCAAACACGGCAAGTCACAAGACATCTCAACTATTACGTCAAAAAAGAGGCACATTTATGCACTGTGAGATACCTAAAGTCAGAATTCCTGTAAGTAAACTTGACCTAGGAACTCATAATTACAGTAACACAAGTCGTATTAAAATTTCTGTCCAAATCTAATTAGCTTGCATAGCGTGTTTCACTGATAACAAGCCACAAAAAAATGGGAACCGTGTAAAATTAATGTAGTTCACGTTCTTTTTGTGTGCTATAGCGAAAGAAAAGCAACAGGCCTACTAAAACGGACAATTTCGTCTTTTCGTGTGCAGGCACGAGGCAGCGTGCTCTGTCCTAGCCAGCTACAGGTTAGCAACACCACCACGAAACTTTACATTCACAATATCATTACCCTACCACCATACCTATATATCCATTATCATATGAAAACGCACAGAAAAAAAAATTGTCACCTTGTTTGTTGATTCTGGAGGTGATTTGCATAATCTGGCGACAATCCCAGTCTTACCACTCAGCTAAATTAATACATGTACCACTCAACAGCCACTTTTTTTAGAAGCATTTAGCAAAAAAATAGCTTCGACCAGCAGAGGACGCAATACACCGGAGATGACCCCAGGATGAGCCATAACATCAGGTCTTTTGCAGTAGATGTTAATTATAGACTGCAATCTAGGGCTGCAATCACGACGGGGATTTCTTGATCATAGGCCCTACTGCTCGATTAGCTCGGATTTATTTCCCTCGGTTGAATTGATCAGATTTTTCGCAGATATTTGTGGTTGCATCCACACAAGTTTAACTTTGGTAACTACTTTTGTTTGTATAGTTTATCTGGCAGGATCATACGATTTTGTGGATTGGATTTTAGGTTTGTGGCACCCATTATAATTAGTAACAAATAACAAAATGAAGGACCACAAGCAAAAAAAAATCATCCAACTTTGTTTATTCTTATAATAACAATATTAATAATTATTTTCTCCAGAGAAGGGCGAAGGAATTCTGGGACTGGGACATTCCAGTGCAGCACATCGAAACCAACCAGCAACTCTTAATTACATTACAATCCACCAATAATCAATTGGCCCTTTATTAGTATTGGCTAAAGTAAGTCACCACTGTTGTAGAAAATCAAAAACTAGGATGAAGGGGCTTGAGGTGCTGGAAGATGAAGGCTCACCCTCAGAGCAGAGTTCAAGTATGCACTTCCAATGTACCCTCAAATAAGACATTGTGCTGTGACAAAAAAAAAAAAAAAAAGGCGACGCTGCTCACAGAAGAGAGCGGTAACCGTGGTAGCCATCTCCGGGCCGATACGAGTCGAGAACATGATATGAAAACCACTTACAGCTGTAGTGAGCGAGTTGTACCATAGAGCCTGTTACCAGCCACGTTGTACATTCAGAGCGTCAAACTGTGTCTCTTCATCTCATGAAAACATACAGAGGGAGTCCGGTGACGGAACAGTAACAGGGTGGCTGGACCCAGCATGGGACCAGGGAGGGGTAGAGGAGGGACGTGGGGAGTAGCTGGACCCAGCCTGGGACCAGGGAGGGGTAGAGGAGGGACGTGGGGAGTAGCTGGACCCAGCCTGGGACCAGGGAGGGGTAGAGGAGGGACGTGGGGAGTAGCTGGACCCAGCCTGGGACCAGGGAGGGGTAGAGGAGGGACGTGGGGAGTAGCTGGACCCAGCCTGGGACCAGGGAGGGGTAGAGGAGGGACGTGGGGAGTAGCTGGACCCAGCCTGGGACCAGGGAGGGGTAGAGGAGGGACGTGGGGAGTAGCTGGACCCAGCCAGGGACCAGGGAGGGGTAGAGGAGGGACGTGGGGAGTAGCTGGACCCAGCCTAGGACCAGGGAGGGGTAGAGGAGGGACGTGGGGAGTAGCTGGACCCAGCCTGGGACCAGGGAGGGGTAGAGGAGGGATGTGGGGAGTAGCTGGACCCAGCCAGGGACCAGGGAGGGGTAGAGGAGGGACGTGGGGAGTAGCTGGACCCAGCCTGGGACCAGGGAGGGGTAGAGGAGGGACGTGGGGAGTAGCTGGACCCAGCCTGGGACCAGGGAGGGGTAGAGGAGGGAAGTGGGGAGTAGCTGGACCCAGCCAGGGACCAGGGAGGGGTAGAGGAGGGACGTGTGGAGTAGAAGGATACAGCTGAGTCCAGGGATGATTTGGGGCTAAATATCATAAAACCGATATGCACAAATCAGTGAATCAGCTCCTCTTTAAAGATATATTCTCCTTTTCATATTTTCCATCCTCCAAAAAAAAAAGAAATTAAAAAAATTCCTCCAGAAAGAAATTAGAAGTTTGAGGAAAAACTAAGAAATAAAGAGTCTCCGAGAACAGAAAACCGGAGGGAGAGGGGTTTAAAGGGGAACAGAAAACCCAAACCAGAAATTAACTCCCCCTGTCGAAGAAATAACCCCCGCCCCCTCACAAGATATATACATGACACACAACCCCCCCCCCCCCCCCCCCACCCCATGACAACCTATCCAAGACTCTCTGCTCACCCCTGCACACTCCACCATCCCTCCTCTGCCTCCACATAAAAGTAGTCAGCTCTCCTTTCTCAAAGTTCAGCCTCTTTGTGTTTCCATCTCCATCCTTCTCTTCTTTTCCCTCCGTCCGTCCGTCCGTCACCGTCTCACAGTTTGAGCTCGTTGGCGACTTTGGAGGCGATGTTCTTGAAGGCGATGGACGTCCCCGAGATCCTCTTGAAGCGCACGCCGTTCAGCGACAGGCGCGGCAGCTTGCACACCTCCATCTCCCACTGGACGAAGTCGTCCCGGGCGGGGTTCCCGCTCACGCACAGCAGCATGTAGCGCTCTCGCAGCTCGAACTCGCAGCTGTTGGAGTCCAGAACCTTCCGGATCTCCTTCATCATCTCTCCGGGCTCCATGGAGGACGTGGTCTTCATGCTCCAGGTGAAGCGGAGCGAGCGGGGCTTGGTGTCCTTGGAGGCCTGGTTGGGCGCGGCCACGGTGGAGGCCGACGACAGGGAGTCCTTGTTCTCGTCGCCTGCCGAGCCCAGGTTGCCCTTCTCCAGCTTCTCCGCGGTGGTCAGCATGGGTCTACCAGGTGGGAAAGACAGTTGTAAAGGAGAAGGGGGAGAATTGTGATGAAAGGTGAGAGACAGGGGGAAACAGGATGTGAGAGACAGAGAGAGACAAGACAAGACAGCATGACTGAAGATGGTTTAGGCTGCATTTAACCACAGAGGGAGCCAATGACACTACAGGCGCATAAAGCATTCATGTAAATTGTGCGTCTAAACTCTATACTTTACAGAGCAACTAGACCAGAAATCAACTACATCAGCAAATGTGTTCTTTAGTGCAAGAGTGTTGATACATGGCTTAAATTGATAAGAGACATTTCTTGATTAAGATCAATTCTGTTCCACCCAAATCAAACCCAAACATCCAACTGATTATCTGATAGGAAGTTATGTTCTCTACATCAGCAGACCGACGGTCGTATGTCTCACCTGCAGACCTCATCTTGACCCTCTCCCTCATACGGGCTCCTCAAAGAAAATCAACACAAGTTTAGTCTTCCTAGTTAAAGAGTGCAACAGCACGCGGCCAGGTTAGAACCACCACCAGTTCACAGCAACCCCCTGCACCTTCTAGTTTAGAACACTACATCCTCCCCTTCTTGGAAATATATCGGGAGGTTTTGTGTTGTACATTAAGTGCATCAGGACAGTTTCCCCAACCTTTTGGAAACAAGAAAGTTTAAAGTAAGGGAGGGTACTGCTTAGTGGTTAGAGCATTGGACTGCAGATCGAGGACACAGGTTCAGATCCCCCCTGTACTTTGTCGCTTTGGATGAAGGCGTATGCTAAGTGAAAAGTTAATACATTTAGGTGCTACAATTGACATAAAAACAAGATGTTAAGTAATCTGATCTGGCCCTGATCTGTTAATAGGCCCGACACCACTAGTCCCATCTCGGCAGCAGGGAAGTTCAGACAGATGCATGTGCAGGCAGAGACAACAGCCGTGTACCTGAAGGCCCCATCAGACCTTTTATACATTACACATCGTGCAACAAACCTCCGCGGACGGACTGAGGGACGATTCGGCGCACCCTCTCTGCGTTTTTATGCTATAGGGCCCACACTGCACTTCCGTCTCTACGGCAACCAAGCTTCTTTGTGCAGCGGACCAATCACGCTGCTCGATATTCTGGAAGCCTTACACAATTCAGGAAGTAGTAAATCAGTTGGCCTTTAGGCTGTTTCAAGTCACTGCCTGTGTTACCAGTTCTTTAACACGACAGCCCAGCGTGACTGTGCTCTTTAACATCTTGAAATGTCATCTGAAAGTCCATCAAATCTTGATAAAGCCTCAGCAGCAGCACTGTGTCAGAAACAAACACCTTCTCATCCACTATGATAATATTGTCTTTATGTTGGCAACAGTGATTGAGGAACAATGTGCGACCTCTTGTAATGTTGATGCACCGCTTAGGTTGAATACATTCTCTCTGAAACAGACCGGTCTAGTGCACTAGATGTACACAGGAGAGCTGCAGTAGGAATAACGTAAATAAATCACATATATTCTAGTTGAACGACCATCGTGATCTACAGCCTCCACTTTCAAATCGACGTTAAAAAACGCTTTACAGCGGCAGAATAACGGTATAGACTTCTCCTTGGCACGTTGGTCACAACATTAGTAATTCCGTTTAATGAGATATCGCTTGGGCAGGAAAAACAATCTCTGATTAATGAAAAACAACTGCAAACAGTCAATACACTTCTCCATCACTAACAGGCTTAATTCCACCACAGTAAATAGGCTATCGGATGTTCACTCAAGTCTACAATTCTCCATTAAGTCCCTCTCCTTGAGCACGGTTGAACAGTCGGGAAGCTTCTAACAATTGAGAGATAGTTGTTTTTCAGTCATGGTTTCTCGAAGGCTTTATGCTCTCTGGGTAGCATGGCGTTCCCCCAGTCTGGCAACACTAAAGGACTTTCTATTCACAGAGCCAAAGGACCCACAGGACGACACATGATAAGCTAGGAGACAAAAGTAGGCTGGGATGAGGGAAGCAGAAATGGAGGAGCCACTGATGAACCAGACAGAAGTAGGGGAGAGAGGGGAGGATTAAGCTATGAAGGGCAGCCTGTTAGTATGAAGCAAAATCCATACAAGTAGGTATTAATATATTATTTTTTTTAAGCAATGGGCATGGCACAATGTGATAGTTTAACACAGGATGGGGCGACACAAACAGGTAATGGTTTGGAGAAAGACTTGTTGTGGTTATGGTTGCCTACCTTCTGGGGAATCTGAATGAGAGATTTCTACAAAAGAGGTAGAGGGGGAGGAACAGAAAAAGAAAACCGTATGTACACAACCGTGCGCAAACCAAGCCATAGCAAATCTGTTATACCAGACGTCAAACTGAGAGATTAATATTCCACGGGTGTCTCACAGAAGATGGGGTTTAAGCCACAACTGCCACAAAATGGCTGCTGTAACTTGTGCAACCGCACTCTGTCAAGGCGGTCAAGTCATGTTAATTAAGATCATGGAATAATGACATGAACAGATTAGCACTGGTTAGCATCGGAGGGAGCCATGCCGGCTAATGGGGTCAATGCTATAAGGCCTTTCATCTACAAACCCTTCACTGTTCACTATAATTGACTACATATAAAGTAAATGTTGAAGTAGAAACCAAAGACTTCTGTAGATTAATATTCCTCTTTTGAGAACAGCTACCAGAACATTCTTGTAAAAGGTGTGGTTGGGCTGCATGACTTTCTTTTTGGCTATCCCATTCTTGTTTTATGACGCACGCATCTTTCAACCTGCTATTTTCACATGGTCACTCAATGTAAAAAGGTACAAGATCATGAACATTGGGATGTTAAAAACACACCGTAAAAAAAATAAACAACATGCTTGTTTTCAAGATAATCAACCTCAATCCCAATCTCAAATTTGCCCTTTCTCTCACCTGCGTACGAATTTGGAGGTGAACTTGCTGAATATACCAGATGCCCCAGGTCTTCTAGCCTGGCTGTTGCCATGGGAGAGGGAGGGAGACGCGGGGGGGCCGTTGTAGGCTGATGCATGCTGGTCCCGGGTCGCTCTCTGTTGCCCAGCATGGAAGGTACTCCTGCTGGCCACCCCTCTGGGGAAGTTGGTACGGTCCGTCGCCGTGGAGCTGCTGATGTTGTGGGCAGAGGGAGAGGCCACTGGTACTCTCTGTGGGGCAGTGCTGTTTTTGATAAATGACACGTTAGGTTTACAAACTCGCATGCAATGCACGTTAGGGGTTTTCACAAGCTTGTTGTGACATTGAGCTCTGTTAAATATATTAAAAAGCATAAATTAGATATAAAACCCTGGCGAAACTTAACACGTCATAACACAACATAACAATGGATGAATTATGTGCAAAGCACAAAAGCAGTAGTTATGTTGATCAAGCCATTTACAGGTAGCGTATGTAGAATACTAAAACATAACAGCTTGGAGAATAGAACAACCAAACACATTGATATTCTGACGGAAACCTTTCCAAAAAGGAGCTGCCAGCAGAGTTATAACATGCCAAAAAGGCCTTCTGTAACCTGGCTGTGCCCTTGAATAAACCTGCTCCAGCAACTAGGAGACTGTACGACTTTGTAACTTTATGACCTGTGACTGTATGACTTGGTGACTTGATGGCCTGTGATTGCGGTGACATGCAGATGACCACAACAGCAGATGGCAGCTGAGCTCATAACATCAAACGCATGGTCACAGTAAGCAGCGTCCACTGTGTACACCTGAGGGTGTGCAGCTAGGTGGGCATGAATGGGCACAAAGCAGCTGTCTAATACTAGATTAGTATGGGGACCAGGCTGGGTTGTGTATTGAGACCAGGCTGGGTCGTGTATGGGGACCAGGCTGGGTCGTGTATGGGGACCAGGCTGGGTCGTGTATGGGGACCAGGCTGGGTCGTGTATGGAGACCAGGCTGGGTCGTGTATTGAGACCAGGCTGGGTCGTGTATGAGGACCAGGCTGGGTCGTGTATGAGGACCAGGCTGGGTCGTGTATGGGGACCAGGCTGGGTCGTGTATGGGGACCAGGCTGGGTCGTGTATGGGGACCAGGCTGGGTCGTGTATTGGGACCAGGCTGGGTTGTGTATGGGGACCAGGCTGGGTCGTGTATGGGGACCAGGCTGGGTCATGTATGGCTGCCATTTTGACAGGTTCTTTTAAGTTTTCGCGAATTCTTATTCATCTTTCTGTCTGTTATTTGACTATGAAGGATACTTTTTTTTGCTGCCTGGCATTTGGAGTTTCACTGTTTCCCTAAGCATATCATTACAGTGGGATGACTAACTATTGGTGGAGTCCTTTCAGCTCTCACCTCAACTTCATAAACAAATAAAAGTTGTCAAATTGCCAAGTTTCCAAACGGAAAATACATATCCTGCCAGCACCCTGTCAGAACGGCATCAACCTATCTCAGAAAGTCAAACGTTAAACATAAACCCATGATCATTCATCCGGCGCCGTGGTCGAATCATCCTACAGCTATTCCCCCTCCAGCCTGAAGGGGGCGTTGCGTTTCATCTTCGGGGGGGGGGGGGGCACTTGCCTGGGACGGTGTGCGTGGAGGTCTGGGGGGCTGGGGTGGGCGGAGGTGGACAGGGATTTGTGATGTCGGGGGCGGGAGGAGGAAGTGAGGACGGCAGCAGCGGAGGCTGTGGAGGCCCGAGACCCTGGAGTGTTGAGGCTGGGGGGGGGAAGAGAGGCCAACGACCCCCGCACCGAACGGTCACCAGGAGAGGGGTGGCGGCGGGGCGGAGGGGTGGAACAGTTAGACAACACAACGAGGAAGCAGGAGCAATGAGCAGGACAGCAACACTGACACACTGATGCAGATGGACATGAGCATTAAAGTAAGTCATGAGGAAAAACATGTCCATTTCCAAGTTGCTCTTCATCCATGTAATAGATGAATTAGTAAATGACGTAAAGCCGTTATAGTAGTTAATATAACACTGTTACAGCATAACTTTATTACAGTGGCATAAGAGCAACTTGGATGCAATCGGACTTGTACGGTAATGTTCCTGAAACACTCGTTTCCCTGAGCTGTTGGTCTAAACATTCAGAGTAAGAGAACTTGACAGAAGAACTACAAGACCCAGGGGAACATTGGGTCACTGACATGACAGGAAATGACAAACACATAGTGAACAAGATTATTAAGTGTAACAGGAGAACATTGAAGGTGATGTAAACAGCAGTGGTGTGGTTATGTGCAAATACACACGGTCGTTCGCACACATACAAAGTAGGAGTCAGGTGGCTGAGTGGTGAGGGAGTCGGGCTAGTAATCTGAAGGTTGCCAGTTCGATTCCCGGCTGTGTCAAATGACGTTGTGTCCATGGGCAAGGCACTTCACCCTACTTGCCTCGGGGGGAATGTCCCTGTACTTACTGTAAGTCGCTCTGGATAAGAGCGTCTGCTAAATGACTAAATGTAAATGTAAAATCCGTTACGCACTCGCGTACACACAATACGTTTTAGTCCACTTAAAACTGAATCTTGGTCAGCCAATCAGGTCTGAGTCACATGTTCTGTTGGCCCTGCTGTTAAACCTGTCTAAACACCCTGTCCTTAAGCAAGACTCCCACCCTATTTCTCCCTTTCTGGCCTGAAAGTGACTTGCATAAAAGTGGCGAGGGGCCATCGACACTAATCCCAGATTACAGAGATTGGACTATCAGGGTCACTCTGTTTAATTCCTGAAAGTGTGTTAGTGTGTCTAAAGTAGCAGGCCCTGCTAAACATCCGGGGAATAACTTTGCTAACGGGACCCAAGACTGAGAGAATGTGAGATGTAAAACATGGTAGGTGCATGTGTGAGTGTGTGTGTGCTCACGTTCATGTGTGAGTGTGTGTGTGTGTTGATGCTCGTGTGTAATTAAACTGGCTGGATTTCTGCCAGCTGGCCCATGTTAAACCGACTGGCGTTCGGCCACGAGGCTTGTAAACATGGTCGCCTAAATACAGGAGTAACCCTACTAGCAGCCACCATGGGAGGGGTGTGAGGGGGTGAGGGAGGATGTGTGAGGGGGTGAGAGGGACGGATGTGTGAGGGGGTGTGAGTGTGCAGTCATATGTGTGAGGGTGTGTGTGTGAGTGTGTGAGTTTGCAGTCATGTGTGAGGGGTGAGTGTGTGAGTTTGCAGTCATGTGTGAGGGTGTGTGTGAGTGAGTGTGTGCGAGTGAGGGAGCGTTGGTTCGTGTGAAGGTGATACCTGTCCTTGCCGTTCTGGACGCCCAGGGTGTCCCTCTCTGGGACGGGAGAGTTGCGACTGCGACTCGTCCCGGTGGACAGGATGCTGTTCTGTAACGCAGAGACAGAGAGATGTGACGACACGGCGGGGCGGGGCGGGCTGTGACATCACTTACCATCTAATAATAATGTATTCATCTGGCAGACGCTAGAGTTTGATCTATAGCTATACCTGAGCTGATGGATCATACTGTTAAAGAGTGTTGACGCAGGGGTCTTAGACGTACGGTGGAAGGGGTCGGGGTGCCCCTCTTCCTGTCCACCGAGGAGAGCGGGCTGGCGGGGACCTTGGTGGAGGCGGACGAGCCCTTCCTGGCGAAGTCCTCCACCGTGTTCTTACTGTCCCCCTGAGCGCGCTTGGAGGCAGATGATCCTGGGATGGACAGAGCAGGAGGACAGGAGGAGAGGAGGAGGACAGCAGGAAGATGAAGACAGGAGGAGAGGAGGAGGAGAGGAGAGGAGAGGACAGGACAGGAGGAAGATGAAGACAGCAGTTGGGTTTCATATGAGAGACACAACGGGCGAGGCTCACTGATAGACTGGTCATCACAGTCATTTTGGCCCAAAACACAAATAATAAAAACAATCAAATGTCATAGTTCACTTACCCGCATCTGTTGCTCTCCTGGGCTTCTGATTGGACGAGGTGCTTCGCTGTACCTTGTGAGAAGGGGAGTGTGTGTTGCTGTTCGTCATGTCACTTCCTGGGCGTGGCTTGATAGACGTGTTGATGCACTCGTCCAGCTGAGGAAGGAATAATAACAATAAAGAATTCGATCTCATTGGCGCTTTTATCCAAAGTGAGGTGGACAGTTAGCATTCACTTCTGATCCTTGATCTTCTGCTGTACTTTCACTATGCACGGTTATCTGTCTGTCGCTTTGGATAAACTGTCAAATGTAAATGTGTGTCGTACCTCTGAGTTTCTGTAGTCCAGTAACAAGTATGTTGCCATGACGTCGTTGTATTTTTGGTTGACGAGAGAGTCTTGGATCTCTTCTTGAGAATATCCCATCTGAAGCATGATATCTGGGTACAAATACAGCAAAAGGTCAGACTCCATTGTGGGCTAAAGTCATGGACATAGACTGCATTACAAACATACACATCTACAACTCACAGAAATATCAACATAAAACATGAGGGGGGGGGCAACACACAGCACAATTACTTGTTTTTAAAAGAACACATTTAGCACAATACCACATACTAACACATATACTAGCAACATATACTAACACATACTAACACTTTGCGACACAGAAATGGTTAGTAAATGAATGCACGTTAAGCAAGTTCACATTCTAAATGTTCTACATCCTCAGATGTAGCGGAAGAGGCCCTGAAGTGAGCACAGAATGCCGTCTATTCAAAACGTGTCTAGTTTAGACACCAAACATACTGATGTCCCATATTTGTGAAAGTGGTCTGAACAAGGACAGAGTGAGAGAACATCTTAATGGAACGACACCCGCTCCAGAATAGTCTTCATGAATCACACTTTGTTAGTCATCAATCAACCCGTTCATCCAGATATTGCATATGTGTGTGTGTGCTTCAGCATGTGTGTGTGCTTCTGTGTGTGTGTGTGTGTGTGCTTCAGCATCTGTGTGTGTGTGTGGTTCAGCATGTGTGTGTGTGTGCTTCAGCATGTGTGTGTGTGTGTGTGTCCTCTCCAGCTCCTCCACCAGACGCCTGCCCCACCTCTCTTCCACCCCCCTGCTCGCTGGTCGGGGTGCTGACCTGTCCTCTTGGGGTCCTTGTAGTCGGGCTGGGGCTCCACGTAGGGCTTCAGCTCCTCCTCCTCCTGGCCTACGTTCATCCAGCGGTCCTTCATGATCTGCTGCTGGACGCAGAGAGCACAGAGAGGCTGAGGGGAGGCTGGGGGGAGGCTGGGGGTGAATGGAGGAGACTGAAGGAGACTAAAGGAGAATGGGGGAGACTGGGGGAGACGGGGGTGACTGAGGAAAGCTAGGGGTGACCGAGGGAGACTGGGGGACACTGAGGGAGGCTGGGGGTGAATGGAGGAGACTGAGGGAGACTAAAGGAGGCTGGGGGTGACTGGGGTAGACTGAGGGAGACTAAAGGAGGCTGGGGGTGACTGGGGGAGACTGAGGGAGGCTGGAGGTGAATGGAGGAGACTGAGGGAGACTAAAGGAGGCTGGGGAGGCTGGGGGAGGACAGGCTTAGCAGACAATGACACAGGGATGAACACGAATGAATGTAAATAAAAAGTCAAATTGCTCAACCACCGAGCTGTAGCTAATCCTAGGCTGAAACCAGGATGAGAAAAGGATGAACACAAATGTACGATGTACGTGCAAGGCGTTACGGCGAACAATCCAGTGGCCTCCACAGCCCCAATGGGACGCGAGCAGGGGAGACTGGGACGGTAGGCGGGACAGGGGCGCTAACCTCCAGGCTGCCTCGCTTGGTCGGGTTCAGGATGAGGAACTTCTTGAGCAGGTTCTCGCAGTCCGTGGACATGTAGAAGGGGATCCTATACTTCCCCCGCAACACTCGCTCACGCAGCTCCTGGGAGGGAGGGAGGGAGGGGAGGGAGCGCGGGGGAGGGAGGGAAGACAGCATCAGGACCAGGAGGAGAAACTGGATGTTGTTGATTCAAGTTCCAAGTTTATCATTTATTACTAGTCCCTCCTCGTCTTGGGGGGGGGGGGGGGGGGGTCGTTCCTACCTTGAGGTTCTGCCCGTCGAAGGGCAGCGAGCCGCTGACCAGCGTGTAGAGGATGACCCCCAGGCTCCACACATCCACCTCGGGCCCGTCGTACTTCTTACCCTGGGATGGAGGGATGGAGGTGGGAGGATGAGGGATTTAGGATGGAGGAATGAAAGGATGGAGGGATGGCAGTGGGTGATAGAGGGACGAAGGGAGATCATTTTGAATGAAGGGTTGACTGACTGCGTGGTGACTGAACGAGAGTGTGCGAGAGGTTCACGTCTCCAACCTGGAAGAGCTCCGGCGCGGCGTAGGGGGGGGAGCCGCAGAAGGTGTCCAGCTTGTTCCCCAGGGTGAACTCATTGCTGAAGCCGAAGTCTGCTATCTTGATGTTCATGTCAGCATCCAGAAGCAAGTTCTCTGCCTGGAGTGGGGTTGTGGGGTCGGGTCAAGAGACGTGCGTTTACAGGGAATGCTTTTATCGACAGGAAGGTAGACAGGTAGGTAGACGAAGAGACAGACAGGCAGAGAGACAAGCAGGCATAGGGGGAACAGGTAGACAGACCTCACCTTTAGGTCTCTGTGAACAATGCACTTTTGGTGACAGTACTGCACCGCTGACACAATCTGTGGTTTAGAGAGGATGCGAGACTTCCGTTATCTCACAACAGATCTATCATAATGACTGATATACAATGTCAATGACGTCATTGAGTAACCAAAACACACACAACACACAGGGAAATTCTCACACAGCAAACAATGAAGAAAATAGCATGTCACCTGTCTGAATTTGGCTCGAGCTTCTTTCTCTTTCATTCTGCCGTGAGCCACCAGGTAATCGAACACCTCACCTGAAGAGGGGTGGGGGTGGGGGGGGGGGGGGGTAGGTGGGGGGGGGCAGGACAGACGACACAGCAGGTTAGTGTTAGAGGAAAGAAAGAGAGAAGAAAAGCTGTGGACACAAACGGGGGACGACGGGTGGGTCAGTCACACACCGCAGGTGAGTGAGGGCCTGTGTTTACAAGTGTTATTGCCGAGGGTGAGAGAAACAGAGGCAGCCATGTTGGTTGATGAGTCTAGCATGACTGACTGATCGGTCTGTATTTACTGGGTCATGTGACCTCATCTCAGCTAGGACAGCTTCAGTTGTTTTCCCCCCCCAGAAGCTTCTTGTTGACGAGAGACTGAAGTTGAACTCACCTCCGCTGGCGTACTCCATGATCAAGTAGAGTGTCTTCTCTGTCTCAATGACTTCAAATAACTTAACTACAGAGAAGACAGGAGAGAATCGAAAATAGATCACCGTCTTTCAAGGAAATGTAGGTCACATTATTGAAATGCCATCTATGGAAGAAACGTCATTGCCAGTGTTGAAGGTTTTCTATCAGAGCTGGATGATCCTTGCCCGCCCTCCCTGAACAGCAACAGACTGTTTTTTCATAGCCGTGCCATTTCTCATTAACGAAAGAACAGGCTGAGCTCTCGGCTGGGAGCATTATAAGGAGCTCACCAATATTCGGGTGATTCAGCAACTTCATGATCCTGACTTCTCGAAACAGCTGAGAGACAGACGAGACAGAGAGAGAGAGAGAGAGAGAGAGAGAGAGAGAGAGAGAGACAGACGAGAGAGAGAGAGAGAGAGAGAGAGAGAGAGAGAGAGAGAGAGAGAGAGAGAGAGAGACGAGAGAGAGACAGAGAGAGACAGAGAGAAAGTGGGAAGAATACAGGAAGAAAATGACATTATTCATTTTTATTGAGCACTCTCTTTTAGAGCTTTATTGTTTATTTACTTGGGATCTTTTTTGCGCAGGGCTTTCTTATCGATCTGATGTTTAATCAACATCTGCCTAGAGAAAGACTCAACATATTTGTCTTCTCCTTAAACTTTACACAGACTAGTGGAAGAACAACTCGGGTAGAAGTTCCCTCAAACTTCCCTCAAACTTCCATCCAAAGTGGGAGAACAACATGACACTTGCTGGTCTGCACATTTACTGCATGTCATCCCCTATCCCCCGTCTTTCCTGTCTCTCTACATAATTCTCCCCCCCCCACACACACACACACACACACACACCCTTAACAAACGCAACACCCAACCCCAGCCCTCACAACAGGAAGTACTTGGGTCTAATTCCCCATAATTTCCTCCATTTCCTGCTTCCTGCCCGTGAGTCGGAGGGAGTCATGAGCACGATCTCGTCGGCTGGTCTCACCTTTACCTGTCTTTCACAAGAGCTGTCACTCACCTTCTGAAGACTGGAGGAGTTCAACTGAGTTTTGTCGATGATTTTTACCGCCACCTTAAAAAAAAAAAAAAACATTTTGTAAAAAAAAAAAATAACACTTTTAAATAAATCAGAAAAAGTTTTTTGTTTAACTGTCTGTCCAAATTATACACACACACACACACTGTAAGTGGCTCATAGTTCCTTTGTATGTATTAAATTGACCAGACACTTATTCAAGTAAACATACAAAACTTTTGAACCAGCAAACCCTTGATCGTCCGTCAAAAGCTCTCCCACTGAGCTACACCTCTCCCCCCACGACGTTCCCACCTGTCAGTTTAAGACTCTTCAAGCTAAAGCCCCCGGAGACTCTCTTCAACGCCCCCTCTGTGTATCAGACATGACGGGATGCCCTACATCAGTAACCTGCTCTCCTGTGTGCCGCGTGCGGCTACACCCTCTGGGCGGGGTGACCCCGGCTGTCCTCTCATCCTCACCTCTTTCCCCGTGAGGACGTGGCGAGCCAGCTTCACCTTGGCGAAGTTGCCCTTGCCGATGGTCTTCAGCAGACGGTAGTTGCCGATGTGAGGCTGGTCGTCGGCCGTCGTGGCAACCGAGTTGCGGCATCGCGGCATGCTGGGCCGCCTGCCCGCCTTGGAGTCGGTGTGAGACTGGAGGAGGGAGGAAGGTGGTTTAACAACAGCTGTTTGTTTTGTTTTTTTAAAGATATATATTTATTTTTTTTAATGTTTTTTGCGATATGGAAGAACGTCTGTATGGATACTGTCTCTTGCTGCTAACTGTGAACTGTCACCTGGCTTCTGACCACGTGAGACTTCCTGTGGCTGGACAGCTAGCTACACCAGTTAACTGTGTGCTTGAACAGCTGTTGTGTTGGTCAGCGTGTGGTTGCCTTGAGTGCCTGCACTGAACCTTTTAGGACAATCTTCTAAATACAACAACCAACATTAGTGTTGCTGTTTCTCTATGTTGGGGCAGTGTGTTTACACCTTTACACAATATCTGCTCCGAGGAGCAAGCGCCTTAAACGAAGAAATAAACTATTTATTCATTCCTACTAAACCAATACGTTTCTTACATACATTCAAGAATCCAGAACTTATGAACATTCTAGAAACCTTGCGTACATTCTCTCACGGCCGAGGAGCTTGTGACCCAGGGCCTTTCTGTGTACATAATCAAAACGAGCGGCCTACAGCACTGAAACATCAGCGTCTGTGAGGTCACCCCTTTACAGCTTCTGAGGAGGCTGGCTGAGATGGCCTCTGTCTCTCTTCACAAGCAGATCAAATCTGCTGGGGGGGAGGGGGGGGGGGGGAATAGGAGAGAGAAATAAAGAGACAAAGGGAGAGAGTCAGAGAGAAAGTGACAGAAAGAGTGAGAGACAGACAGAAAACAGAGAGGGGGGAGAGAGGGAGACAAAGATTGAGAGAGAGAGAGAGAGAGAGAGACAAAGATTAAGAGAGAGAGAGAGAGAGAGAGAGAGGAGAGAGAGAGAGAGAGAGAGATGATTGTAGCACTAGAGATGAGGAAACACATTATCAAGAGAGAGGGGGAGAGAAGGAGGGAAGCAGCTTTGGAAAACACAGTGTTTGTTGCAGTCTCTTAACGCAACACTGATATATCCCTCTGATCCTCCCCTGCAAACACACAACTGGAGTCTCCAACTGTCTCTTCATGGCAAAACTCTGTTCTTTGTGGGCAGAATGGGAGGCATGTCTATAACGCACAGTTTTAATATTCAAGTTAAGCTACATCCACAACATAAGATTATCACTAAGATGTGTGCATCAAGTACATTTACATTTAGTCATTTCGCAGACGCTCTTATCCAGAGCGACTTACAGTAAGTACAGGGACATTCCCCCGAGGCAAGTAGGGTGAAGTGCCTTGCCCAAGGACACAACGTCATTTGGTTGGCATAGCCGGGAATCGAACTAGCAACCTTCTGATTACTAGCCCGATTCCCTAACCACTCAGCCATCTGACAACTGAAGTAAGTCCCAAACACGTAATGTTTGTAAATGTACTGGTAGGATGGACGGTTGTATGAAACTCTATACAACCAGAGTATAAAAACAGAAGCTGATCTACTCAAAAAATGTCCGCATGGCAGTCAGTTGCTTGCTTGTCTTCCTCCCCCCTATCTCGTACTTAATGTTATTCCAGTATTAGCTTATGTAACGAGACAAAATGAATAGACGTGTAAATCAGAGCACTGTTCAAAGCAAAAGCACCAGGAGACCACTGCTTCTGAAGACAGCTGTCACCAAAGCAACCCTCTTTACACACACGCCCACGCACACACACACACACACACACACACACACACAAGCACACAAAACACACAAGAACCTCGTCACATCAACAGCTAAAAAGAGGAACGTTCGAGTAACAAGATAAACAAGTGCTGATGCTGCCTAGATGGGTCTTACAGCGTTTCACCACGCCACCATCAAGAGCTTGCCGTTGTGTAACAGGCAGGAGGAAAAAACTTGCCATTTAGTTTTCTGTCGTCAGTAAGGCGTGCGGTGTATGTCAAAAAGTGTCCTGCACACACACACACACACACACACACCCTGATCCGCCAAGGAGCTCCGCAGTGACGTAGAGTGTCAGCAATGCAGTCTGCAGTCCTCACACACACACACACACACACACACCGCTCTGACCTTCAGCACAGCAGCCAACACACCAGACCCGTCCGTACACACACACACACCCACACAAGCAGCCTGACACATACGCAGAACATGTAAAGACACACATCGACTGCTAGAAAGAACCCCACACACACACACACACACAAAGCAGAGATATTACACCAGCAGAGACACCATCACAGAAGAACCCGTTAAATGATGTTGATTTAACGGATCGACAGTCAGACCCTCCGTCCTTCTCCCCCAGCCCTGGCTAAGCACCAGATCACTCACAGCCCCGTAGAACATCACATCTGACAGGTTTTTTTTGTCATTCAGTGGACACTTTTATCCAAAGCGTGTGTACGCAACATAGAAATAGTTACACAGAAAATGTAATATCTGAAGTGTGTAGTTCTAACAGTATTTGATCACATCTCTGCTACCAGACACAGTTGACGATGACCACATCTCGGCTACTAGAGACACGGTGTAAGAGAGGTGATCAGGGACACTTCAGAAAGAGGCCAAGTGATAAAGGGCTCCAGCCGCCCGTAGAGATCTGTGCACGGCTGTGTTCAATCCAGCCTCGGGTGAGAGGTACGCCTACGCCGAGGCCTTTCAATATTTAACAGCTTCCAAGTTAATCAACACATCCCTTATGTCTCCTGAAGAGAATCTAAGGTTTGAGACAATGTGCAATGCTAAACCACTGTACTGAACCACAGTGAGCGCCGTCACCGACCAGCAACTAGCCAAGACTGAAGATACTCATTGGCATGGCTCTTCCAGAACTTCCCGCGTGATTACATTATATATAATCTTTTAAAATTGCGAAAGTAATGCTAAGATGATGTTTCACCGCTCAGACGATGCCGGGGGTATTCTGGGCTAGGAAACAGACACGAGCCGCGCAAAAACGACCAGACAAAGGCTGTCCCATCCCAATGTTAAACAGGATGTTTGGGTCATTACCACAAGTACAGCAATTATATCCCTCTCCTGCACGCCGACAGAGGGGAAAAGTAAGCAGTGGAAGACACAATGACAGGGTCAAGCTTACAGACAAGGTGAGGCAAGCCTGGGTTTGCCTGTCAAGGCAGCAGTCATTGTGAGGCAGGGCCAAGGAGGTAGCCCATTGGCCAAGGAGGTAGCCCATTGGCCAAGGAGGTAGCCCATTGGGCAAGAGCTGACATGCTTAGTGGGCTTTGCACAATCAAGAAAACGAGAGAAGGAAAAGAGAGGGAGGATGATGAAATTATTTAGGATAAAAGCAGTATTGACAGGAGCTTTGCATCTATGGGTATGTTCAGAAACTAGAGCACAATTCAGCTGAGCAGACAGTGCAGTAACGCAATGATACAATACCCACATCCATTACCTGCCTCATAACTTGAAGGCTACAACTTATAGCCTATATTACCTTAAAAACAAATGTTCACAATGTGTATTGCTCATAGATAGCTCTAAAACGGGCAGTGCAGTTTACGGCATTAAATATTGATTTAATATATATTCCTGTATGGGTACAAACATTTAAGTTCAGTGTTTTGCCATAAGTCCACATTGGCCCATTCTTTGTTTCCACAGAAAACAAGTAGGTCTAGATGAGGGCTGTTTCTGATGCAAGGCTTTAATACACCAGACACGTTGCTGGAGCTTGTGTTAGGACGGTATCCTGCCCAACACCACTACAGAGTCTACAGACTACGATGGTAGGGATTCAAATGTAAACTGCCCATGACAGGGAAGCAAGCTCTGTTCACTGAGAAGGTTGGGTATTAGGTAAGGTTTAGGTAAGGTCTAAAGTTTAAGGTTTAGTGTTTAAGTAATCAGCTCCAATGAATTCAATAGGTTTTGCTTTCTTTATGATTCTATCACTAGATATTTTCGGTTTCCCTGGTATTGCATCAGTAAAACACATTCCCCATCAACAACACCAGATAGTACTTGAGGCCCAGTCTACTCTAGGCCTGCCACTGTGCATCTGTATTGACACATCCTGCTCAGGATCCATCTGTGTAAAGAACCCCAGGGTCATTAGTCCAAGATTCAGCCTCCATTCTTGAGACAGGAACTTTAGAGAGGGAGGGAGGGAGGGAGGGGGGGCGGGTATACAAACTGACAAAGAGGGTGGACCCGTGAATAAAGGAGGTGTTTGAGCCAGCTTGTCGTTTATCTGGGTATTAATATCACACCAGTTATTTTCAGTGAGGCTGGTGGCACCAGGGACACAAATAGACACCAACTGGGCTGTCCCCCTCTACAGTGGTCCCACTCCACCAACTCAACTGCAGTATACATCTGATTACAAAACCATGTCTGGTTGCAACCTACTTTGAAGTTGGGCCTAATCTCAAAATCTCAGATTCAAGCTAAAGCAGCGAAATACACATGCGTCAAATTCACTCTTTTTTTTTTTCTTCCTCTATTAATCAAAGGATTGACTAAAATGTAGTTTACAAAAATGCAAATCATCTAACCAAAAGTGGGACAAAAGTTAATGGAGGTTTAGACCCAGGCTGTGTCCTAGCCAAAAGGATTAAGCCGTTGTAAAACACTGTGACACAAACTACTGGCCAAAAAAACTAGTTTTAACAGTTTATGGTCACTCAAGCATTACATCCGACGGCAATAATAAACAAACAGTAATCAACAAGACGGCTTTGTAAACACCATATGAGACATCTGGCTAAAAGACTTATTGTCTTATAGAACAACA
>CM042858.1:10693646-10782549 GCA_023658055.1 Thaleichthys pacificus
AACAGCTTCAGGGAGTGAAACCATATGAAGGTTTGTTTAAAAAGACAGATTACTTAATTTCTAAAACCACTAGGACTGACCTCAAACAGAAGACCTATGGTAATAATATAGATGTGATCACCAACAAAGATGATGATTTCAAGAGGCATCAATTGCTTGACTGTTATTCTGTTTTCATGCCGTACTGATTGATGATGGCTGGTGCTGATTGAATTAATACATTGGGGAAAAAAACCTACGTTCATTTAAATACTGATGAGGTGTTTACATTGTGTGAGGGGAAAGTGACTGGAGTGATGTTGACTTCCATGTTGACAAAACTGGGTCAATGTTACCCACCCCCCATCCTCACCCCCCACCCCCCCACCCCACCCCCCACCCCCACCCTCACCCCCACCCCCCACCCTCACCACAGGCTACAAAGGAAAGGCTGCAAAAGGATAAGATGAGAAGACCATCACCAGTGCGTGGATGTATGCATGTGGGAAATATGAGCATGGTGTGCTTTGTCTCTCTCTCTCTCTCTCTCTCTCTCTCTCTCTGTCTCTCTCTCTCTCTCTCTCTCTCTCTCTCTCTCTCTCTCTCTCTCTCTCTCTCTCTCTCTCTCTCTCTCTCTGTCTCTCTCTCTCTCTCTCTGTCTCTCCCTCTCTCTCTCTCTCTCTCTCTCTCTCTCTCTCTCTCTCTGTCTCTCCCTCTCTCTCTCTCTCTCTCTCTCTCTCTCTCTCTCTCTCTGTCTCTCTCTCTCTCTCTCTCTCTCTCTCTCTCTCTCTCTCTCTCTCTCTCTCTCTCTCTCTCTGACTCTCTCTCGTCTCTGTCTCTCTCTCTGTCTCTCTCTCTCTCTGTCTCTCTCTCTCTCTCTCTGTCTCTCTCTCTCTCTCTCTCTCTCTCTCTCTCTCTCTCTCTCTCTCTCTCTCTCTCTCTCTCTCTGACTCTGTCTCTGTCTCTCTCTCTCTCTCTCTCTCTCTCTCTCTCTCTGTCTCTCTCTCTCTCTGTCTCTCTCTCTCTCTCTCTCTCTCTCTCTCTCTCTCTCTGACTCTCTCTCTGTCTCTGTCTCTCTCTCTCTCTCTCTCTCTCTCTCTCTCTCTCTCTCTCTCTCTCTCTCTCTCTCTCTCTCTCTGACTCTCTCTCTGTCTCTCTCTCTCTCTCTCTCTCTCTCTCTCTCTCTCTCTCTCTCTCTCTCTCTCTCTCTCTCTCTGACTCTCTCTCGTCTCTGTCTCTCTCTCTCTCTCTCTCTGTCTCTCTCTCTCTGTCTCTCTCTCTCTCTGTCTCTCTCTCTCTGTCTCTCTCTCTCTCTCTCTGTCTCTCTCTCTCTCTCTGTCTCTCTCTCTCTCTCTCTCTCTCTCTCTCTCTCTCTCTCTGTCTCTCTCTCTCTGTCTCTCTCTGTCTCTCTGTCTCTCTCCCCTCTCTCTCTCTCTCTCTCTCTGTGTTTTCGTGTGGGAGTAAATATGTTCCTGGCGCACCGTGACTAGCTTCCTCCTCCCTTTGGTCGTTGGTCTGCCCTGTCACGTCCCATCCTGTCCCTGTGCTCTGCCATCTCTATTTCTCACCCTTCCAGCCCCACTTTCTATCTTCTGCTGCATTGTCCAAGCAGGACCTCTCTTACACGGAGAGGCTGACGCTGCTAAGCCTGCGTTATATTTAAGATTGTATTCTCCATACTACGCCTTAATCAAAGATTAATACCATATATCTCAACCTCTGTTGTCAAGACAGACCTGACACGATTTAATGCCACAACTAAGTAATGCATTCATTTAATGATGCTAATGATTCACCCGCAACGACCTCTCCTTTAGTATTTAGCAAGTATTTTATGATGAAGTGCTTATTTATAGGCTACGTACATCGATGGGGTGTTGTGCCTCTGGCTGTTGCAGCTATCGCTCCAGTAGGGCTGCTGGCCTGGCTATACACTCAGTCTGTTAGCCGGTCAGAGGTGGAGCTACGGATTTGCTTTACGATTCAACAAATTGTTGAGAAAAAGAGGCATGACTGGCCTGTTAAAAGTCACAAAACCAAATAGCCTGTTATTATGCTGCTTTGGTTTTGATTGGTGATACTTTTGTGTTTGTGCTGTGTGGTTTGAAGGCATTTTACGGATGGCTTACAGAAATATGCAATCTCATATTCTTGTAAGCGTTCATTATTGAAATGTTTTGTACTGTTATATGTACAGTGCAAGTCTCAAATTCTTGGAAGTAATTTTATATTACATGTATGTGCCACTATCTTGTATGAGGTATGTGCGGGATAGTATGTTTCGTTGGTTCAAGGTATTTTGTGATTGTTTTGTAAGATAATTTATAGTAATAACTACAAAAAGGAAACTATATAGTCACATTTGTTTTTCTTTTATTCCCTCGATCTCCCTCCCACCTCTCTCCCTCCCACTCTCTCTCACTCTCTCTTTCTCTGTCTCTCCGCCCCCCCCTTTTCTCCCTCTTCTTCAACACACAGCTTCGTGTAGACCCAGATGCCTCCTCTCCCCCTTGACGAGCGCATAGTGGTTTTTCAGCGCCCTAAAAGTTTGGCTCTATGTGCAGGTTCCCCACAGAACACCCCACAGTCCCACTCTCAAATATCGGCCACCACAAACGGACATCTCGCCCGCCCTCTCCAACCCCACCCTCCTTCGTCCTGTCCCCATCCGCCCTCCTCAAACTCCCACTCTCTGGTATGCAAGCGCAGATCATCCCGTCTCCAGGTAGCCAAGGGCGACAGGGCCGTCCTCACGGAAGGCGTCAACTACAACCCTAGCCACTGTCATAGCAACGGAACGGTGACTCTCGGGCCTAGACCGCACACACACACCATCGACATCCAGGTGTCGGTAGACAAAGGCACAAAAGAGGCAGGCCGTAGCAACTCGTTAAGCCGCGGCGGGAGTGTGAGGGGTAACCGGGGGAAACGGGTGTCGTTACGTTTGGATCAAGTGTCCGCGGAGAGGAAGACCGGGGCTTCGCCAGGGAAGCCGGTCGTCGTGGTGCAACAGTGCCGGAACAACACACCGAAGCAGAGTAGGAACGCCGGAGGAAGCCACGCCCAGAACCACCTAGCTGTGAGCCCCGGAGGGGTCCTGGAGTTTGTCCCGGCCCAGAGACAGACGTCCAGGAGAGGGAAGGAGACGCACAGACCTCCCTCCGTCAACGCCACACTCTCTCCCCGAGGTGATCGGAAGGTGCCGTCCACGGGTGACAAAGAGAACTCCAAACTGGGACCCGTCCATCAACCCTCCAACCCTCACAGCCTCCCCCGCCACCAGGCGTCCGTCCCCGGGCCCCATGCCTCCGTCGTAAACGCCCACTACCCCTCATCCCCTCCACCCCGCCCCACCCTCCCCCCTGCCTCCTTCCAGCAGCAGCTCCACCAGCCCCGGCCCTCCAGGAGCCGGGATTCCAGGCCTCACTTCCTCCACGGCCTGCCCCTCTCCCCCTGCTCCTCCCATGGTGGTGGCTTCCCCAGCCCCGACCACACCTGCACCATAGACTTCTCCCGCCCCTTCACCTGCGGTTGCTGGAAGCTGATTCGCTGCCGAGGGGGCAGAGGACACTCCACGGGCTGCCGGGCGGGCGGGGGGAGTCCGTCGTCCTCCTTATCCTGCGCCCACCAGGCTGGAGGGGGGAGCCGAGGCCCAGCGGCGGCCATGGGTTTGAGAACCCTGGGAGGGTGCCTGTCCACGGCCTCCACCACCAACACGTCCTCCTCCAACAGCACGGTGTCGGACTGCCGCACGGGCCTCCTCCGGCCGCTCCGCTGCGCCTCCTGCTCCGGCGAGGCCGGGAGCTTCGAGAGTCCGGCCGCCTTCCGGAAGAAACTGGTGGGGGGGTGCCTGCCGTGCGCCCCTCTGTCCTCCACCGCCCCTCTCCGAGCCTTGCAGAGCTGCGTGACCGGCTGCAACCCCAAAACCAGCCAGGCCGGCAGCTCCACCTGCAGCTACTGCAGCAGCGACCCCATCGTCGTGACCTATGACCCCCGCAGAGGCAAACCCCCAGGGATGGGACGGGGGATGGGCGGACCTCATCCGACGACGGGGGCGTACCCGCCGGACGACGACGATTACAGCGTGCGCACTATCTGGCCCGAGGAGCTGGTGAAGAAGATGACTCGATCGAAAACGCAGCAGAACCATCAGGTCTGCGCCGGGATGGGAGGCGGGGTGGGGAAGACGCACCAGAACCAGAACAGCAGCAACGGGACGAGCCCCATGATCCTGGACTGTCGGAACCTGTTGGAGTTTACGCGCTCGCAGGTGACGGACCACGCAGGCCGGCGCAGGCTTCAGCAAGGCAAGATGGCCGTCCTGGATTTCATCGGGTCCGGATCGGTGTCTGGACGAGATCAAGGCCGGGATTCGCTGAAGAGGCTCTGGAGCAAAGGAGAGGGGTCAGGGATGGGGGACGGCATGGGGCAAGATGATGATCTGACCTACCCTCGCTCCCCCTCACCCCGCTCGCCTTCTCCCCAGTCCCCCCCTTCCTTCTCTCCCCCACCTTCCGCCCCTGGGACCCTCATAAAGCCTAAGCCCAGGCAGAGAGACCGGGACGGGGGGCACTCCCTTCCCTCTGCCCAGTCCCTCCACCTGGTCCTCAACTCACTCAACAGAGAACAGGACGAGGAGAACGGTCGAGGTAAGAAGTTTTTTAATTTGGGTTTTTGGTTCTTTTTTCTAACCTGGTCGAGAGACCATTTCAAACTGATGAGCTGTTTTTCTGCAGCAGGTGTTGAAGAAAAACGATTTCTTTCTCTTTGTTCTTCTTTTCATTACTGTCTCGTTTTCTGGTCTTCTTTTACTTTTCTGTTAAATCCCCTTCCTCCCCCTCCCTGTCTCTCTCCATGTTATTTCAACATTGGTTATTTAAAAGGAACTCAGGGATAATGGCTGGTAATTATAGCTTAGGCTCCAGAGAGAGAGAGAGTGGAGAAATGGAGGGAGGTTGATCAGGGTACAAAGAAAGCAGATAAAAGACTAGATTTGAAGTTATTTATTTAAAATAACGTCGCTTGCTGAAAATGGGGTCGCCGACTCTCTGTCCTGTCAGTGAGAGATAAGGATTTTTCCATTTAAATGACAAAACCCCCCCAGAGATCCAATGTATTCTTATATTTTGTGACATAACTCTGCATTAAGAGAGTGCCGGATGTTGTGAAGACGTCCAGTACGGTCGAATAAGGACTGTTATTGCCCTGCTGCCTCTGTCAGAATTAGACGGAGAGCGCATCAACAGTGGCTGGTCAACTCAAAATGAAGTGAATACCTATTAAATAAAGTCCATCTTCACTAATGAATACGTATACGGTTTAATCCATTTTACTCATGTGTTTCTCTCATGTGTTTCTGGTACTCTAGTCCTTTCACCCTTCTCTCTGTTTGCCAGTTTTCCTCATCAGGGTGAGTGATGGGTTACACACCGTCAGCCTCATCCTGTGCTGTGGTCTCACTGTCCTCTCCCCCTCTCCAGGGCACCTCACCCTGCCCCTGTCCTCCTCCCTGCCCGCCTGTCTGTCGGACGAGAGCGGGATGACCCCTGACGTGGAGAACGCCGTGATCAGCCCCATCCTGCCCTTCCTGTTCCTGGGGAACGAGAGGGACGCGGAGGACCTGGACCTGCTGCTGCGTTTCAACATCGGCTACGTGGTTAACGTCACCACTCACCTGCCGCTGTATCACCTGGGCTCCGGTCTGGTGCGGTACAAACGGCTGCCGGCCACCGACAACAGCAAGCAGAACCTGCGGCAGTACTTTGAGGAGGTGTTCGAGTTCATCGGTGAGAAAATGACGGGAGGTTCGGGGGATGAGTGTGATTGTTGTTTTTAATGTCTCTGCGTTCTACCTCTGCTGTGTTTCCTCAAAACTGTCTTGTCTTTCCTTGAAATAAGAAATACTTAAAGACAAATCTCTCAGATGTTCTAGTATCTGCCTGTCGCCAGCGACTGGGCTGACAGTAGGGAGCTATAAATGGATCAAAACAGGACGAGAAAATAGAGAGCCTCAGAGCCTCAGATCTGACTTTGAATGTGTGTTGATTTATGGAGCATCTCACGGCCACTTCCCCATCTTCTCCTCGTCTCACACTTCCTCCTCTCCTTCTCTTCCTCTCCTCCTTCTCTCCTTCTCCTCTCCTTCTCCTCCTCTTCTCCTCGTCTCCTCCTCTTCTCCTTGTCTCCTTCTCTTCCTCTCCTCCTCGTCTCCTCTTATCCTCATCTCCTTCTCCTCGTTCTCCTCCTTCTCTTCTACTCCTTGTCTCCTTCTCTTCCTCCTCTACTCCTCTCCTTCTCCTCCTCTTCTCCTCCTCAGAGGAAGCTCACCAGAGCGGCCGTGGCGTGTTGGTCCACTGCCAGGCCGGCGTGTCCCGTTCTGCGACCATCGTCATCGCCTACCTGATGAAGCACACGCTCATGACCATGACGGACGCCTACAAATACGTGCGTGGCCGTCGTCTGGTGGTGTCCCCTAACCTCAACTTCATGGGCCAGCTGCTGGAGTTCGAGAGGGACCTCAACTCAGGGGTGACTCCTCGCATCCTGACCCCCAAACTCAGTGGCCTGGAGACCCAGGTCTGAGGAGGCAGGGTGGCTGAGAGGCAGGGGGGGCTGGAGGACTGGGGATTGGAGGGCTGGAGGGGCTGAGGGGGCTGAGGGGGCTGAGGGGGGAGGGGGGGCTGGAGGACTGGGGATTGGAGGGCTGGAGGGGCAGGGGGCTGAGGGGGCAGGGGGTATAGAGACAGCATAGAGGCAACAAGGGTTGTGTTCTGAAGTGTTACAGAACTATATATATACACAAGGGAGTTTAGCTACGTTGATATTAAACGACTCGGAGAAGAGCAAAGTTACACAGGAAGGGAGAGCTTTGGGGTGTGGGGAAGATGGAAAATATCATGCTTGTTTGCTACAGTGAGAGAGGCACCTTGATTGATATGGCTCATCTTCCTATTGTAGTGAGTTATAAACCGGTGGTAATTCAATAGCTTCACCGGCCGTCGAACAGTCTGGCCAACCTGATCCTCATCCACGACCATTTGAAATGACGTGCCAAGTTTCTTATGTACAACAGCGCTGGGATATCACTGTTTACCATCCACTGATGGACATGCCTCTGTTACTGAGGGTTCGTATTACTGAGTGAAATGTCCAGGCTGGAGATTTGAAACAAAGCCTCCCTACAACAAAATCAATAAGTCCTGCAGATTCAGAGTACAGGATACCCTGGTGAGCTGATTATCCAGCTGCACGCTGCTACTGAGTCCACAATGTTGTTGCTCTTTTTCCCCCAAAGAGGTTATTACAATGCACTTTATTGACCATGTATAGTTCAGTTTGATTGTTTATCTAACTGCTTTTCCGTTAAAGTGAGACAGGTGTTGGGAAACAGTGGAAAAAACATTCTTTGAGTTCAGCCATCGTTGTTTAGCTATATTCAGTTAAGTAATTTAGTGGACCTACTTATAAGCTTGTGTTGTTTACTTTTAGCTACTTATGATTCTCTTCTAGGCATGACTTTATAAATCTTCATAACCTCTTGAAGGGTTCGAAATGGGGGGTGGCGGGTCTGAAATCCTCCATAAGTCTACAGGGACCCCCATAATAAATGTTTTGTTAGTTTGGGGTCCCACAAAATCGGCATTTGTCACCTGTAACACGTCAGTGGGGCTAGATACAATATTCAGGAGTGAACATCAGGTAGGCTGATCTTAAATTATAGTTCAAAATGTTCAAATTACAAACATAAGATTTTTTTTTTGTCATACCATAGCTAGCTTTTTATGATGACGTTTTTTGGGGCCCCTCTAAGAGTCATAAGTCATTTTGAACCCTGACCTCTTGGGAGATGTGCAATAGGGCAGCAGTGGACGATGGAGGCTGGAGAAAGCCGGGTTCACGTGCCAATTTTAAATGTTAGGTAAGAAAAACAACAACAACACTATGGAAACCAGAACTGCAAACAGCTGTGGTAAAAAAAAAAAAAGAAATTAAACAAGAGACTTACTTGTCAACCCTGAACAAATTCAGCACTGTGTGAATGGAAGGGCTCAACAGACATCGGCTGTGTGATTTTAAGCCTCAGACCTGCTCAAGGTTCAGTTCTTCAAGGGCCCTTCTTGCTTCTGGATGTTTACTGGGGGTATTACTTTTTTCCTGTAAATGTTTACTGGGGTTCATTCAGAGATATATGTACAGAGTATTTATTTTTATTTATATATTTTGCAACTGCTGTTTATTTTTCATGTTTGTGTCCTTGCTTTCAACTTATTTGTATGTATGCCTTGTTTGTGTTGAGTTGGGAAGTACATTACGGGGACAGACAGGAGGAAACTGATCTCCTAGTCACGGTTCTCAAAGTCAATAACGTAACTAACATCAGTTCAATGGAAGAGACAGCAGAGAGACAATCTTTTAAGTGACTGTCCTCTGAATAGCTTGGTCTCGATGAGCATGTCAACGAATATAACTTTCCGTTTTATTTTGCTTCTGTATGCTGCGACAACAATGCTATCTTTGGATTGCCAAAAGAAAGACTTTGAAGTCAAAATCCAGATTGCTTTTGACGAATTGGCTATCCAGCCGTCAGATTATAGGCAAGTCTTTACCTGCATTGTCTCTCTGCTTCGTCTTTTGATCCGCAGTCTATATATATATATATAGCTTCCATCCTGATCTCGAGTCATTCTGAGGTTTTAGAAATCCTTCTATTATTACATGACAGCCAATCGTTAAAATGCAGATGTGCTCTACACTCGTAATGTTAATGGAACTCATGCTAGGCGGGTATAGAATGCTCAGGATAACAGGATTTGTCCGATTCCTCTTCCCAGACATCAACCGACGCTCGCTTCACTCTCACGCCCCTCATGCCTCTTAGTTCCATATCCTGCCTTTCTCTCTCTTCCTCTGGTTTGCCTCCATACGGTCGATGGCCTCCAATGCACCTAAACTATGCATTGTTACTTTAAAGACTTTCGGTTGGATCCGTGAAAGACTAAAGCAAAGCTTTATCACTACGTTCACTGTGAATCCCACTCTTCCTGTAATCTGGTTATGACCTCACCCTCAGTGCTCAAGGTTAAACCCATCACACATGTTCTACGTCCTGGGGTTCCCAAGGGAAAAAATACAATACTTAAAGTATACTTAACAAAGTAAATGTCAACTCACATACTGTATATTCAAGTTGTCAAAAAGTATGTGAAGATACACAATCTCAACATTTTTAGCACAGTTCTGATGTGTGTAGTAAAAGAGAACTGTAATGATAACGTATAAAGCTCTCATCTAAACACATTTAAATTAGATTTAAGTATTCTCTTTTTTCCACATGGGTTGGTCTGTCGCCTCTTAAGTTCCACCTCCATTAGATGAAGCCTTGGTCTCTGATCCACCTTCAATCACTTGGAATTGACTGTATTATGGCCTTGCGCTCAATACCGGTTGTCATGATCCAGATTTCATCATTATTTCTACTTTGATGTTTAGTTTCCGCCGGCGACCCAGTCTCCAGGTGTGCATATTTCCTTGTCATCTGTGATGCAGTAATGAGACCATGACAAATGAGATTCGGATGATAGATGCTACGATGAAAGCGTTGAATTTAATGTTTGGGCTCTGAGTTTGGTATGAGGATAATGCCACTTGTGGAAGGGTGTTGCTGCTGTAAAAAGAATTAGAACATTAGAATAATACGTGTCAAAAACAAAACAAACAAAAAAAAACTTGAACTTTTCTACTTGACATAATGGCTTTCATACAGCATGTGTTCAGCGGGCTCAAGGTGAACTTTGCTAAGCGATCCATAAATATTTTGCCAGGAATGCATAATTTTTCTCATAATTTTTTTGATCTAAAACTGCCAGTTTGACCCTTTTACAGATTTCTAAAAACATTTGGTATGAAATACCACTAGCATTCAATCTCAAACCAACAATGCCTTTGGCTTAGCTGTGTCACCTTCCAAAGACACAACCATTTATGTTCACTTGTAATTGGATAGCTGGGATTCTTCCTGCCTACTTTGTAGCTGTGTGACGTAGGCTATATTTTTCTACATTCATGTTTGTTCATGGTTATAACGCCATCGTGAGTGTGTGTGTGTGTGTACATGCTTCTGTATTCGTTCCTGACTGTAAATCTCAGTTTTGTGTGGATGGCACATCAGTCCCTCTAAGGTTTATTCTTCCAAGCATCTTTACCAGGTATTATAAAAGACTATCTGACGCTCTCTTGCTCTCTATTATTCAGTCATCCAACTCAAACCTCACTTGAGGGCGTGCAGTGTGTCACGCTATACTCCACTGTGACCTCCGGTTTATTTTTGTGCTGGGGGGGGGGGAAGGGGGGGGGGGGCGTTCAATGGTACATCCTTACATCCTAATGTGCCCCACATCTTTAGCTGAATCACCACTTTGCAATGTGGCCTGGTATTAATAATATTGTGAAGGATGCACTGGAGTTATGCAAAACGGTCTGAATTCTTCCTTGGCGAGTTGTTTCCTCAGAGAGAAAGTGGCGTAGTTCACCCGCTCTCCAAACCGATGGTGCGAGCCGGCTCTTTGGGGAAAGCATTGGAATATCCAAGTGGACAAGGAGGCCCTGTGTGGGGCATCTTGGCTGCTTCAGCCATGAGAAGAGCAAAATGTCATTGTGATTATTTCGTATGGAGCAAAAAGGAACAGTCTTGAACAAGAACTGCAAGGAGAGAAACTCTTCCGTTTGTGGTTTGCACCCAGATCGCTTCATAAATGACTCGTTCTGAACATTGAAGTCTGTAAATGGATTATTCGTGTCAGCTTACACCTATCAATGTTTGTATGATTCCGCTTGTTTTTTTTTATAGTCTTATTTATTGTGCCAAATCTTGAATTCAAGGATGACAGTTGGTCCGATGATAGCAGTAATGCTGGTATGATACTGAATGGACACCCTCCATGGGTCACAGGAGCTAAACTCTTCATGTATGACCATCACTAGTAGTCTCACTTGTACGAGCGTCCCATATACCTTCTTCCTGGAGAGAAATTGTGAAAAGGCCAGTTTCGACCAACCCTCCTGTATCCCTGTTGCCTCCATCCTCTTGAAAACACTGATTCTCTGAAGTATAATATTTTCATATTGTCGTAATACCCCCCCCCCCCGTCTCCCCTACCTGTACAGTTGTCTCTTCCTATGACTTTTATCAATGACTCTTTGTAATGAGTGCACTGTGACTATTATGATGCTGCTATGTTGTCACGGCGCTGTCGAAAACATTGATGCAGAGCGGTTATTATCGCCAGGGTGACTGGACATGCACGTGGAAGAGCTATTTTACATTGCCCCCTTTAAATGTGTATGTGGGTGTAAACGCCTCAAAGCAGCTGGTTGCCATTCTGACAGTGTTGCTCTATCTCAGTTCATCTGTGTGCAGTAACACACAACTTGGCTCTCACCATACTCACCATGTCCTGTGTGTTGGAGGGGGGGGGGAAGGATATTTGGTGATTGAGAGCGTTTTAAAACCCCATTACAGTATGTCCAAGACCTGTCTATATTGAATAAACTGTGATATTGCTTTACAGCAACATTAATAATCTGTGTAATGAATACCAACAATATTGATTAATAGTCATGATTACAATATTGTATGTTAAAAATATGTTTTACCCATTGTATGTAAAGGAGAAGAACATGTGCAGATATGCAGATATAAAATGTAAAAATACTCCGGAACTGGCTATTGGAATAAACTTCTTTTTTTTTTACAACAAACTGAATTTCTCTTCATTTGTTAAGACTTCACTTGTCTCTCTGGGTTATGTGACCCTCAAAGACCTCAATCTCTAAACTAAATGTATATATTTTGAAGAGGGAAACAGGAGCTGTGCATGTGTTTGCATGTTATTGTGCCTAAGGGATCCATGAACACACAAACCCCTAAGTATAATGTTAACTTACTGCTGGAGTGAAATACAAAGCCTCCTCTCTAACCACCATCTGAAGTCCATTCACAACAGAAGTGTTGGTTTGGAAATTATTGAACAGTTACATTACCATCAATGGGACTGTCAGATTGCCATTGACGGTTCAGATTTTCAGCCAACCCCAGATCTGCCTGGTTAAGGCATTACATAAGCGCCTGTTTGGAAGGCTTGATGGTGTGAACACACACCCTGAGGGGGATCAATCACTGGGGTTTCTATGGCACCATGGCACTGCATGCAGTCTGAGCGACAAGATCATTCAGATGATACATATTATAATCACTCACTTCAGGTATAATGGTCCAGAATGTATTGTTTGTGTGTGGAGGAGAGAGGAGTTGTTTGTGAGAGCGTGTTAGAGGGGGAGGGATGAAGATTGACATGACAATCCATGTCATGTAAAAGCAAGGTCAATTTTGCAATAATCAAACATAACTTGACCTATGACATTATCTATGTTCTCTCCGGGGTTATGGTGAGGAGATGGGTATTGGTGTCTGTACATGGGTACATAGCCCTACACTGCCACCATGTTCTCAATAGATCATTTGCCTAACAAAAATGGTATACAAAAAAAATGTTTTGGTTAGAGATGACAAAGCATATTAAGCAGTATCCTGTATTTTTCTTCCGGGTTTCCCCCTAGCTGACTTGCAAATACACACCTGCAGAGTATACCTGCGTGCTGGTTTTAGCTAGTAGTGATTAGACCTCATGCAAAAAAAATCTAAATGAACAACATTTGAATATTACACACTACGATGCGGTGACTGCTCCTTTACCAAAAGGATGGTCTAGGCTACGCGTGGAATTCGCTGGGGAGCGCATGATCGACGTTACCTGGGTACAATGCTTTTTCTCTCCGTGGGTTATTTTCAAACAACGCACAGATCCGAGCGTTGAAATGGTTTGTACCGTAGGCCTAGTCCGTTCAAGGAAACCAAACAGCTGAAGAAAAGCGATATAGAACATCTAAAAGTATTGAAATATTTGTTTAATCCTGTAATCGTCTTCTCTATCTCAGTGCGTCTTCGCTGTCTGATAGCTTACCACACATGTAAGTTGTTTATTTATACTTTTTCTGTGATAAAGGCTTATCATTTGCAGTTGTTTATCTTAAGGCTAGACTAAGTGATAGTGGTAGTGATTTTATGTTAACATTTAAATGTTATGGTAACTATTGTTTCAACACATCCTTCTTTGTTCATCAGCCATTTAATGCCAACTCAACTCTAGGGAAATGTTAACCACAGTAGCTGGCAGATATAATGCAACACCATGCCGATTCCATGCAAAAGCTTAACTTTTTAAAACATTCTTTAAAAATAATATGTATTTAGGATCCAAGTGTACTATTTCACTTTTTTCCATACTTGTTTTTTGCCTAGTGGTACATGATGTACCTATGGCTGTATGGCAACTTCAGTCCTTAGCCAGGCACATAACAAGCCACCATGGTGCATCACCTAGGAAACCAACTCCCCAGTGATGGTTGCTCCTTATGATAGCATAGGCTCCCTGTATTGGTCAAATGTCATGTTGAAGAAGCTCAGCATTCGGCGAACACACAACAGTGAACCCGTTTTTTCTGCTTGTCTTTTTTCTCTCACTTTTTTACTAAACTCTTGTCTGTATCTCATCTCTCATCTTCTACTCTGCAGCCAATGGCGCGATGCAGGTGCAATGGACGGATACTGTGCCTGTGCCTCCTGCCCTGTGTGATGATGGGTCATCTTGTCATATACATCATGGTGTCTATATTCATCACGGTCTCCTATTCCCCTCCCCATGTACCGGTCCTCTTCGTCGCCCCGGGAGCATCCTCCAACTCTGGGGCATTGGCATCCCATCCACTGGGCCCCTTCTGGAACCTGCGTCTGCAGGAGACAGCCCTATGGAACCGTCTTCAGCACACCTGGGACAGACGGTATAACCCTATTCTACAGGGGAACAACGTGACCAATGCGAGCTCCTCCACGAGGCAGGGCAGCGAGGGAGCTCCGTGGCAGGGCCGAGAGTGCTCCTCCACCTGCGTGTCTGATTCGGAGCAGTGCTGGGGCGCCCATATCCACGACTTCAATACCCTCCCGGAGCAGATGAAGGCGTTTGTCCTCTCCATGCACTGCAGAGAGTACCCCCTCCTCAGGAACCAGCCCAGGCTGTGCGCCAGCGACCAGAGCGGGGAGTGGGAGACCCCCTTGCTCTTGATTGCTGTCAAGTCCCAGGTGGGTAACTTTGAGAACAGGCAGGCCATCCGGGAGACGTGGGGGCGGAGCGGCCTGGTGAAGGGGGAGCAGGGGAGGGTGGGCGGGCTGGTGCGCACTGTCTTCCTCCTGGGGAGGCAGGACTCGACCACGGGGCCCCACCCGGACCTCGGAGGCCTCTTGGAGCTGGAGAGCCAACAATACAGAGATATCCTGCAGTGGGATTTCAGGGACTCCTTCTTCAACCTCACCCTGAAGGACCTCCTCTTCTGGCACTGGCTGCAGCATCACTGTCCAGGCGCGCAGTTCATATTCAAAGGCGACGATGATGTTTACGTGAGGACAAACGCACTTCTGGATTACCTACACAAACAACAAGCGGAACACGACATGGTGCAGGCGAGCACAAACAAAACCGAGACGTTGGATCTGTTCGTCGGTGACGTCATCAGCAACGCCAAGCCGAACCGCGAGCCGTACACCAAGTACTACATCCCCGAGAGTTTCTACGAAGGCGTGTATCCTCCTTACGCCGGAGGAGGGGGCGTGGTCTACTCTGGTTCCCTCGCCGCGAGCCTGAGACAGGTGTCCGAGAGGGTGCGCATGTTCCCCATCGATGACGTGTACCTGGGCATGTGCCTGCACAGGCTTGGGCTCTCTCCCGGACACCACCCCGGGTTTTTGACCTTTGACCTCCCTGAATCGGAGAGGGACAAGCCCTGCGCATACAGCTCTGTGCTGCTTGTCCACAAGCGCAGCCCCAAGGAGATGCTCACGCTGTGGAGCAAGCTACAGACGCCCCCCTCTGCGTGTTGATGAAGAGACACTCACGCATTGACAGCAAAGCACAGCGAGAGATGGGGCGGTAGGGGGGTGGGAATAGCCCAGGGGGTAGAGTATTTGATCGCAGATCAAGAGGTCACAGGTTCAAAACCCCCTCTGTGTTGTCTTTGGTTAAATGCGGCTGTAAATACTAATATATTGAATAAATGAATAAATGTAAATATATAAAATACATTATTGAGACACACAGTGAGAGGGCACAGTTACACTGAGACACATGTAGAGGATGGTCAGAGACATCTCTGGCAGGGAGGAGAAAAAACCTGGACATCATAATGTATAAAGCATGTGAACAGAACAGGAAACACACAGAAACTGTAAAGGCCTGAAATCAAAAACTTTTAAATAACATTTCAATCAGTTTAATTGAACTGTGCCTGTCTTTATTTTGCTTTTATGTCATCTGTAAGTATGTATAAAAATGTATACAATATGGGAATTGCCACATCTTAAAATCTTTAAGTACACCTAATGTAGATGCCTCAATAATTTTAGGGTTAGGGTTAGTTAGTTAGTTGGTTTAATCAGCACATTCATCAATACTGAAGCGATAGGTTACTGAGAAAACATTGCCAAATGGTATTTATTGATGTGCTGGTGCAATGCTTTAATAATATTTAGTTTGCGCACATTTTTGATTATCATGCCGTTTGTTTATGTCTCTGTATTTGAGGGAAACCTGTTAATGATTTTAAATATATAGACTTTGGTGCTGCGTAAATGAATACAACAAAAGTTAAGAAGAAGCGGTGAATAAATAGATTAAACGTGAGCCCAGTTGTCTTCACTTGTCTACTCCCTTGTACAAACTTGGACATAAGGCAAACATGATTGGTAAAATGTTGGCTTCTTACACCTATCTTTTACTTTGACATCTGCGTGGGCGACCCCTTGTTTTTAATATGACGTTTCAATTGACCCAGGAAGTGCTTCAAGTCCACGTGAGGTGAGGTCAAATCATCGTATTTTCGTCGTTTCCGTTAAAGCAAAGCTGTTGCTAGTGAGGTAGCTCATCGTCAATTGAATTGTGCAGATATTAAGACGCACTAGTTTCCACTCAACCTCACGTTGTTATCAATATGGGGTCCTCCAAAAAACATAAGGAAAAGGGACGCGAAAAAGACAAAGACGCAGAAGATCGTCACCGGGAACACAAAAAACACCGTCACAAGGACCGAGAAAGAGATAAGGAACGGGATGCCACCAGAGACAGAGAAAAGCGAAAACGGTCTAGGTCCAAGGATAGAAGCGGACGCGGTACCGAGAAGGAAAGTAGAAGCAAAGCCGACAAGAGTACCGGGGAGCCCCGAGTCAAGAAAGAAAAGGTTGAGTCTGGATATGAGGCGAGCACATCCACAGGTAAACAAAGCTAGCTAGTTAGCAATGGTAGCTAACGCTAGTTAGCTTTTCCAGCAATCGCACCAGGCTTGCCTGGGCCTTTAACATTGAGGCAATAATGTTCTAGTGGACAGACTAAAGCAGATATACTTGTTGTTTTATCATGTGTGGTAGTTATCTGTGCTGTCACATGGAATTCTTGCCTCATTAAAACGACTTTCAATTTATTGCAGACATTGGACCACAATCTGCAAGTGGAGATGCCTCCCTTAGCATCGAGGAGACCAAGTAAGTAACATGGATTAGATGTCAACAAATATGCAGCTTCACCGAATGATGGCGGTAAACGCATTGAAACCCCGATGATTACTTCTGTGAATTTACTTACCGGTACCTTGTATTTACGTGTAATTGACACCTTGTTTGTCTTTATTCCCTGACAGCAAATTGAGAGCCAAGCTGGGTCTAAAACCCCTGGAACTAAATGAAGCCAAGAAAGGTGAGTCACGTCTTGAGATGTCCAGAACGACTACAAAACCGTGGAAAACTAAATGGGAGAGTATTGCAGTATTGTTCATTGACTAATCGCGTCTTCCCTGCTGTCCCAGAACTTGGTACCAAGGAGGACCCGAAGGTGGCAGAGACGATCAACCCAGTCACTATCCGAAAGCAGAAGGACATGAGGGAGAAACTAGCGGCTATGAAAGAAAAACGGCTCCTGAATAAGAAACTGGGGTAAGTACTCTTAAGAAGACTTCTCGTATTGGAAGACTTTTAATAAGCCTGCAAGCAACACAGTTACTGTTGTTACTGCAAAGAAAATATTGATACTGATATGAGACTTCTGCACTGTCGGTAATATCCAATACCTCCATCACACTAACCACAGAAATTAAATAATAAATAATTGTATTTATACATCCTCTCTTTCCATTCAGGAAAGTGAAGACTCTAGCAGAGGAAGACTGGTTGGATGACACCACTGCCTGGGTTGAGAAAAGCCGGAAGCTGGCCAAAGAGAAAGAACTGGCAGAGAAGAGAGTGAGTGATGGAAATGCAGTTGATGGAGGGATGCCTTGAGGTGGCAGGAGATGCATCTGAGTTGTTTACATTTGTTTGTCACTTTCCCATCATGCCTTACTTTTACTAATTCATCCCCCGTCCAGGAGAAACTTCTGGAGGAGATGGACCAAGAGTTTGGTGTGAGCAGTCTGGTGGAAGAGGAGTTTGGACAGGCCAAGAAGGTATGCATTGAAGTCCACTTGTCATTTAGCAGACGCTCTTATCCAGAGCGACTTACAGTAAATACAGAGACATTCTCCCAGAGGAAAGTAGGGTGAAGTGCCTTGCCCAAGGACACAACGTCATTATGCACGGTCAGGGAATCGAACCGGCAACCTTCTTATTAATACCCTGATTCCCTAACCTCTCAGCCATCTGGCCCCCTCTTGTCTTTGCTACTTGTCATACATTTACAATCTCAGGACTGTAATATCTGCTACAAGAGCTTTTGCTTACGCTGCCTGTTGTGTTGTGTTATATCTTGACATTAAGAGAGAACTTGTATGAAGACTTGGTCAAATAAATCCTGTATTTTTCCTGTCTGTCATAGGTAGCCTACAGTTCCAGGGACTTAAAGGGTCTTACAGTGCAGCACAAGATGGAATCATTCAATGAGGGGGAGACAGTTATCCTCACACTGGAGGACAAAGGTGATTGGAGGAGTACAGAATGTAAAGCAACCTTCCTCTTGACTGCAGCACGTTATCGTCCTGTAACCTGTGTCCTCGCCTTGTCTCCTCGCCTCTCAGGCGTCCTGGAGGAGAAAGACGACGTGCTCGTCAACTGTGGGGCTGGTGGACAAGGAGAGGGCCGAGAAGAACGTGGAGTTGAAGAAGAAAAAACCGGAATACAAACCCTACGAGGAGGAGGAGAGCGTCGATGACATGGCTGTGGTAAGATGAGTCCGAGGTTCCAGTGAAAGAAAAACTCCTACATTTAAGTCCTAGAATATAATATGAAAACAACCAATATTATTCCTATTTGCCCCGTTTTTCCATCATGTCTCATGACTTAACTCAAGTCCAGTGTCTGAATTGTGACCTCTTTATCCTGCAGATAAAGCCCCGCATCGTACTGGGCAAGTATGACGAGGAGATCGACGGGGAGCAGAAAAAGAGCTTCCGGTTGAGTACCGGTGGCTTCGCTGAGGGGGAGAGGGAGAGGGAGCTGCAGGCCATCAGGGAGACCCTGCGTAGCCAAGCCCAGTCCCTGCAGATGCCTGCTCTCATGATCGCCTCAGAGTACTACTCACCCGGGGAGATGGTGAGTCCTGATCTGAACTCTGAAGGCCTTTTAGAATCTGAATCAGAAAAGGGTTTTATTCGCCATGAAAGTTTGCACAGACAAGGAATTTACTTTTGGCAGGAAGGTGCATACATTAAACATATAGGAATCCTAAAACTTAAATAAGATAGGGTCTCAACTTTGGGAATGTACTGTGTTCGAATGTGAATGCCTATACTGGTGAAATTGTTACGTTTTATAGTTTGCTCAGTCGTTCGTCTCCCTCGGTTGTCGTTATTGAGAGACGGTCTCTGGATGCTCTTGTTGTAGGTGGGCTTTAAGAAGACAAAGCGACGCATCAAGAAGATCCGTAAGAAGGAGAAGGTGTCTCTGCCCGATGAGCTTCGCCTGGACGACACGCGCAATACCGACTTCGGCTCCAGGTTCTGCTTCGTTCAATTTGTGTGTTTGGAACGTTGCAATTCTGAACAGTG
This sequence comes from Thaleichthys pacificus, assembly GCA_023658055.1. Taxonomy (NCBI): domain Eukaryota; kingdom Metazoa; phylum Chordata; class Actinopteri; order Osmeriformes; family Osmeridae; genus Thaleichthys; species Thaleichthys pacificus. The sequence continues at coordinate 10,712,760 of CM042858.1, forward strand.
AGGTTCTGTGTGTGTGGAATCGTGAGGTTCTACGTCTGGAACAGGTGAGGTTGCACTGCCCCGTGTCACTGAGACCCTTCTCCTCTAACCGTCCTCCCAGGTCCAGGGGCCGCGGCCGCAAGCAGGAGGCCCTGGAGGCCCTGGAGGGAGGGTCAGAGGGGAACAGCACCTCCATCGACGTTCCCCAGCAGTCCGACGACGTCAGAACGGCCGACATGGAAATCAGTGACGAAGGTGAGACAGACATGTTAATGATTTAATGTATCAATGATATGTTCATGCCTCAAGTAGAGCGTCCTGAGATCTTTCAGTGACCTTACATGACCTTCCAGCTCTTGAGCCCTTTAAGGGTCCCTTGGCGATGCCCATCTAACGGTCGTTTGACCGTGTTGGTCAGTGTCCACATGATCACCTCCGCTCCCTGTTCTGTGTGACCTCAGAGGACTTTGTGTCCCCGGAGCCGGCTGTGATGGAGGAGGACGAGGCGGAGGCCGAGCTGCAAAAGCAGCTGGAGAAGCAGAGGAAACTGAGGCAGAAACAGCTGCTCAAAGACTCTGGAGAGAAGGTGGGGACTGTCTGGCAGTGGTGCCCGACGCCCTGTCCAAGTCTTTTATTGTCAGATGCACAGACCAACACAGGGTCAGACTGGGCACTGAAATTCTTAGGACAAGATGACGCAAAGCAACCTGGCATAACATGACAGAAGATCTCAGAACAAGTTTACACCTATGACAAGTTAACATATAATATAATACTAAACCTATAATACACATAATATCCTATACTGACCTTATAACCTATATGAACCTAGAGACAAGTAGTGTACAATTACCCTTTTAAGACTTCCAGCCTTCAGTCACCTTTAGTCAAAAATGTAAAATATCACTAAAAGTTATGATTTATGGTCTTGTTTGGAATCAATTTACTGGGAATTATATTTATCTATATTTATTTACATTTGATGTGTATTCCACTGACTCTCTCTACCTTTCCTGAACAGGTGGTGGAGCAGGTCAAGGTGCTCGGTGGGGAAGGTGACAACACTGACGATCCTGACCGGAAGAACAATATTGTGTTCAATGCCACCTCTGAGTTCTGCAGGACGCTGGGGGACATCCCCACCTACGGCCTCTCAGGAAACAGAGAGGACCAGGAGGACATCATGGTTGGTACACCACAGGGGAACTTTGTTTAGGTCAACACTGCAATACATCTCAATGACCAGAGATGTATGTATAGCTTAGTGGTAGAGCAAATTACTGCAGATCAAGAGGCCGCAGGTTCAGATCCCCCCTCCGTACGTCGTTTTAGATTAATGCATCTGCTCGATAAATACATTATTATGTGTCATCCTCACATTTACAAGGTGTATGTAATTGGGGTGCCTCCAGAAATTAATATAAACGTCGACAGTAAGGTGCGTACCCTTATAACCACCTCTTATCGTTTTGTTTTTCTTCTCAGGATTTCGAGCAGGAGGCGGAGAGAGATGGCGCTGGGGGTTCAGACTCTGAGACGGATGAGAATGTTGGCTGGAGCATGGTGAACCTGGACGAGGAGATGAAACAACCGGACGTGAGTGGCCCTCTTGCCTGTTGTTTGGATTTAGATGTTTGCTAGTTATTCGTGTTCATGTCTGCTGCAAAATTGCAATTTCCCCCCCCCCCCCCCCTGGGATCAAAACAATTCCATCCATCCTCCCTCCCGCTCTTCTGAAGCGTCTTCCATATCCATGCGTTTTCTCTTGTTGTGCTGTCAGAGCCCCCTAGTGGTCATAATATAGAATAACAATAAGCCAGGTAGAGAACCTTTATTCCTCAGTTAATAGTGTGTGTGTGTGTCTCCCCTCGCTTGCAGTTCTCCACGGCATCCACCACCATTCTGGATGAAGAGCCGATCGTCAACTCCGGGCTAGCTGCTGCCTTGCATCTCTGCAAAAACAAGGGTGAGATCATGTCTTCAATCAATCAAGACGCTTTTATCTAAAGAGACATACGGAGGTGGATTTGAACCCTGGGACCTCTTGATCTGAAGCCAAATGCTCTGCTCTACCTCTGAGGTGTACCAACCCCCCAGACTTTAGTTATCAGCCTTTGACATGATCAGTTTCTCGGTCATTACGAATGGCTTATAATCATTTTTGGGGTTAAAAACAACTGTTTACTTAGCTATCTGCTTTGTTTCTTCTCTTCTCTCAGGCCTCTTGGACACTCAGATGCAGAAGATAGCTCGCGTTAGGGCACCGAAGGGCGCCCTACCAAATGACAACTACTGCATTGAGGACAAAATGTAAGTTTCAAAGTATAGTGACCGTTCACGCACAAATTTGAACCGAGCTATTTCTAACATCTCTATAAGCACGTGTACATGGCGTGAGCCTGTATCCAACGGCAACCCTGATCCCGTTGTTCACTACCTTCCCTCGTCTCCAGGACGATAGACGACAAATACAGCCGGAGGGAGGAGTACAGAGGCTTCACTCAGGACTTCAAGGAGAAGGATGCCTACAAGCCAGACGTCAAGATCGAGTATGTGGACGAATCTGGCAGAAAGCTGACTCCGAAAGAGGTATGGTTGTCCTGTCAGTCTTCAGTTTGTGCAACCTTGCAGCACGAGTAATTGTAAAGTCTGCAGTAACCCGGATTTCAGACGTGGGAGAGAAAACACACTATTTGCATGCGGCTTTGAAGGAGAAACGTCTGCAAAGTGAATACAAAAATATATGTATCGTTTAGAGGAATAGGTTGACGAAACATTAATTCAGGTAAAGCGATGCAGTTATGCATTTGTTCATGAATGTATTTGTTTCGTGCACTAATCCTGTTCCTTCTCCAGGCATTCAGGCAGCTGTCACATCGTTTCCATGGCAAAGGGTCTGGTAAGATGAAAACAGAGAGGAGGATGAAGAAGCTGGAGGAGGAAGCCGTAAGATCATTCTTCACTCTGTGACTGTTACCTGTTCTAAAGTGACTGTTACCTGTTCTAAAGTGACTGTTACCTGTTCTAAAGTGACTCTTACCTGTTCTAAAGTGACTGTTACCTGTTCTAAAGTGACTGTTACCTGTTCTAAAGTGACTGTTACCTGTTCTAAAGTGTGGCATGTTGCTTACATTCCTATCCCGTGACTCGGTTGATTAACCGTATTTTTCTTTCTCTTGTCAGCTGCTGAAAAAGATGAGCAGTAGTGACACTCCACTGGGAACAGTAGCTTTGCTACAGGAGAAGCAGAAGTCACAGAAAACACCCTACATTGTCCTCAGTGGGAGTGGAAAGAGCATGAATGCGTGAGTGATCGGCAGTTTAACTTTGGGGACCAACAGAAAGACACCAACAATGTTCTCTGTTAGTTGAAGACCTTGTGATAGATTAGCTCTGTTACCGTTCGTGCTGATACAATTCAAACGGAGGTACCTTCCCCTGCTTGAATAAAATAATCTGCTAAATCTCTAACCTTTTTATTATTTTTCTGTCCTCAGAAACAACATCACCAAATGAGCTTGACAAGGATGACCTTTCCTGTGTGGTCTCTCACTCTCTCTCACACACTGCATACACACACACATTTTAAGTTTGTTCTAAATTGAATCAAGTCGCTATTGTTATATATAAAGTGGATTTGTTGTTTTGACCAAGGATTTATGTCTACAATGCTTATCATTGTTGTAATAAAGAATTGACAGAATTAGCTTGTTTGCCTTTGGTGATAAATTTGTTTGTTTTTTATCAAATTGTTTTAACAAATAATGAAGAAACTGCATACAGGAAATACTGGCCAACAGTTAATTTGGGGGGTGTTAAGGGGGTGAAAGTATACATTTAGTTTTATTTAAACATATAAGTAATGTAAACAATTTTACATTCTAACTATCACCTTCAAGAACACTTTTACCAAATAGAATAATCTTCGAGAAAGAAAATTCAAAGGAATATCGTAACGGAAACGGAAACTACCAAACGGCGGGACAAGGAAGTGATTAGAATGTGTGAAACGCAGCATCGCTCTATTGATAGCATCTACCGCATCAGGCCAGGTTGAGCTGCAGTGGTCGGAGAGGAACGAACTGTCTACGATAGTAATAAGGTTGTAAACCTACATTCTACTTATGAACGACTTCAGTAAAAATGTACAAATGTCGATGTATTGTAAATTTAGCGGTGTAATCTTTACGCTTACACCAGCTAGCTTTCTCGCTATCTCGCTAACTAGCTCTAGCTAGCTCAGCTCTTACTTTCTGTTTGAATATTTAGCTTACCTGCTAATCAGTTAGCTAACCCATTGTTGATTAACAGATTGTAAAGATAAATTATGGCCAAAAACGCTATATGTACACGTGGCTCTGGAAGTAGGTTTGAATAGAGAAGTGAATGTTGGACCGTAGAGAGATCATTATGTGATTCAAGGTTGGTAATCAGACTATATAGCTAGCTAGTTGCCTTACTTGGTAAACTAAGCGGTAAACATGGCAGGCTAGGTTAAGGATCCCACAATAATGCTTTTCTCTGCTTTTCTTATTTCCCGTTAAAAGCTCCAAGCAACTACTGAAGAAGATCTGGGAACTACAAAGTAGCCATGTCTTCAACATCCCAGAAACACAAAGAGTTTGTGGCAGAGCCCATGGGGGAAAAGTTGGTCATGGCTCTTGCAGGCATTGGAGAAGTGCTCGGCAAAAGACTGGAGGAGAAAGGCTTCGACAAGGTGAAATGTTTTGATTTTTTACTCTAGTAAGATATTGTTTACAGACTTGGATTGGCTTTATAAAAGTGCTCTCCACTTGTTGATGTTGCTAGACAAGAGACAAATGCATACATGTAAGTAGCTGTTCATTGTATTGTATTTTTAACCACTTAACCCTGTAAGAAAGGAAAGACCCTTTGGAAAGACCAAATGTATCCAATAGCATTGCAAGGCAAGACAATAGGACCCATTGGTTATGTAAATGTAGTCGTTCCCAAAAAATCTTATTTGCAAATGTGTTTTTTTGGAGAGCTAAAGGTGATGTTGAAATTATAGGGTTGGGTCTTACAGGGTTAAGTGATCAGGCACTGATTTGATGTACTCAAGCTGGGATACCTTAACTGATCAAATGTCAAGTTCTATCCTAATCCTGTTTCCATTCATGTACCAATACTGCTCCCCCTCTCACCCACAGGCCTATGTTGTTCTCGGACAGTTCTTGGTGCTGAAAAAAGATGAGGAGCTCTTTCGGGACTGGCTGAAAGATACGTGTGGGGCAAACGTTAAACAGCAAGGCGACTGCTATGGCTGCCTTCGTGAGTGGTGTGATTCTTTCCTGTAAACGACACAATAGTTCCTCCTGGTTTTTGGTTTGTTTTTAGTGGGAATTTGTATTTTTTAAGTTCAAAACATATATTTACCTCTTCTTTGGTCTCACACGTAGCGACACCTCAAATGGACTGACAAAAGAATGAGGGAGTTTAGCAAAGTCAGATGTATAAGACCGGACCGAGACCTACTAAATGTCAAGACAGTTCTTTTTGTTGCAGTTAACCACCAGAGCAACTTTTAAATACTGACCTTTTTACATCTATATTTTTGGCCTCACCGAAGCCTTTTTGATGCATTTTTCGTCTGTTTCTGTGCTAGTGTATTTCAATTTAGACTTATTAAAGGGGACAAAATCTATTATCCAATCACAAAAGTATTGCAACTACTGCTGAAATTGTTCAACTGTTTGCCTCTTCACTAACATGAAAAACAATGAAAATGTAATCGCATTGTAGAATATTTCAAAGCCACATAGCTTTTTATTAGGAACTGAAAATATCAAGATGTTATTTTCATGTTACCAAAAGATTAGCTTTCTTAATTTCTCACCATGTTGAGTTTTGATGCTGAATATTATTTTCAGTGTTTTAAGAAATGCCTTAATGTGATTTGATTCAGTCATCAATAGTCAGCTAATTGAGTTGTGGGGTAGTACACACAACCACCACATATCACTTTGCAATTTTAAAAGCAAAAGGCAACCTGAAATATTTATGTAGTGTTGGTCCGATCTTGAGCATTCTTCTGCTTCTCATGGTTTTAATGGTTAACGGATGGTTTTACTGAAACACTGACTCATGTTTTGTAATCGACTGTGAAAGCATGTTTGTTTTTATATTTCTCTTTCGATTAAATATATGAAGGACAACTGCAGAAAATGTTTGCTTTTGTTAAGATTATTTTGACGTTCTCTGAAATAAAGAAATGAAAGGCAAACTTGATATTTGTGAGAAGAGATTTTATTTTCCTCTTTGATATCCCACTTGTTTACTTTCATCAAAGCTCTGCATTAGTTTTTTTGGTAAGAAATCTACAATACAGTGATGGTCTATATTTGAACACTGATCAAGTAAGTGATAACATCCCTGAAATTTACAGTTAACAGCAATTGTATTTTTCTCTTACCAAATGCACCTGCCATAAGCTACAGAGAATTGTATTTCCTCACTCAAGCCAATTTAAACAAAGTAATCAGGTGGCCTTTTTATGCAAAATGTTGAAGTCGACTGATATCATTGCTGTTTCGTTTGCAGTGAATGTTTGGACTTGTATGTATTGCCCTGTGCTCTTCCTGTTGATTAGCTAGAAAGCCAAATCACACCCTTTATACAGCACCCACACAAACATACTACTGCAACAAACAAAGCTTAAAAAAATGACACTCAAATATCAGAATATCACAAAAAGACACTTTAAGCAATTCATATTCTCTACAAGTGTATTAAAAGTTACCGATAATTACAGGGTTGGCTTCCCTGCACCTGTTGGCATGTGTTGGTGTTTGGAAATGAAAAGTCTCAATCATGGTTGTCTGCTGTTTTGTGGATGTTGTCATGTATTATAATACCATCATTTAATATAGGACAATATTACATGTCAATTGTGATAAGGAATTCACTCAAATATTCATAGTTTTATCAAGGAACTGGGAACTTTTCCCAAGGAACAAAGGGATATTATATGGAATTCATCTTAAGATGTACTGTCTTACAGGAGAGCTATAACACAGTCTAGATTGTGTATTGTATTTGTGTATGTAGTTAACACATGTACATCTGCACATATATGTTTATCTGGACTCTAATCACAATTTTCCCCCTAAATTGGCTCAAAGCAGTGCACAGAAGAATTTCTTCTCCCTGAAGGGGTTCTCTGAGGTGGGCACTGGGGTGATGAGAGGGTCCTCCAGAGCATGGGCTCCACAGTAGGCCATAAGGTCTGCAGCCGCCTTTGATACCTGGGGGTAGAAAGTAGACCAAATCAGGGTCATTCAGTAAAAACTTCTCACCCTCTGGGATGGAAGACACTTACAACTGGGATCTCAGTCAATGATCTGATTGTGAACAAATTAGATTAAGGGTGTTTGCTGGAACTCTGTGTTCATTTGCGGTATGTTTTGAGTTCAGTGCTATCAAATTCTGTAAAATTGCATTACAGTACTAGTGTACAAGCAGTAGAATACTTGATAATAATAATAATAATTATTGTATTGATCAGGCGTAACATTCACATTTTCCTACCTTGATCCGACAGAAACTTGCTTCAATCTTCAGTTGCTCCACCAGCTTCCTGGCTTGTCCGACACTCATGGTACTGTTCACTGGGGTGTCTCCTTTCATTCTGTCACAGGAAAACATACACTATACTTACACGCCTAATCCTTCAATAACATTTGTGATAAGATTATGCCAGTCTTGACACCAACAACGTATGTCAATTAAAATGGGAATTTTCCCTGGCAAAGAAACTGAATGATACTAAAAATGAATGGCTGCTCGGTTCAAGTCCCTTGTCGGATTGTACGCACACAGAATTAAACTCATCCACCGTCCCCTCCCAACCGTCGCTCCATCTCTTCAGGGGCTTCTGGTGTCTTTTACTACTTCCTGCTAAAAGCTCTTTGCGCTAGAAATCCAATACCTTACAACAACAAAAAACGATGTAAAAAAAAAAAAAAAAGTGTGTCCAAAGCCTATTAATAGATTTTGAAATCACATTGAGCTTTTATTTTGTGGTGTGATTTTACTTTGGCATATTCACCATTGTTTTATTTTCTATGTTGAATCAAGTTAATATTTCTACAGAGACCTTGGGACTCGTTGACCTTAAAACTTGACATCTGAGTGTAAGAGGTAGAGGATTCTCACAGACAGACTACAGTTTGAGTACCAAGTATAACTTCATGGTGACTCATGTCCAGAGGGCATTTATCGTGTATATTTATTACACAGCACAGCTTGGATCTTTGCTTGATAAACAGGAAGTCTGTTAAAGTGTATCTCATATCAAGTCTATCTTTAGGGGAGTGTCATGCACACAGACCTTTTTTTATTTATTTTCCCCATGGCAGGAATAAGCAAAGCACAAAGCTTCTCATTCAAGACCCATAAAACAGGAAATATAAATATTCTTAACAGGAATATAAATTATAATCAGTTAAGGGGCCTTGTTGTGAATACAACAGACCCATTTACATTGCTCACAGTGTCATAAACACAGACATGCTTTCTAAATACACAATTCAGATTCCCCCGACTAGTGTTTCCAAACAAACACATATTTAAATATAGTAGCATAACAGTAAAATGGGAAGAAAATATCAAACATATTCAACTGACATTAGATGTACAATACATAGAAGATTAGTGAAAAACATGAATGGCTGAAGAGCATGAGAGGAAATGGATGACCGGAGAGAAAAAAAGGCCAAATGACCAGTCCATGAAGGACTGGATCAATTGAAATCATTTTGGCCTTTTCTTATCTTCTTATTCCTCTCCTTAATAATCTCGCTCTTCCTTACCCTTTTTGAATTCCTCTTCTGGTGCTATCTCTCCCTCCTCTTCGCTCTCTCTTTCCCTCTCACCCTCAAACTGCCTGTTTGTGATTTCTGTATAGATGAACCCCACCCCTAATATAAGATCTGCTCTGTACAGTCCAGTGCACTGCAATTCTGCTACAATGAACACCAGATTCCTGGTTCATGGATAAGAAACCCCTCTGCAGTGAGTGGAACCTTCCAAGGAAAGGGAGTGAGATCTATTGGAGTCACTTTCTCATGCGGTTGGGTCAAACCATCTCTCATTTGAAATAGGGGAAATAGTAAATGGATGCTTGCAGAGGAAATGATTCATGTATTGCAAGAGGAACATGTTTTTGCCAATGATGTACACGCTCAAGCTAAATATTGTGTATTTTAAGTGCACTGGTGAAATAAATTGGGACCTTAGGTATAATTTCGCATCAGTTATCCTCCTCCCCTTCTCCCCTCTGTTGCCATGGGAACTACTGCAGTCCGGTCCTTTGTCTTTTACATTCAAGTCTATCATTATGACACTTTGAATGATTTTGCCATAACGGAATTTATTTTTACATTAATTTATTATGGCAAAATCATCTCATCACAGGGTCGTAAGAAAAATTTAAAAAACAAACAATGAATATAATACAGTAGGCTATCTGTTGCATCGCCTTGCTCCACATGACTAACACTAAAAATCTGGTAGAAGTATTAAAGAAAACTAAAACACAAAATATGTTTTGTATGTAATGTCATTATATCGCTACATGTCTGATTAAATCGTAAAAATGACGGAGGCACATTCGTTGTGAAATACAATGCACTGTCATGTTCAGGTCTGGATGAAAACTGGCCTTTCGTGATTGCCGTACCGAGTCGAATGTGTTTTGCTGTTCTACTCGATTTGCATGGCAATGGGTAGACTACTGTAGCTACTAGCTAGCTCGTAAGCTAGCAGCCTATAAACTTGTGCGGAGTGAAATCATATTTAGCATTTAAATGATTTTAGTCAGTGATTTAGTGTAACTTATCATGCATATTAGTTTACTGTTGCTGCAGTGGTGAGTACTTCTGCTTTTATATTTCACAGCACGCTGTCAACGCATTATTTGGCATTATTAGTGTAATATTAGCTAGGCTACAGCTGCGTACCAAGTATTATCTAGATCTATCAGCATATGTACAAGACATTTAATTCACGTATTATATGCCATATCTATTGTGCTAATGATCACTTAACGTTGCCAACTGGTAGTGGTAGCTGCCTTTAGTAATATTGCGATATTAGTTTTTTAGGGAACTAGGTAGGTAGCTGTAGTTTGAAGGGTTTGGTCAAGCTAGTTAGTGCTAGTGTTATAGTAACGTTAGTGTTTTGCTGGCTGTCTAAACGAACTAGCGCGTCACATTTTGTGTTAACTTGTCTAGCTAGCTTATATCGTTAAAGACGACACTTATTAGCATATTTCTAGTCCTATCCATTAAACTAAATGTGATCAAGATGCATAGAAAGTTTAATAGTCAATTTCATGAAAAACATGTTATTTCAAAAGAAGAACAAATTGATTGGGCCATTAAAATAAAAGTTTGTTTTTCTTTACTTACATTTTCAGCACTCTACTTCAATATCCAGCAAACGTCGCGGCATTAATTCAGTCACATCGTCATGTTATACAGAAAGAATTACCTTACTTGCTTGGAATCGAATCCGACATTGACATTATGTGATCACACAACTGCAGTTACAAGGCTTGGATGGTTTGATTGTGGTACCTGAATTTCCCAGAAAACAAAATTGGACTCAGTCATAGATATACAAGGAAACCCATACTGTTCCAAGTAAGAAAACAGAGAAGGCGTGTGTGTATAAGAGGTGGGAGAGAGTGAGAGAGAGAGGACAGTAGATGACTGGAACCACCTCCAACGGAAAGGGCTGTACCAGATCGGAGGAAGGTGTGGGACCTCAGGACTGGAGACTGGAGTCTGAGCAGATCAGTGCAGGGTTAGACATCATGGGACGTGTGATGGGACCCGTTCTGCTGTGGCTGCAAGACGTGGCAGCAGTCACACTCCTTCGAGCTCGCCGGACTCTGCTGCGAGCTGCCATCCTTTTGTGCGTTCTCGTCTTGATTCTCTGGGTGGCCATCTTCCTCTACGGAAGTTTCTACTACTCGTACTATGCCCACGGTCAGCTTCGCCACGCCGGTGCACTACTACTACAGGTGCTGAGAGTCATCAGAGATCCAGCTTGGCGGTTGTTGGTTTTGTGCCTCCCTCCTCCCCATCCTCCCTCCTACCCTCCCTCCTTTCCTCACTTCTCTCAGTTGCATTCTTATTACATTAGTTAGGAGTGAAATGGTTACCTTTTGGTTACGTTTTTTTTCTTTCTTTCTTTAATGCAAACGCTCCTAGAGTCTAATGCTTCGTTTCCTGACCTCTGCTGTTTTCAGGACTGACTGCGAGTCGTCAGACGCCATTTGTTCTTTCCCTGTCGGCAACATCTCACTGTTGAAGAACGGCCGAGATCAGGTACGCTTCAGTCATTTTATTAGGTTCATCTAAACCTATTTGACTTCACCCTTGGCAAACATGTATAATCTGTAGCAGTGCCTGTTGCACTAAGATGTTTTCCAGTCAGAAACCAGTTCATTTGTTTCTGTTTAGAGTCTGAAAAAGAGTACCCACTGTACCATGTATATCTAAACAATTTAGCAATGATGCACGATAAATGAAACCTTGACTTCCAAAGTCTGATATCTGTGTTTCTGTTGCTTGCTCTAGGTCATGATCCATGGTCAGCCATATAGAATCTCTTTAGAGCTGGAAATGCCTGAATCTCCGGTCAATGAACAGCTGGGAATGTTTATGATTAAGATGTCTTGTTACACCAAGAACGGCCAGATTGTATCATCTGTAGCGCGATCGGTGAGTGATGCACCCAACTCGGGTCCTTTCGTTTGCAATGATGAATTTTGTTGTTCAGCGTAAACACAGTATATGCCAGTTCATATGACAACGTAAACTAACTGACTAATAAAGTTCTGTTAGCCATGTGCAGCTTTTATTGCAGTGGTTATTTACTTTTATGGTCTCTCTTGTCAAACTTTGCCATATTGTTGATCCAAGGTACACTGTAGCTAGCTTACCTTGGCTATCTTTTCTGATATTACTTACTTTTTCAATGCAATAATGGAAAAAGGCAATGAGAAAGTTTGGTTAATAAGCCTTCCTTTGACCTTTTTGCTTCTTTATTGAAGTCCTATGGTCAGCTTGTCATTTGCGAGAACAACTATTGGGTCAATTCAGTTGTAGAGCAAAGCGTAGATGTGTTTGATCGTTTCATAACTTGTGCATACTTGTAACGAATTTTCCCTTCAGGCAATGCTGCACTACCGGTCAAGTCTTCTGCAAACCCTGAGTACCCTCCTGTTCTCTCCTCTCTTGGTGACGGGGATAGTAGAGCAGAAGCAGCTCGTTAACGTTGAGCTCTACTCAGACTACAAGACAAACTCTGTACGTGGCATTTCCAATCCATTTTCCTCTCCAACACTGCCTTCACATTGGGCGTTTCCTGTTGTCTATGCTACTAAATTGCTTTGGTCTTGTGATCAGCATTTGATAGTTGTCCATGTAATCTGATTTACTCGTGTGTAGCTCAAATGATTTCTTTGAAATAGCACTTCTACTCCTATGTTCCCTCCCTATATCGTCAGTAGCTCAAACTGTAATGTCATGTTTTCTATCTCCTTGACGACAGTATCAACCAACTATTGGGGCAGTGATTGAATTCCAGTCTCGGCGTGTACAGATCTATTCTGCCCAGCTTCGGATCCATGCTTACTTCACTGGAATCAGGTACTGTCACATATATAATATTAGTTTAACCACCTCAGATTGGGCTATACCTGGTAAAGTCTTTGGAATATCTTAATATTATCTTCTTTTGAAATTATTAGTGTATATTAGTTTTACTTGGCTCCTCCAGTGGATAATTTCCTTACTTTTACATTTTCCTTACTTTTACATTTTCTCTCTAATGATTCCGTATCTCTGTCAATAAGTTGTTTATTTTTTCATGCCACTGTACTAGTTATTTTCCTCATCCTGGTTTCCTCTTCATTCCAGGTACATTCTCTACAACTTCCCCTTGACGTCTGCGGTGATCGGCGTGTTCAGCAACTTCATCTTCCTCAGTGTCATCATGCTCTTCAGCTACCTGCAGTTCATATGGGGGGGGCTGTGGCCCCCTGAGCAAGTACGAGTCCAGGTAAAAGACTGGCCTTCTTCTGTTCTGTGCTTTGTGTGAACCCTAGTCCTACATGGCTTCCTGCTTATGACCAGCCTGGTCCTTATCGATGTTGTTTCGTCTTGTGTACGCCCAAGGTCACGATGGGTGATGCCACTAGCCTGCAGCAGAGGAGAGAAGAGGCTCGGAAGCGCATGGACAGAGCCTCTTCCCAGAGTGAGTGACTTATCAACACACCAGATCTATTCAGCGCTTCTTACATTTACATTTACATTTAGTCATTTAGCAGACGCTCTTATCCAGAGCGACTTACAGTAAGTACAGGGACATTCCCCCCGAAGCAAGTAGGGTGAAGTGCCTTGCCCAAGGACACAGCGTCATTTGGCGCAGCCGGGAATCGAACCGACAACCTTCAGATTACTAGTCCGACTCCCTCACCGCTCAGCCATCTGACTCCTTCTTGATCGCAGAGGAGGCGAAGGAGTCATACAAAGATCAGGAAACGAGAGAAGGATTAAGTATGAAAGAGACTGGTGAGAAGGAATTGGTGGAAGTTCAAAGGGACTTTGTTATAACTCGTAATAATAATGTATTCGTTTAGCAGATGCTTATATTCAAAGCGACATAAAAGGAATTGAACATACAAACCATTGATCTGCAGTCCAATTCTCCACTACTGAGCTATACCTAATATCCAAGCTCATTTGTGAGACTGTTTTGTGTGCATGAAAATTCTATTTCACAGTTAAATGTGTTTCTTGTTTGTATTTGTAGGGGAGCTTGAAACGCCTGATGTGATCGGTTCTGTGAATTTTGACATGGAGGACACTGGCACAGGTAACTGTCAGGCGAAAAAAAAACGGAGAAAAAAAGAATGAAGTTCTTTCCTTGGTGTCTTTTACTCAGTGTAAAATACAGATCATGAAGCACAAGTGTCTTCCCTGTGGGGGTCAGCGTTCCTCAACCACCTCTCCCTCTTTCTGCTTCCTGGTTTCAGGCTCAGCTATGGATTCGTCTTCTGACGACCCCCCGGTGTTCCTGGAGGTCCCCCAGGCCGCTGGGACTAACATGAGTGCAGAGGAGCCTGAGGATCCAGATGGCCTGGAGGGTAAAGATGCAAGGAGGAACCTCGCGGAGGGACCCCAGGTGCCTCAACAGGGTGAAGCCACACTTCGCCAGAGACAGGGACCCTGGATGAGCCTGTGAATCACAAGACGGTGCTCAGATGACCACACAATCAGGGGTCCCTCAACGAGAGAGAAGAAAAAAAAAAAAACAGACTTGTCAACAGCAAACAAAGACTTGGGCACTAACATACACGCAAGATGCATGTGGAAGTTTCTCCTTTTATCGGCTTAGCAAACTTGTTTATTTTCCTGTCTTGATGACAAGTTTACCTCATTCAAAACCTTAACCTCAGATCCTGTGTGTTGATGCTTTTCATGTATGTATTCAGCTCCTAGATAGTTCTGAAGGGACATGGATGTATTTATGCTCCTTGTATTTAAACAACCAGTCAAGACATGGCAGGTTATCACTTTGTTGAAGCCAATTCAGTACTGTTACCACCAGGCCTCTTTTAAATGATTATTTCATTACTTGTGTTTTGGGTATTCTTTTGCCTGAATTATTTACATAATTAGGATACATTTTAGATGTGGATGAAACTACAGAAAAAACTGAAATATCTAGTTGGAAGCCGAACATTTGTGTAAAACTTTAGAAAAACAAGATTCTTATCCGCATCAGTGTTACCTATTGGTTTTAAAATCTGTTTTAGATTGTTACTAGGCCTACAGCGTTTGGTCTTAATTACAGATTGTTGAGGACTAACACTGCACAATCATTATACGTATTCTTTGTTTTGGTGCCACTGTTAACACGATTGTATTTGTCTTTTGTTGAATTAATTTTATATAGGTTTTATATAGATGCTTACATTAGGAAGGATGCGGTAAGTTCGAATGGAAGTGTAATGGGAACCATATTCGGTAGCGTGGCAGTGGTCCTGTTACGTGGTATTTTCTTGGATGTAATGTTTTCGTGCTCAACTTATGCACTTATGTACAACGATAATCATATATTGGGCTCGTAAGAATGAAAAGAAAGCAATATTATGAAGCGAGTAGAAATATATTGTATCCAATTTCACTGATTAATGACCTAGGTCCTCCCTAGCTAGTAAAGGTGAACTAATGGTACACGAAAGGTAGCAGTTCTTGTAATGCATCTTTATTAAAATCTGTTCTGTTTCTGCTTAATATAAAGTTATTGGAGTTTTCATTTAATCGTGGTTTGTATTCATGCGTCTTTATTTGTCAATATAGATTTGTAGATTTGGGGAGGGAAATGCTTGGGAATGTTATGGTTTCTGTATTATG
Source organism: Thaleichthys pacificus (assembly GCA_023658055.1). NCBI lineage: Eukaryota > Metazoa > Chordata > Actinopteri > Osmeriformes > Osmeridae > Thaleichthys > Thaleichthys pacificus. The sequence goes on from CM042858.1 coordinate 10,728,191, forward strand.
TAGAGAAAAAGCTAAAATAAATAAATAAAACGGATCTGTGTTCTGCATCAAGCTAACCCTAACCCTGACCTTCCTTTACTCGAAAAAGTTTGACCAGAGAATGTCTGGCAGTCAAACCAAAGAGGCTCTGGTTTGACTGCACATGCCCAGATGACGCATCCTAACTTACGTACCCGCGTGGACAAAGCAACACTAGCGATATTAGCAAGATAGCTAGTAATGAATTTGTTCTGTTAATCGAAGTAGCTAGCGAGCTAAAAACACAACACCGCTATTTGGAGATTGATTTAGTCCCGCAGTACTTGGGACTTGAGTATGTCAACAACTGACGATTCACGTTTTAACAACGGTATGTCCAATACTTCAACACTAATTTAGCCAGACAGCTAATGTGTTAGCCAGATCTTCGTTGCGAGCTAGCTGCCTTGGTTGTGTAATGTTAGAACTACTAGCTTACTGTAGCTAGCTACCTAACATGACAACGTTGTTGATCATTTTTCTCTATGGTGTCTACAACTGGGAACATGTCCATTGCATAGGGTTGTGTGTAACAGTGTAGTGAACGGCACAATTAACTAAAAAGCAATCTGGCGAGATTTTATGAGGATTTCTTACGTGTTTAAGTCAAGAAAACATTAGCTGTAGCTAGTTTACAATGATGAACGTAGGCTAGTGATTAGCTGGAAAGTGCTTCGACTGAAACATGGCTAGCTAGTTAAGCGCTGTTGTGAATTAGCTAGGTGGTCACACGTTATGAAGTTAGCTAGCTAAATTGTAATACTTATTAAACGCAGAACACGTCAACAAGTTCCCAGCTTTGGCTAACTAGCCAGCCAGGCCATTTGTTGGCTTGCTTGCCATCAAACCCCTGCCTTAATCCACAACGTGCGTAAACAAACAGCTCGTGTTAGCTAGTATCAAGTCAGATATCTTATTAGGCCAACTAGCTACAGCGATTGGAGTAGGCAGTCTATAGACATCTAGTTAAACAAAGCAATGTTGTGTCTAACCATACATCATTTATTAGACTTTAGGGATAGCAAAAGCTGTGTCCTAACATTACAGGTTAAAGGCTAAACTTAACTGCCGCCAGTAGCTTCTGAAGATCACTGGAGTCAAGTTTCATTTTGTAGTGGACTAAACCAGTGTGCTAACCCTTTTCCCACAAGATCATGATGACCGAGTGGGAGGACAGAAGATTCGTAATCGCAAGGGTCGAGGGGCCATTCCGTGCCCCTATGTACAGCGACCAAGCGCCAGCGTCAAGATCAAGACATGGAGGCCCAAGAGGAGGTGGTCAGAGGGGGGGAGGCGGCGGCCCTGGACCCAGAGCAAGGTTTGATGACGAGGATGGAGATGTGGCCATGATGGACAGCAACTCGCAGGACTCTTCCTCTCAACAAAGATTGTCAGTACCGGTTGTTTCTTCTGCATGAGTAAATTATGAGGGATATTTAAATGTTGCCTTGTTATTGTTGCCTGGCAAATAGAGACCTTTCCTAGACTCCTAGTGACACGAAATACTGTCAGAACTTATGTATGCACTTAGTATCCTTGATTTTCTTCTTAACGTACTAAATGCAGTAACTGTATGTCGCTATTAAAATGAATTAAAGGTAAATGGCGATTATATAGTGATAATGAATGTTCTTTATTTTCTCCCCAATAGTAATCCTTATGGGAGGCCTAATCGTCATAGAGATGATCGGGGCTCGAGAGGGGGGGGAGGAGGGGGTCATCGTGGTCGGGGGAACCACCGAGGGGATGGAAACGGAGGTGGCCGGAAGACCTGGTTCAGGATATCCGTAAGTGTGCTTCCATCAGTCAAGTCCTGCACTGTTCTTTAGACCAAATAATCAAGCGTAATAATTAAGTTTCATTGTTGTTGCTTTCTGATCTAAATGGGAAATTACTGTTTGTTTAGATCCCCCATGGACGGAAATACGATAAAGAGTGGCTATTAAAGTCGCTTCGAACCTCTGCACCATGCCCTTCACCCCAGTACAGGTAAGTCAGTGTTGGGACAGGTTACACTTAATTTGTGCAATCTTACAGTCCATCATGATATGACACGATCTAAGTTTACTTTTGTGCGCTGTCCATTGAATATGATTTTAATCCCTCCTCTTTTTCAAAAGTACCACCTAGAGGGCAACCGAGCACAGTTCTATATCGAAGATTCAACCACTGCGAATGCGCTTACTAAGGTGTCACGGAGGATAACGGACAACAAGGGCTACAAGGTACCAGCCTCCCTTTACACACTGTGTGGATGATGTCTGAGTCAGGTGGCTAAGCGGTGAGAGAGTCGGACTAGTAATCTGAAGGTCGCCAGTTCGATTCCCCGGCCGTGCCAAATTGACGTTGTGTCCTTGGGCAAGGCACTTCACCCTACTTGCCTCGGGGGGAATGTCCCTGTACTTACTGTAAGTCGCTCTGGATAAGAGCGTCTGCTAAATGACTAAATGTAAATGTAAGGTACCAGCCTCCCTTTACACACTGTGTGGATGATGTCTATCAGAAGGACTTCCAGTGCAGGGCAGTCATGTCAACCATCGCTTCATGTGATCATCGAGATGTAGTCACTCTTTAATCTCTTTGCAGGTGACAGTAATGATGTTCCCCTGTGCACCACCTGCGTTTCTTCAGACCGAACTTAAACCCGAGGATTTGGAACACTTAAAGGTATGAATGTGATGAATGGTATAATGTTAATAAGGAGTTGATAAGTGCCAGATTGATGTTTTTACTGTTAATTGTATCCAAGCTGAGTTCGCTCACTTGACTTGCATTTGGCAGCATTTTGTGATGCTCGGGTCTTTGTGTGATGTCATGACTCATTGTTTATGTACTTCCTCTTAATGTTTGGGTTTCTGTGCAATCTTTGTTTCCTCACAGCAATGCATGGCAAAACGCTTTGATGGCTCTCAACAAGCGCTTGATTTGAACAACATCCAGATTGACCCAGGTAAATACTCGTTAATTCCGTATTGAGTATTAAACAGGAATGGTAGGCATCATCAATTATTAAACCGCTATCGTCCAACTCCCATGACTGACTGTGTCTTTCCTGTCGTCATAGATCTTGTGTCTCAGAACATTGATGTGGCATTAAACAGAAAGAACTCCATGCAGGCTATAATCAAGATCATTGAAGAGAACATTCCAGAGGTGAGGCGGAATAGAATGTCCTCAATGTGATATAGGAGAAAAACGAATCATTTGAAGCATGCAGGAAATACTGATCAATTTGAAGAAAGCAATTATAATATATCACACGACAATTTTTTAATTTACAAAAAAGTAATACATTTTAAACGCCATGTCTTCATGTCTTGCTGATCTCTTTCTCACCTCAACAACTGCAGCTTGTTTGTCTGAACCTCAGCAACAACAAGTTGTTCAGACTGGATGATCTAGCAGAGCTGGTGCAGAAGGTTCCCAATCTGAAGACCCTTAATCTTTCCCACAACGAGGTAAGGATGTAATTTTGCACAGCCAGGAATCGATCCGGCAACCTTCTGATTGATAGCCCGATTCCCTAACCACTCAGCCATCTGACCCCCCACTCCTTCCTGTGGTTCCAGCTGAAGGCGGAGCGCGAACTGGACAAGCTGAAGGGCCTGAAGCTGGCAGAGCTGTGGCTGGACAGCAACCCTCTCTGCAGCTTCTTCAAAGACCAGGCCGCTTACATCAGGTCAGCCCACGCTCACGACAGGAGGGGGGGGGGGCTCTCTGGGGACCGTATACTGGGAGGTGGATGGGAAGGAGGGTGGGTTAGTATACCTTTTAGTGAATAAGGGTGGGGAGTGAGGAAAGATGATTATTTGGATTCAATTCTTCTCCTAGTGGGGGGGATACCGCTTGGTGGTTAATTCTAGATAAGCCCAGCTGTGTTATCTGTCCAGCCTGGGAGGAGTCTGACCTGTACTCTCTGAGGGCCCCTCCCTGACATGCAGTCTGTTCAGGGTGGATGTTTGGATACTCCTGCTTAATACCATCTCTGCGTTACACTTGTTGAGATTGCCCCAGTATCTATTATATATATATATTTTTTGGTTACTTCATTGCATATCCAAATCTGGCCTTTATAACTATGCTACTCCTGTGCAATTCTAGATACGGGCTCAACTGTGCTGGTTTTAGTTTCCTATGTTAACCTATCCCTTTTTCCCCCCTCTTTCTTGAAATATCCCTTATCTTCTTTGCACATGTCTTCAGCAGTGGAGATGAGACTGAACCCCCCTGCTCCCTACGTGCATTTGACAAAAACATACCACACCAAACCCCTTCAATTCCTCAAAGCATTTCAACACACCTAAACATGAATACATGTTCAAACGCTGGCTAGACTACGTTGGGTGATTGGTGCCCCCAAAACTTTGTCAAGAGCTGGCTCTGTGGGGAAACCCCCCCCCTGTAATCCTGTGATGTTCCTATGGGACCCTCTGCTGAGTTGGCTGATTGGCTGCCTCCTCCCCTCCACCCTGACACATACTCAGCCTGAAAACGTCGCAAGTGTTGAAGGCTGGTTAGCCAAAGACGGGTAAGACCCTACCTCCAGATCCGGGGCAACCTAAGGCAGGCACAGTCACGCACTTGACGACTCCGTGTTGTCGCGGCACGCGCTGTTTCCATACAGACGCGACCACGGACGAAGGGACGGATGACGAGAGGAATGAGGAACAGGCTGCTGGTTTGGGGAGGGAGAGAGTTCTTTGTAATTGAAGAGCCATGCCAAGTAGAGTCCCTTAGCGCGAGGTTTATCAGTGATTTATGGCACGGTGTTCCACAGCCAGAGAGGAGGGAAGACCTTGAATGAAGGACAGGATGCTTTTCTACGGGCATGCAGACCTTAATGGATTCTAGAATGGTCCGTAAATGGATTCTAGAATGGTCCGTAAATGGATTCTAGAAGGGCAGCACGGTCATGCAGATCTTAAATGTATTCCAGAACGGTCATGACTCGGATGGAGTTTAGGGCTCTGATAAATCAGCCCTCCGAATCAACAAGAGCATTAAAGTACTTGATCTTCCCTATTCTAATAATTACACCATATCATTGCAAATCCATGACACGATGGGCATTTTAAAGGTGTGGTTCAGATTGCTATATTACATCAATCAATGTTAGAAGTTACACGTGTAATGTCGGGGGTTTCAGAGCTCATCTTCATTCTTCTTTTGTCACTCGTTTGTCATAATTTTTGTTCACATACTAACTTGAATGTCTGGCTTTCTTGCCTGCTATTTGATCTTGGTTTTGATGTGATGTAGTTCTGACATGGTTTTTCTTAATGAGCAGATTGATTGGACTGTCATCACTACTCACTCCATCTCTAGGCTCTTTCACACTAGAATTTTTTTTCTTCCACGTCTGTTTGTTCATTTACGGTACAAGACAGCTAGGCAACGTTATTTTTTATATCTCCCTAATCACTGAATGGGCCATTTCAACTCACTCACTTGCTCCCCCGTGTGGTGAAAGCAACTTGTTTCTTGGTTATGTCAACCAACGTTTATGGCAACAAATAGCCCTCACACCACTTCCACCCCCTTCAAGACTGCGTGTTGGTATGTACCGGTGTGTGTGTGTGTGTGTGGGGGGGAATGGTGAGTATCACAGAGGGGTGAGTACCATGTTGGAGAACAGAGGGGGGGGGGGGGGTATGAATGCCAAACGCAGAATTGGGGATGTCATTTGCACTTTTTCTAAACAGGAAAGCTCTGTGTTAAAGCATTGTGCCCCTTTTAGATAAGTACGTATACATTTGTTTTACTTCAAAGTCTTTGGATATGCTTTTTTAAAGTGTGTAACCTCACTTGACAATAGTGTCTGGACAAACAGTCTCAGGGATGATTGCAATATGAGTTGGTACAGTCTGGTTTAGTGTAGTGATGTGTGTGTGTGTGTGCATAAGGGGATATAGTCGTGTGTGTGTTGCAGTGCTTTGTGGGTAATGAAGTGTTCTGTTGGTAATGTGAGCCACATCCTGTTTTTATTGAGTTATCACTAAACACCCGTACTCTCCTCTTCTCTGTGGATGTGAGACAGCGTTGTGAGGGCGCGCTTTCCCCGGCTCCTCAAACTGGTAAGCATCTGGATCAAAGACTGTTCGTTGACGTGACATTGTGAAGGCTAAAATGATTTTTAAAAACAAGTTAACCAATCATGTTTTTTATTAAAACTGTATTTACTAAGTAGTAACCTCAGCTGCACCAGTTTGCGAAGGGATTACATCGGGATGTATTTTATTAACCTGTTTGGGGTTTTCTATTTCCTCTCCTTCCACACCTCCATGTTCTCCCTCTCCTTCCACACCTCCATGTTCTCTCTCCTTCCACACCTCCATGTTCTCTCTCCTTCCACACCTCCATGTTCTCTCTCTCCTTCCACACCTCCACGTTCTCTCTCTCCTTCCACACCTCCACGTTCTCTCTCTCTCCTTCCACACCTCCACGTTCTCTCTCTCCTTCCACACCTCCACGTTCTCTCTCTCTCCTTCCACACCTCCATGTTCTCTCTCCTTCCACACCTCCACGTTCTCTCTCTCCTTCCACACCTCCACGTTCTCTCTCTCCTTCCACACCTCCACGTTCTCTCTCCTTCCACACCTCCCTTCCACACCTCCATGTTCTCTCTCTCCTTCCACACCTCCACGTTCTCTCTCCTTCCACACCTCCACGTTCTCTCTCTCTCCTTCCACACCTCCACATTCTCTCTCTCCTTCCACACCTCCATGTTCTCTCTCTCAGGATGGTCAAGATCTCCCCACACCTATAGGGTTTGATGTGGAGGTTGCTCCTGCTGCCCTGCCCCCCTGCAAGGTAACCAGCCGCCCCACAGCTGTACTACTAGGAGCTTTACTACCATGTAGTTCATATATTATCCCAATAAACAGGTGAGGGGGGGAGGGTTAGTGTGTTAGACATTCCCATTAACGAAGAATTCTCCATCTCTGGTGTGTGTTTCCAGCCCAGTTACTTCGGCTCTGAGGAGATCAAGGGTCCCATTCTGGGATTCCTCCACCAGTGAGTTTCCTTCCTTCACGCTAAACACGGGGGAGAGATCGTCGTGGGCAAACATTGACGCAAGCGCTTAAGCGATTTCGACCAGGGCGAGATGCCTTTTGACCGCAGTGTGTTTAGTTTAAAGTGTGTGTGTTTGGTTCAATGTGTTTACAGATACTACAGTGTGTACGACTCAGGAGACAGACAGGCCCTGCTGGATGCCTACCATGACGTGGCTACCTTCTCCCTGGTCATCCCCTTCACCATGCAGAATCCCTCCAGGTACAAGACGTAGCCACAGCTCTCCTGTAAACACACAGAAAGGCGTGGATGTTTGTTTCTCTTCTAAACTGCCGCTGGTTTCTCCTGTGGTCAGGTGCAGTCTCGGGGACTATCAGAAAGACAGCCGCAATCTGAAGAAGATGAAAGACCCCAGTGAGTCTCACCCCTGCATGTTTCATTTGATAGTTCAGCTCGAAAAAGTCAGAAGTCAATCTTCTGGAAAATGAATCGCTCGCCTTTTATAATTAGATGGTTTATCATATTGCGTAATAAGTAAACGAGTATTAAGGCCACTGCTTAGTATAAGTAGTAAGTAATGATGTCACTTGACTACTTTATATCCAAAAATGAACTGTTATTTCGTTAATAGGTTCAAACTTATTGTGTGCAAAATTCATCACTATTGACTGCTTTGTATAAGGAGAAAATTCTTAATTGGTTTATTACTTTAAGAAAGAAAGAAACGTCTGCTGATGTCCTGTGTCTCGGTCCACAGCTACACGGTTCCGCCTATTGAAAAACACACGTCTGAACGTGGTGGCTTTCCTGAACGAACTGCCAAAAACCCAGCACGACACCGCCTCCCTCAACATCGACGTCAACACCTTCACCGTGAGTTAGCCGTCACCTCGCCGGGCTAAGCTTGTCTCTCATTGTGATCGTGACCTTAACTGGACTCCCTGTTTGTCGCCCAACAGAACACGTTGCTAGCTTTCACCGTCAGTGGAATCTTCAAAGAGGGTGTGTATGCCTGGAGCCGTTTCTCACTGAGAATTCTGTTCTAATCCTTTGCTGAGAATTCTGGGACTTATGGAGTAGCTTTTAGAATGTTCACCTGACTTCTTCCTTGTGTCGTTTCTCAGTTGAAGGGAAATCCAGGGACTCTGTCAGAGCCTTCACTCGCGTGTTCGTCACAGTCCCGGCCGGAGGAACCAGGTAGGGAGAGTTCAACCCATCCCCACCAAACATCCGATATAAATCCGTGGGAACATCTTGCGTGCATGTGACTCACCCTGTTCCCCCGTCGTCCCCCAGTCTGTGCATCGTGAACGACCAGCTGTTTGTACGCAACGCCTCGACGGAGGAGATCCGCCGCGCCTTCGTGGCGCCGGCGCCCACGCCCTCCAGCAGCCCGGTGCCCTCGCTGTCCGCCCCGCAGCAGGAGATGCTCACGGCCTTCTCCCTCAAGTCCGGCATGAACCTGGAGTGGTCGCAGAAGTGAGTTAATGTAGCGCTGCCGTTGAGTTTTGTCTTGATTTGTCTGTTATTGTGGGAGAAAGTGGATCTGTTGGGATGTTTGTTGACCCACCCCTTGCTGTCTCAGGTGCCTGCAGGATAACAAGTGGGACTTCAACTTGGCTGCGCAAGTCTTCACAGACCTTAAGGTATTGAGGAAAATCTTGTGCGGATAACTTTTATTCTGTGTTTATTCAGTGTGAAAGCCTCACCGAGAACACTGTTCTCTTTCCTCAGGCCCATGGCAAGATCCCAGATGTTGCTTTCATCAAGTGAAGAGGCTGATTTGTAAAATGTATTTCTTTTTAATTTGTCATATCAACTTTTCCTTTCATTGAACAGATTCTCTCATTTGGAGAGATATGTGTACCGATTGTGATTAAAATGGATAAATGTTTGTCTGGATACTTATTCTCCCCCCCCCCCCCCCCAGAACATTTCTACCCAAACCAAAGGACATAAAGTGACAAGACAAAAACAAATGGAGGACTATTGCTCATAGCAGATTTTATTAGGTACAGTAAGAATTCAGTACACAGCAAGGAAAGTGCAATAACTTGCCAAGTGCCAACCAAGTCACAATTGTGCGTAAACATTTCTGACACTGATCTTGCTGTACAACTTGACATTTTTCAACCACCGCCCTAAACACTGTCAAGGTGACCTATAATACCATCACAAAAACACTTCCAATTTCCAGAGAGGAGGAAAATCTGTAAAGCTAGTATCAGTAGTTAGCGTTTTGAACGTTAAATGTCTTACTACAGTTGAAGTTCATGAAAGGTTCTGTACCGCAGCTTATTAACCATACAGTGCGTGGTTGTAATCATCTTCTCCTAGCATTGCTTCAGGACAGGTAGGATAGGAAGAGAAGGGAGTTGAAGCAGGTGTACCTCTAGACCAGCTCAGAGAGCATGTTGGAGGCCAGGCTGCAGGTCAGCCCAGTGCCATCAGGTTCCACATTCACCTTCTTCACAACGCCATCTTCCACCAGCATGGCATACCTGGGGAACACAAACACAATGTTTCATCCCCCAGTTTGAGTTCACATTGATTAACTTTCAAGCAAGTTTGTGAGAAGAAAATAATATAAAATGTATAAACATAAATTAGCACACGCTTTAATCCAAAGTGACAAATACATATTGAAAGTACAGCAGAAAATGTAAAAAATCGATTCTGGTTTTTTTAAAATTTTTGGGTTGTGTGAAATGTAAGCATATATTGAATGTCGAATATATCGAAATTTGATTTAAAAATCGTGAATCGATTTTTTATCGAATCGCGACCCCCAGAATCGAATCGTGAGGTACCAAAAGTTTCCCACACCTAGTTTGCACTGATACACTTTTGTAAAGCAAAACAATTGGGTTTAAAGTTTGTAAATTAAGATGAATCCATTTAAAAACACAATATAACATGTTGCTCATTAAGATTGATCTGTCTGAAACACTGCTATACTGGGTTATTAATCAAAATGAATGCATTGAAACATTGTTCTATAATGTGCTGATGGCTTCAGGAGTACGAGAGGTCTTCTTCTACTGCTGCCTACAGAAGTCTCACCTCTTTGACCGCTTGTTGCCAAGTGCCTGCACGATCTGATCGCTGTCCAGCATGAGGTCCACTGCCTGTAGAGGAAATGTGATGTATTAATAAAGCCTGCGGCCTCTTGCTCTGCAGTGAAGTTCTCTTCCACTGAGTTATACCCAGTTGGTAGCATGTATTCACAATGTTGGATATCAGCTCTGAATATAGAAATGTCTGACCTGGGTGAACGCCCCGGTAGGGTCCGCCAGCATACGGACCTGCAGGAGAGGAGCAAACATGCACTGGTAAGAAAGGATGGCTATAATGATAATACTACTACCACTACTACTACTAATCATAATACCAATTATAAATCATGTGTCCATTTAGAAGATGATTTAATCCAAAGCAACAAACTTGCAACCTCGTGATCAAATACTCTCTGTTACACTGTCCTCTATAATGTTTATATTCTAGGACTCTACTGTACTCTATACTCTACTGTACACTCTGTACACTCTGTACACTCTGTACACGGTACCTTGCCGTCGGTCCCATGTTCCTTCCCCCATGCAGCCATGACGAACGCGTCGTTGACAGAGACGCAGGCCACTTCCTGGACCCCCTTACTGCGCAGCTCCGCAGCCTGCTCCACAAACCCTGGAAGATGAGTCTGAACACAGGAAGAGGAACTGAGGGTTACCACGGCAGCACTGTGGGTTGTGTGTTCAGGAATAGTCATAAGTCAATGTCTCAGGGGAGGGACAAATCAACTCAGTGCACATCCATGCTGGATGAGGAGTCACCTTGGAGCATCCTGGGGTGAAGGCGCCTGGCACAGCGAAGAGAACACCTTTCTTCCCCTTGAACAGCTGGTCCATAGACACCTTGTTTCCAGGTTCCCCCTCCTGAACCTCCACTGCTGGGAGGGCTTCTCCAACCTGAGGGTGTGGGGTGACGAATGTCAAACAGGCATCGAGTACTTTAGATATAGACAAATATATACAATTAACGGACGAGGCGCAGGCGGTAAGTTTTCTGCCGAGTAGATAGCTGTCTAGAGTTACACGATTTGATTAAATCCCTGAACTGATGCAGAATGTGGATTTGTTTCAGCGGCTGGATTTCAGAGTTTATTATTGGCTATGATTCGCACATGCGTGGTGCAAATTATGAAGGCCTTCTACCAACACTGTAATAGCACACCATCGGGACATGTGAATACAGCACATAAATAAAGTGAAGGGAAACCACACGTGACGTGACTATATGCCTTATACAAATAATTGTGTAACAGAATTGTCGTATAACTGACAACGGGAGTGTAAAAATCGAATTTGATGAGTACAGGCTACTACTGCTAGTAGCTAGTACGCTAGTATTAGCTATAATATGATCAGTCTTACGACATGACGAAGAGGGCATGATAGCGAGACAGCTAATGTCAGGCTAGCGAGTTTATTATACAGAGTTATCTGAAATGGCAAATCAGACGGATTTTATTTGTTGCTTGTCTAACCCTCATCCGGTAATCTAATCTACCCTAAAAAGGGAGGCTAAAGCTAGCCACTGGGACCTCGTTTCATTTTGCGATTTAGAGGCTATCGTACGATTATATTTCAATTCGTGCTTGATACAATTCTAGAGAGGCGAGCTCACGTTCGACAAATAGCTAGCTAAATCTTTAGTTGACTAATTTACGCATTATGAAATATAATGATCCTGTTTTCTGCATTCAAGGTCACGACTAACCCGCTTTTCGGTTTTCAAAAAGCATTCGTTTGCTTACCTTAATCGGCATTTTTGCGAAAAGCGTGGTGTGTAGCGGTCTTATGAACTGCACTGCACGGGTCCCTTTCAGAATCACAGCGGAGGAAATCATTGGTCTATGCTGGGTGAGCCCCTTTCACGACGTCTTGCTAGACCAGCAACCGCAAACAGAAAGTACATCAGCTGCAGTGCCACACAAAGTTATCTGGAGCACTTATGTTACCTCACGGAGTGTAAGATTAGGATATAACCAGAAGGTCGCTGGTTCGATTCCCGGCCGTGTCAAATGACGTTGTGTCCTTGGGCAAGGCACTTCACCCTACTTGCCTCGGGGGGAATGTCCCTGTACTTACTGTAAGTCGCTCTGGATAAGAGCGTCTGCTAAATGACTAAATGTAAATGTAAATACCGTACTGAAGCTTAAATCAGCTTCTCGCTCCATGCAGGCTTTTTTCATTATTGGCATGTCTTAAATGTCTTAATATCATATTGGTCACTTTTTGCACATCAAGTTGTTTCACATCCAAGTATGTGCATACAAATATAGTACATAATATAGTGTATACTTGATTAGATGTTTACACGGTGAATCTGTCACCAGAGTAACGCGGAACTAAATTCTCAAGACACACTGCGCACGGGAGGCAATGGACGCTACACCCACTTTACTATCCAATAGAATTGTCTTTACAGTCAACGGTCCAATCACCAAAGGGACAATCCTATCCTTTGGTCAAATCAGTACTGTGGTCAAACGGTCAAAATTCAAACCTGACCTTTTTCTGGTATGACAGTCTCAGATATATAGAGCTCTATATAGAACTAAAATTTGGCGGAATTCTATACTGTCACACAAATCAGGTTCTGAAAAGGAATTAAGTTATTTAATTCTAGAAGAGAGTTGAGGTTTTTGTGAGGTCAAAACAAGGCAGTTACAGATTGTAACAGAAGACATAGACCAGTGACCTGATGGTGTGTTAATTTATTACAAAACACAAAGCACCTACAATATGTTCATCTACGTTTTGTTTCCTGCAGTGTAGCGCTTATCTTTTCTTCACAGTGATTTAATCTGAACATGTGTTTAGACAACGACATAAAATAATTTTACCTCAACTTAAAATAGTACAGACATTTACAACCATTAGACTTTTTTAACAGACATAAAACAAAGCAAGTATCAACAAACAACAGTAAATTGAGTAAAAAATAGAATTTAATCTTTTAAATACAGTATTTTTAAAATACAAATATTGATTTAAACCTTTTCATAAGCTTTAGTACTGCTATTATTAATCCACCATTACTGTTGATGTTTAATTTACACTATGTGACTATACAAGGAAATGTGAAAACAGAGTTTTGGTAATTTCTTGTATTGCTCATTTACATCAATGTACACACACACGCACACACACATACATACATACACTAATAACTACCAATGACTTTAAATTCTCTATTGGGAAGGTCTAAACCTACCCCCTTCCTCCACCCTAACCCCAACCATACCTATAATTTACAAAGTAGTGTTTCAGAACACTCTAAATTTGTGTTACTACATTAGTTATTGTTGAAACTAACATCTTTTTTTTGTATCACTTTGTTAAGCTGGACCCAGGCATCCATGTTTGCTTACACATTATTCAAAATTCTTAGTTTGTCTTTTAGAAATCAAATTAACAATAATAAAAAATAAAAATCGGACAGGAAAACGCAGACAGAATTACACCAGCTGTTAATTAGTGTTGTGGAAAATAAAACACAAATGCTGTTGTGTGCATATCTACAATCATGAAGAATCATGAGTTGTTGAGCAGAAATACTGGGACTTGAAATAACATTTGCAGCTTTAACCATCTAGTCAAGGCTGAAACATTGCCTTTCTTTGCTGGGAAACTGTTTAATATACGTTTAATAAACTTCAAAGAGGAAACAAGTCTGACATTTATTTAAATTTAAAATAATTGCTTTCACATAACTGTCAATTAATTGCTTCATTCAAATCCCAAACCTGAGGCCAAGAGTAACTGTCGAAATCTGTTAATATCATAAAAACCCAGAAGACAATATGCAAAAAACTGTGCAGCACGTTAGCCTGTGTTACGTAATCAATCAAATTATTTATTTCTGGGAATTTGTCACATTTGCTGGGTTTAGCTGTCAATCTTAGAAATAAGTTTAACTTTCAACAGTGAGGGCCTACAATCATAATAGAGCATTGTTACCCATTACAGTATCACAGCGTTCTATATGGATGAATAATATTTTTAGGAAGGTCTTTAAAAAAAAAGTCAATCTAATTCAGCATGTGCCTCAGAGACAAGGGAATTATGCTTTGAACTCCCTCTCCACATACACACTTTGACATCATTGCTTACATCAAATACATCCCTAAGATGTCTGCCAAGCATGTAAACACAGGAGCCAACGATGGAGGAACAGGGTGGTCTGGATGAGGCAGGGCTGCCGGTGGCTATCCCAGGCTGAACCTGTTGCATTTCAAGTTGCTCTTTGCCCGTAAAGGGCACCAGGACACTTGCAGCCTAAATGTTACACACAATGTGAAAAGCACCTGGTCAAAACAATAGAGGTCCTTCAACAGACTGCAAGAAGACCAGAGAACTGCAGACATCCATAGTTAATGTTCCACAGAAGAGCCTGTGTCCAATTAGAAATATATTCGAACCATGTTCCATCCGAATCGTGAAGTGGTGAGAACAAGCAAAGGGAGGAGGAGGCTCAAGCAGCCAATCAGACCACAGTCAGGAAGTCCTTCAGTTTCTGCCTCAGCCGATCTCCTCCAATCACGTAGCCAGGCTGGCCTTTGACGAGCAGAGCTGCCCTTTCATTGATCTTGATGCGCCTTTGTTAGTTTAGTATGTAGACATCTAAGCTGCACACATTTAGAGCACATTCAACCCAACACACATTGACACACAATTCAGCTTCTGGCGTAACCCGTCAGATCGACGTACCGTATAAATAAGATGCATGGACACACTACAGCGTTTGCTTAGTTATCATGACGGCGTTTCCCTTTTCTTGGACTAACAATCAATTGCAAAGCCTTTTATAAATCAATTCTCCACAGCCATCCCACTGTTTACACACATCTGGTTGTCTTTCGTCATCCATATTTTGAGTGTGTCAGTTAATTCATTGTAACTTAAGTATTATATTGCTTTTAATATATTGCAAGTAATTCTTATGAAAAACAGTACCTGTATTTGCAGTTTAGGGTTTAGGAAGTACAACTACTCAAGCTTGTGAATCAGAATCTATACCGCTGCTGTTGTCAATGGACATTTGCCAGATGTTTCAGTATGGCTTTTTAGAGAAGGGCGCTATTGCATCGTTTGCAGAAAGGTCAAAGACATATGGTTCCAGTGTGGTCTAAAAGATATATCAATGTAGTCCTTCAGTCATTACACCTGCATGTCGAGGCAGCCACAGAACAGACCAGAGCGATATTAGAAATATGATTCAAACATTCAATACGATTGAATGCCTCCTTCTCGCATCTACCCACATTTAAATTGTCTGAGCCTTTCTTTGAAATTTGGCAGTCGTGTTTTAATTCCACCGTTAACCCCAATAAAGGAGCATATATACACGTATACGAGGTTCCCCATCTCACACACTTTGTGAATCTCTTAGGAGGCCAAATGTTTTTTTGTTTTTTTAATCCAAAGATTATCCTCACGAAAGCATCAAATTCTAGTAAAACTTCTCCCATTCACACCAGACACTCGTCTACCATTTGTGAACACCCACGTCATCAAGCCCTCACATCCTCCGATCGTTCCCGCTCCGACCTCAGCCCCTACGGAGAGTCCATCATGGCCTCCAGCATCTCCAGAAACAGTTTGTGCATGGGCACGCCCCCGCGAGTCTTGATGCTGTAGAAGGTGGTGAGGGCGCGGCCGGCTGTCTGCCGCAGGAGGGGCAGGGTGAGGAGGAGGCGTCCCGCCCGCTGGGGGTCCTCGGAGTGGCGCTGGCACTCCTGCTCCAGCAGGGCCTGGTGGAGCAGGTCCCGCAGCTTCTGAACCGCCTCCATGTCCTCGATGTACACAGAGTCTGGAAGGAGACGGGGAGGAACAGAGTCAGAGAGAGTCAGAGCGATGTACACAGAGTCTGGAGGGAGACGGGGAGGAACAGAGTCAGAGAGAGTCAGAGCGATGTACACAGAGTCTGGAGGGAGACGGGGAGGAACAGAGTCAGAGAGAGTCAGAGCGATGTACACAGAGTCTGGAGGGAGACGGGGAGGGACACAGAGTCAGAGAGAGTCAGAGCGATGTACACAGTCTGGAGGGAGATGGGGAGGAAGGGGAGAGTCAGAGAGAGGAATATGAAAGAAAGAAATATAGAGAGATAACAGACACAGACAGAGGAGAGAGAGGGGCCTTGGTAAGACAGTGTGGTGGGGGTGATCTAGAAGTTGTGTACTCTAACTAATAACTAAACGGTAAAGAGCTTCCTGCAGGATTGAGTGCCTGGCTGCAAACCTGAATAATAAAGGAACAGGACACACTGGTCCAAGGTAATGAGACTTTTTGTATTGTCAAAACAAATATTCTTTGTGGTCTAAGCAGAGGGCAGATCTGCTGTTTACAGTAATCCCCCAGGTCCCTCAGGTCTGGGCACAGTAAAGACACACCTGAACATGTTTACGCTTAGTTCATAAGTCATATTTTACCCTAAACAAAGATGCAATGTAAGACAAAATATATTTTTGGTGCTGAATGTTGTCACAGCAGATATATATCACAATGTTTAGGTCTGAAGGATTGTGAGACGTGTGTCTCCTATGCAGATGTTGCCCGACAGAAACAGACAAAATACTGTTCAAACTATGCACTTCTGATCCTTGAATAACATTTTTAAGATATATTTTGGGGGGATTTCTGCTTTATTGGATAGTGAGAGGTGACAGGAAATGTAGGGGAGAGAGAAAGGAGAGGACATGCAGAAAATTCCCTGGGCTGGATTTGAACCCGGGTCCCCTCAGTCAGGCCCCAGCCGATGTGGTATGCACACTTAACCAGTGAGCTGTACTTAAGCTTTTACTTGAATGTGGCTTCGGATAAAAGCAGTCTGTTAAATGAATACAATTGAAATCAAAAAGGACAGTTTTACCCGAGTTGGTGAGCGCGATGGCTTTGAGCATGACAAACTCCTCGCGGTCCAGCTGCAGGGCGCGGAAGCGGCGGGCCAGCTGACTGATGGCAGCGTTAAGCTCCGTCAGGCCCGCCACGCGAGACATCTCCTCGTCCAGGACAAAGTCCTCCGCAAACACCACCTCGTCCTCACAGTTCAGGGAGCGGAAGGCCACCCCCAGCACCAGCACCTCCAGCCAGACAGACTGCAGCACCGACATCTGGTCTGCCAGGGACAGGGACAGGAAGCCTAGAGGGGGGAGGGAGGGAGGAGAGGAGGGAGGGAGGGAGGGAGGGAGGGAGGGAGGGGGGAGGGAGGGAGGGAGGGGGGGAGGGAGGGAGGGGGGAGGGAGGGAGGGAGGGGGGGAGGGAGGGAGGGAGGGAGGGGGGGGGAGGAAGAAGGAGGATGGGGAGAGAGGAGAGAGAAGGGAAGGAGGGAGGGGAGGCAGGGGGGAGAGGAGGGGAGGCAGGGGGAGAGAAGGGGAGGAGGGAGGGTGGGTGGGGAGAGAGAGGAAGGAGGAGGGGGAGAGGAGAGAGGAAGGTGAATTCAAGGTTATAGAAGACAGACTGATAGTATGGTGATTATACCATGGGATAGAAAGACAATGTATTCTGGTCCCTGACAACATGAACCCTCTCAGCTTGTCTAGATTCAGCCTCTCTGTGGACGTAGTCATCAGAAATGACTTCACCATTACCCATACATCACTGTGACCAGCCTGCCATTTCTACCCCCCATCCTTCCCGCTCCATGTCTCCCATCTTCCCCCCTCGCCCTACCCTGCACCTCCCTCCATCTCTTTCCCTCCCCCCTATATCTCTCGCTCCACTGCCCCCTCCATCTTTCTCCCTCCCTTCCACCCCCCTCTCTCTTCCATCTTCCTTCCCTAACCCCCTTCCACCTCTCTCCATCACCTTACCTCCCTCTTCCCCACCCCTACCTCCACCTCCCTCCCCCGGTCCTCCTCCCCTCCCCCGGTCCTCCTCCACCTCCCTCCCCCGGCCCTCCTCCACCTCCCTCCCCCGGTCCTCCTCCACCTCCCTCCCCCGGTCCTCCTCCACCTCCCTCTCTTTACCGGGGATGTGTTTGGCCCAGCCGATGATGACCACCAGCTCGCGGTCGGCCAGGTCACAGAGGGTGGTGAGTGTGCGCTGGGCCGTGTCGGGCTGCAGGGGGTCGGGCATAGCGAACAGCTTCTCAGGCTCGGCCACCAGGAGGTGGGACACGATGATGTTGGACGAGCCTGAGTGAGGGGTCACACCCAACCAAAACAGCTGTTAGGTCTGATGTACTTAGTACACGTCGGCCTACTTGTAGGTCGCCTTTGGATTGATGAGGGGAAAAAAAAACGTCAAATGGATCGGACGAAAACAAACATGGGGGAACTGGAGGTGTTTTTCACGAGGCAGTTGGAGTGTGATGGAAACACTGCTGGCTGTGGCTTGTGTGTTTACCTTTGTCCCCCTCCTTTCTGAGCGGGAGAGGGGCGCTCTGGTAAGTGGCATTTTCCACCTCCGGCCGTCTTTTATACTTCTGCCTTCCGCCTCTCACCCGGTCCAGACGAACTCCTACAATACAGACAGGAAGAGAGGAGAGAGAGAGGGGTGAAAGCAAGAGAAGGAGAGAGAGAAAAAATGAATACAAAGTCAGACAATAAGAATTAAAAAAAATATATATCACATAAAATAAATCAAAAACACAAATCTGAATGTCACATTTGTTGTTGTAGTAATCCCTGTGTGACGCTCACCCTCTTTCAGCATGCCTACTTTGAGGCACTTGGTGAAGCGGCACGCCTGACAGGCCTTCCGACGTCTCTTGGTGATCTCACACTCGTTGGACGCAGGACAGCTGTACTCAATGTTACCTGGAACAGGATTAGTCGAGGTTAGGACCCACAGAGACATGAACGGCAACCCTTGAGACCGAAACACACTGGTGGGAAAACTATTCTTGTGGAATGGAGAAGCACGCACAACCACACAAGCATTTAAGAAGTGCGTCCCAGGAAACCCAAACGTTTCCAATTTCCTATCCTCCCAGCTGTATAGCACAGTCACACCCTCATCGTGTCAGGTGGCTGAGTGGTGAGGGAATCGGGCTAGTAATCCGAAGGTTGCCAGTTCGATTCCCGGTCATGCCAACTGACGTTGTGTCCTTGGGCAAGGCACTTCACCCTACTTGCCTCGGGGGGGAATGTCCCTGTACTTACTCTAAGTCGCTCTGGATAAGAGCGTCTGCTAAATGACTAAATGTAAATGTGAAACACCTTCAAGTCAGTCTCCTTTACCCTGTATGGTTCTCTTGAAGAAGGCCTTGCAGGCCTCGCAGGAGGCCACTCCGTAGTGATACCCTGAGGCCACGTCTCCGCACACCAGACACAGCCTCTTGGGCAGCGTGCTCAGGGCGTACTTGCAGCGCCCGCCCCCGCTGCCGGTAGACCCCTCCTCCACCGCGTCCCCGCCCTCCTCCTTGAAGTGGCAGCGCATGGCGGGCGTGTAGAGGGGCGGGGAGTAGCGGCCCACCCCGTCGCCCCTGGTCCCGCCGCCGCCGCTCTGGGAGGAGTCGGAGGACGCCCCCCCGGGGCTGTTGCGGCCCCCCCCTCCTCCCTCCGGACTGCTGGGCTCAGCCTTGATGTAGAGGTCGGTACGATGCTCCCTGGAAGACATTATCTCTGCGAGCGGAGGGAAGGAAGACGGGAAAAGAGAGGAGAGGCAGACAGGAAGAGAGAGAGAGAGAGGAGCAAAAGAGAGAAGAGGGGGAGGCAGACAGGAAGAGAGAGAGAGAGGGGAGGAGCAAAAGAGAGGAGAGGGGGAGGCAGACAGGAAGAGAGAGAGAGAGGGGAGGAGCAAAAGAGAGGAGAGAGGGAGGCAGACAGGAAGAGAGAGAGAGAGGGGAGGAGCAAAAGAGAGGAGAGGGGGAGGCAGACAGGAAGAGAGAGAGAGAGGGGAGGAGCAAAAGAGAGGAGAGGGGGAGGCAGACAGGAAGAGGGAGGGGGAGGAGAAATAAGAAGGGGGGGGGGGAGGAGGAAGTGAGTGACAACAAAAGGTGTCAGATTGCTCCACTACGTCCGTTCCATTCTTGTTTCTCCATTTCATTATCAACGTGGCCCTTCAAGTACATATAGCCATCATCAATCCACAGGAGAAGCACTAAGGAAATTAGCACAGTCAGTCACCATGGTCCCATTTTCTAAACGACTATCCGACTCAGCAAACACCTGAACACCTGCAGAGAGTAATAATAGTCTGGTCTCTCCCACCCTGTGTACGATGAGGTAAGCTGCTTGGAGCAGACCGTCTATGCAGTAGGAAGATAAATAAAAAAGTTGCAGCTAGGCCTGCATGCTAAATAGAGGAGAGGGGAAATGAGAGATGTGTGAGCATTTGAATGTTTGTGCTAGAATGAGGGCTAAGGAGCTCGGGTTCTGAAGGAGAGCTAGCGTAATCCCAGCTCCAACCTACTCTGCCCTCTCCAGATTAGGGTCAGTAATCCAGACCAGAGGACGACCAATCCTCTAATTAACCCCTCATAAAGAATCCCAGTAGAGCTTTCACTCAACCAACACAACACGAGTTCAGTCAGTCTTGACAACCTGAGCTTAGACATTCTAAAAGGAAACTACCATTTTACACAAAGGCATTAAACACTTACAAGGTACAAACTGTGCAAGCCGTGTTTAAACACACAGGACGGCACTAAAAGGCCTATTTAGTGGGAGGACAACTTCACTGCGGTGTGCCTGGGATGATGGGTGTGCAGAACCCATTGCCAGGGGATTGTGTAAAAGCAGGGTGCCATCATGAACTCTAGACCGCACACTGTCTACTGCTCTCTGACACAGCTCTGGGATGAGGTGTTGCAATGCAGGCCAACAGACTGCCCCCAGTCCACCAACCCAACGCTTCCCAGTTCTTGTACACTGGTCTCTAATCTGTATGTGTTTATGTAACACGTCAACTTTGACATTTGCCCCATCTCTCCAACTCACTTACCCCACACCCACATGACACTGTCTAGTAGATCCCCACAGTCCAGTGAATAAATGGAAGACAGAGGCCTAGCTCTCAAGTAAATCACTCTCCTGAATGTGTAAAGGCATTCACAGCCCATGGGTTTATTTACCGGCATTGTAAATAATGTCTGGGGTGTGGTAAATAAAACTGTGAATAAGACGACCATCTTATTGGTTGATGTTCTGGTACCACATACTTCCCAAGTTTCTCAAATTAACATTTCAAAAGTGCTTAAGTGACAGAAACACCTAAATTGACCGGTCTGAGAGGTCTTCGCAACTACTTGTCAATGGGCAGTCTGCCAAACCCTCTACGCTGGTAGAAATATGACATATTCAATATGCAAGCTAGCACATATCGTTAGCTTAATAAAGCAGGTATGGCTTATGTAGCTTGCTCAAGGGCGAAACCCTCATGGTGAGAGGAGGACACAAACCGAGCAGTACCATTTCAAATATTGAAATATGGGAACGTCCAAGCCACCCTTAATCTCTTTTTGATGAGCCGGTGTCCGGCTTGTGTGATGTAACGCAGATATATATTTTCGTATGCCGCATACAACACAAAATTGACATAATTCCAGCCTAGCGGCCGTAATTGAATTCAAACAAACGAGTCTTTCTCGGCACCTTCCCTTGATGTGTGCCAGTATAGCTAGCCAATGCTAGTAGCTTGCTAACTACCTGCCTGGCATTTTAACTAAACGATACACCGCATTAATGACCAGACATGATAGAAACCGCTGCCAGGAACTGTTGAACATAAGGTAGCTACTATACACGTGCGTTACACACACTGCGTCTAACAGCTAGCAAGAGAAACAGCTAGCTGGCTAACAGTTTAGCTTATGTACGTAGACTAAGGAAAAACCAAAACGTAAGGAGTCTTAACACCACGGTACTGTAACCTTGTTAAGCAGGTGGCTTCTACTTTGTCGTCATATACCGTTGGTTAGTAAAGCGTCCTGACCAGTATAACATATACAAGTTAGCTACTGTGTACTTACAATTGTGATATGTCATAGCCTACTCGAGACAAGACATTTCTGATAGATGTTGGTTCTGGGTGAATGGGGGAGGGAGGGTTACACTGTTACTGTATGTCTCGTCGTAGCAAGAGATAGCCGACCTAAAGTGCAGCTTTAGCTAGTGGATGGGAGGGCTGAATTATAAAATAATCCTGCTACAGTTTACATCGGCATTGGGCAACAAAATGCAAGAAAACGAGTTTACCTGTGTGCCAGACCGCTGAATTATTGTATTCGTGTTTAATGGTGGTTATCCACTTAAGTAGGCTACGCCGCTCTTGGTACAGTCAGGGTAGAACTTCCCAGTTATCACGAAACCTGAAAAGGGAGGCAAGATTAGGTCGTCGTTTTTCTGTCGTCTGAGTCTGTCGGAATATAGCTAGTCTAGTCTTTACTGTTAACAGTTAACTTGCGTTGCACCTTCAAAGCATCCGATCTTGAAATGGCTAATCAGTAGTTTGCTCAATGCACCTTAGGAAATGGTAAATAAAGGTCTAAGAATTGCTATTTAAAGGATGTTTGCACTGTCTTCGAAATAATTTGTACATTTTCGTTCGTATTTATAAATGTTTGTGAGTTCATGCAATCCATATTCTCACTCCGGGGTCGGGCAAGCGTACTGTAAATATACGTTTCTGTGCACCAGACTTTACTGCCCCTCCCCCGTACACTGTGACACATTCCAAAGGTCAAAGTCACACGAAAGCTTGAAGGACAGACATGGTAATAACTATAATGCATATCTCTCTGACACAAATGCACACTCAGGAGGTTTGAGTTAATTTTAAACTGTTTTTGAGAAAAGCACACTGAGAATGAGTGGAATGAGTTGAACAGGAAGTATTGTAACATAATCATAAACATTTCATATTTTATTAAATTAGTTAGTTCAATAACTATTTTTCGAATATATTAGGAAACTAAGTTAAAAAGTTTATATATATATATATATATATATATATAAGTTTTTGATGTGTGGTGTAGAGAGTTGGCACTCAAATCATGCATGTTTAATGGCAAAGTATAGTCTACTTCAAAGGCATTCAAAGTTATGATAAGGCTACATAGTACCAAATATATACAGGGGATTGTTAATCAAAATTGATAAGGATGAATATTGTATATTTTCTTTATATAACTTACTTAGCTGAACAGCACAATGAATAATTCCCTGTGGAATTTAAAAGACTCCCTGCCTGTTTGTCCAGCAATGTTTTGTTAACTATCTTTCAGTGCTCTTTATCTATAAGCTCTGTGAGAGCCTTGTTGGTCTTTGGGTTCTAGTGATAGTGAGCTGATAGTGTGACTAATATTAAGCTCTTTGACAGCTTTACATGCGGCGCACTGTGGAGACAGAGGGAACAGCGGAGGTGACCTTGTCCACTGATCGCAGACTGGTTAAAGGTTAATTGCTAAACTGGATTAGGGCTTCTTAAGATCAGGAATCTCAATCTTAGTCCTGAAGAACCATGGTTTGCACAGGTCTTTCTAAGGAAAGACTGCCTCCTGCACTCATGACATAAAATATACTAGGTGAATAGCAGGCATGTGTGTGAGAGGTATGCTGGATGCCCAAGACTCAAGTTAGCAGGACAAACCACATGGTAGAAAACAGTTGCAGTTTAGGTTTTGACCAATAGTAGGTTACACCTACTATTGGCTACGTTAGTGCCTAGCAAGACATGGTACATGACCATTGCCTACTGGATAGGCTATAGGCTACATTATTTTTATACAAATGATCAAATTGTGAAATGCGCAGGGGGTGGTCTTAAATCAGCGGGTCAGTCACGATGTTCTAGACACAACATGCCAACACATTCAGCAATTCTAACTGCAACGAACAGAGCACAACTCGTGTCCCCTCAAACGTAGACACGCAAATTTATCTACGAAATGATTAGCACATGCAAAGCATCCGAAATAATTGGGTCACTATACTATTTAAGTAAGTCAATACTTACTGGTACATGTGAACACATCGTCACAGGATGTCGGTTCAGAAACAGCTATGCTACCTATTCCACTGATGTCTGGCCACCGGCTTAGCCAACGTAAACCTCACCGGGCATTCGTCATTGCATTAGGAGTGCGAGTATGCTAGTTGACGAAGAGCATGGATGGCCTTTATTTTTTACATAAATGTAAAATGCACAAGGATACAACTACCGCGTTGTCTCTGAAATATAATGTGGCGATGTATTGCCTAACGTAGCCTAGCCTACGTAAAAGGCGCAGGTCCAAAAACACGGTATCAGAAGAAAACGGGTAAGTCAACCATTTGGCGTTTTAAATCCATACGCTACTCTCTTCTTGTTCCGTCCGGTTCTCCGCATTGATGTTACTGTACTTGGGTTTTAGATCCTCGCCTTTCGCTGCTACCACCATGGAGGTATTATAGGCTACAACTGAGGTTTCAGTTACGTATACCTCTATACTCTCCTCCCTCTCCCACTTGCGTATGCTGTGTCTCCGTTACGTCCCTACGAGTCCTCCAATCCTGCCTCCCTCCGTCGGCGTCATCAGCATTGCAACAATGAAGGAACGGTCCCAGTCTACTGTTGGCTATAGGGTCTGCCTGACTCATTGGTTTAAAGAATAACTGTTCAAAGAGCACATGTTTAAAAGTGTTAGGGAACTGTCACATTAGAGGACTTAATAAAAGGATTTAACAAGTTTTAATCGGATCCCCAAAAATTACGCAGTTTAACTGCCCTAAAACAACTGATCATTGACCAATCAATTGACCTAATTGACTAGTACTAGTTAGTATTAATATAGTAAACAGTATTTTCATCAATGCCGAGTAAAATTATAGTGCGACCTTGAAAAGCGATTTCCACACCAATCGGTTATTTTTCTGTAATGGTTTGGAATGCTTCAATTGTTCCAATAGCGCGCTCACATCTCTTTAGATGGCATGGAAAATGTTTGCAGTCGCGCGCAGTCAACTCGGTCTTGTGACACTGACCGCGGTTCCCTACGCTACTAGGCCACACTCGTCAGCTGGTACGCCAAGCAGTTGCTGGATTTGGGCCAGGGAATTGGGGGTCAGTGGATAACTGCAATGAGATGAGAAAAGGAAGAAGCCGTTCTCGAATCCGCTTGGTAACTTGATCATAACAGCTGGCTTAGAGGAAGGGAGCGGGGGTGGGCATTCTATCTCGAGACTCTAGCAGCGCTGTAACGGAAAACAGCTGACTACAGCGTCAGACAAAAACCTATGGATTTTTAGTAATGAATTGTATGACTCAATTTGTTCAGAGCTCATAGAAGTACAAATCAGCCTACACCCCCCCCCCCCCCCCCCCTCACACACACACACACACTCAATGTAGGCTAATGTGTGTAATCGAGTGGTTATTACATGCTTTTATTCACGCATATTAAGGTTATAGTCTACCATGAAAGGACAGGCGACTGAGTCGTGATTATTCTGTTATACGGGAGAAAAATACGCTAGTGTTCCGCATGTCATTGAAAATCTCCCAACGACCTTGAATTGAAGGTCATGCACCGGCTCCGCAGACACTGCAATTCAGCGGCACAGCACGATGTTGCAGGCTCCGCATTATCCGTCCCTTGGAAACGAAAGGGAGGAGGTGCAGGGGAGCTGTATGGCTATACATGTATTTTTTTCAGATTTCCAAAACCTGAATATTAATTCGTATGATCCAGTAATAGAATACTGTTATTTAACCAGCTACAGTGTTTTGTAGCTATACTGTTCATGTAGCAACGTAGCTTATTCCATCTCTCTGTCTTTACTGAAGTTATTTATGTATGTAGCCTCTACCCTCTTTGAAGCTTTAATAGAATTGAATGAAATGTCTTGTGCGGAGGAGGGGGGGAGGAGGAGGAGGGGGGGGGGGGGGGGGGTCGGTCTGTGTTGCTCCGGTATCTGACAGGTCATGATCCTGAGACAGGTGTGAACCTAAACAGAAACACCAGCATTACCTAACAAAGCAGTCATTGATGGGTAGTGGGTAATGCACCAATTCACACACAGGTCAATTTTATGTATTTTTTCTCTCAAAACAATTGATAGCCTATTGCTTATTTATGTTTATCTATGTACACATTAAATATCAATGATAGCATTGGTGGAGGATAATTTCAATTTACCCTTTGTAAATTACAATTTTTCAGTGTGCCTTGTCTCAAAGCCTAGACAGAGCTGAATGAATTCAAAATCAATAATAATATATAAAAGGCAAACTTAATGATTATCATCTTTTCCAGCGTTGGGGATCTGCCAAACTGGTTGTAGGCCATGGTGAAGACAACTGCAATTGACATTTTAAAGAGCTTAATGATTTACTGGGGCGCCATCCGCTAATTTTTGACCACAAGACTGTGTAGACAACAACATGAGAACAGGAGACATGATTGAAATGGGGGAAGGGTTGAAAAAGAGGGACTCCGAAGTGCTAAAACTGTTTTAAAAATAGGATGACAGAGAGGAAATGGTCAGCTGGACAGCATTTAGCCTTGAGAAAGCATGCCAATAAAACCAAATACCAAAATAGGCCAACTGACCCCTTTTGAATGTGGAAAATACATACATTCGTTTTACTTACACACATGTAACCGATGCATGCAAGTGCAAGAATGTGTGTGTCACGTGTTTTAGTTATTATTGGGCCATTGTGGAACGGGACACCTGCTTTCACCAGTCATCATTGCACAACGTAGAGATACCGTTGACTTTGAAAGTTCCTTTATTTATTTTAAAACAATGGTAGGCTGTATATCAAAAAACTATTGCCGAGACTTACGGTGCTTGGTCAGCGGTATTTCAAGTACAGCTTACTTTAGTGAAGAAAACACAACACCATTTAATAAATTCAGTGGTCTTACGCCCCCTGGTGGATTCTTGGTTAAAACGTAAAAACGACTCGTGATGACTGCGTGCAGTTTGTCCTTGAATACAAGGTCACACACTGTCCTGCTCAGTATAGGCGGTTGCCTAATTTAGATGGCAGTTATTCTTCTGAAGTCATATTTAAGGTTCCTTTCTAAACTAAATTGTTATCTTTGTTGGTGTTTTTAGCTTTCGCGTTCAATTCCTCAGCGAACATCTCTAGTTTATGTTGTTATATGAAATGACACTGTTTACTGTTGGGGTGTGGTGGATAAGGAAAAGGTGGAATTACACAAAACATACACGACCATCTTTGTGATCTGGGCGTGAAAACATGGAAATATTTTGCAATTCAGAATTACAAGTAACTTTGTTACAGTAGCTTGTGTTATATTTGTCAACTCAGCCAATTATAATTCAAAACTGTACATTAAAAATTATGAATTTTCGCAAATAATAGGGCCATTCCTAATAACCTATACTTTTTCACACTGTTAGACAGTCACAGTACTTAAGTTATCTTGTGTTGGCTTAATTCACGGGTGTGGACTGTTGTAGCTTAACCTGACCTGTTAAAGGCTCAACATGTTTAGTTATGCCCACCATTGTTTCTGCCCTCATGGAGATGTATATAAACCTGCCTCAGATCAGCCCCACATACACACTGGAATCTCCTAGTCAACTAGTCATCTCTTCAGTGCTTCACGCTAAACTGAGGGAACATGGATCATCGTTTTGTCTCGGCTGTTCTGGTGCTTCTTCTGGGCCCCACACAGGTCTCTCTGCAGGAGGACAATGTGGTGGCAGGTGAGTGTTTCCGCGCCAAAATGTTGTTTTGTTTGACAATCAAATTAAATAGTTTTCTGCCAGTGACATGACACATAGCATATGCTTGGGCACCTTAAGTACCTAATTGTATCTTACACATCTGCCTTTCCAGACGTCTCTACACTAATTATTAAGGCAAACAAAGGTAAATATAATATAGACCTATTCCTACATACGCCAACTGAGTAATTTAAATTAAACAAACATATCACATCAAATTCTGATTCGTTCAACTTTCCAACCCAGGGATGAGCCATTTGTTGCTGGAAGGAGATGTAGCATTGCCAACGACTAGAAATGCTATGAAGTGCTTAAGCCGAACATGCAAATGGCCTAAATCTGCATCCGGACTGGTTGAGGTGCCATACAAGATCGACACTGTCTTTCGTATGTAAAAAAGCATTACTATTTACTGTTGCTTGGGATCAGCGTCTGCTAAATGAATACAAATCTGCATACAACACAGAACTAGGCTCTGAAATCTCAGTAGATGCAATGTTATGTGTCACTTAACCATGTTGTCTTCCTTACAGAGAGCAATGACGTAAACACAATAAAAAGGGCCATGAATGGGTTTGCAACTCAAACCTGCATTCGCTTCGTCCCATATGCTGGCCAGAACAACTACCTCGATATTCAGAGTAATGGCGGGTGAGTTCTAACGGGCAAGGCACTTCACCCTACTTGCCTCGGGGGGAATGTCCCTGTACTTACTGTAAGTCGCTCTGGATAAGAGCGTCTGCTAAATGACTAAATGTAATGTAATGTAACCAACCTGTCCAATCAGGGTCTGTAGCAGGGGTGTAGGTTTGGCTGGAATAAGTTAGGGGGGCATAAAAGAGTGACGAATCATATGCAGTGATACTGATTTTAAAAATGAGGTGGACGAATAAGAATCTTCTAAATGTGATTTAGAAGATGCTGAACCTACAGGCATGTTGGAAAGGCCCCTTGTGGAAGCTGACATCCTGTTCTTAAATAGGGGATAAGTGCAGTAGCTCAATGGTGTCCTGTCTCCACACACCTATCTCTTCCCTCCTGCCTCCTATATCCTGTTTCCTGCCTCCTGTCTCATCCCTCCTGTCTCCTGTCTCCTACCTCCTGCCTCCTACCTCCTGCCTCCTACCTCCTCTCTCCTGCCTCCTGCCTCCTGCTTCCTGCCTCCTGCTTCCTATCTCCTATCTCCTATCTCCTCTCTCCTCTCTCCTCCCTCCTCTCTCCTCCCTCCTCTCTCCTCCCTCCTGCTTCCTCACAGATGCTGGTCCGCTATGGGGAAACAGCGAGGGGGGCAGCAGTTGTCCCTGGATACCGGCGGCTGCATCAATAACGGTGTGATTCAGCATGAGCTTCTCCACGCTCTGGGTTTCTACCATGAGCACACCCGCAGCGACAGGGACCAGTACATCATCGTCAACTTTGAGAACGTAAAGTCGGGTGAGTACAGCCACTCTCACTGCCAGACCATGAAGAATCATGGCACAAACACTTAACATTAAGGTTACATTAACTTCCATGTGACTGCATAGGAACACTTTTTTTTTTACTACGGTTATATGAACTACCATGTAGCTATGTAACAGTACAATAACAAAGTTAGCAACCATGTAACCATGTAGTAACCATGTAACCCACACTCCCTGTATCAAGTTTTACTGACTAAACGTCCTTGAATCATCCTTCCAGAGAATACTAAGGATTTCGTGAAGCAAGACACTAATAACCTGAATACTCCGTATGACTACTCCTCTGTCATGCACTATGGAAAGTATGTACCCAATTCTATGCTTTAGTCATGCAAGGCTGTAAACTCACGAGTCACGGTCTCTCGATTACACTGTTTCCCTTATTTGTCCGATTATTTATCAGATTAACATAGAAGATTTATGCAGTTTTATGTATGTGAAGCCCTCTGTGATATCGCTTGTAAAAAGGGTTTTACAATAACAATTTGACTTGATTTTGATTTGATTAACACAGAATTGTTATTTTTTGTTCCTGTCCTCCATGGTAGACACGCCTTCTCTCGGGGAGGGGTTACTATCACCCCCATCCCTGATTCCTCTGTGACCATCGGCCAGAGGGTGGGGATGGGCAAGGTTGACATCCAAAGGGTTAACAAGCTCTATGAATGCCGTGAGTCGAGTTAAATTACGTCATCCTACCCTGACCCATTAAAACCTTTGCTCAGGTAGCCCTGATAGTCCAAAACTAGCTTCAGATTCCTCCATGTTGGGTCATATTTGTGACGTACACCAAAACATATTCCACTGTGATTACCGTCTCACAGAATCCCTTTATGGAAATGACGATACTGTGTTTTCTCATTGCAGGAGTGTGAAGAAGGATGACAGGACCCTAGAAGGTGTCTCTCAAAGGAGTCATAAGTCAAAGAAAATAGTATAAGTGATGGTCCGTCATGCTAGTAGTACTTTACATTTCGTAGATTTTCTGATTGTCTTAACTTTCTGAAAATAAAACTAGAGAAATTACTTTTTTTGTCTAGCATTTGTTTTCATTTGCAGAAATACATGCCTCGATATATTTTCACAAAAAAAGCTTATATTTCTTATAACAGTTAGCAGTGAACTAATGTGATTCTCAATCGAAACAGTTCAAAGTGAAGCATACACACAGAGCAAGCAGACCTACAAACTGTGCCAACCTGGAGTTAGTAACAGACACCGGGGGTTCCACACACTGACAGGAACAAGACTTCTCATCTGATGGAGCCTGAAAGCTTCTCAGAAAGGCACACAGTGGGCACGGATGCATTGCATTAAAGTCCCCATGTCAGAGCATGAATATGAATAAAAAATCAAATGTATAATGATCCCAACATAGAGTGATCATAAAAATGCATTCCATGACATTTTACATGCAAAGTAAATTTGATTTCAGTTGCAGGTATTTACTAAGATCAATTCATCTCCATCTCTGAAGCAGACAGGACAACACGAGCTGTGAAGAAGTCTCACTTGCAACTCCCAGGTCTGTGAACCGTTTAGATTCTTCTGGAGTTGTGCCTTAGTAGCAGGCGTAACGAGCAATGAACCCCTTAACAAACCTTGATTTCCAGTTTTTACACGGATCACGGAGCTCGCCCAGAGGATGTGCTGCTACAAGTGTAGTCCCTGACTGTTGATTGATATTAAGGTGATTCAACCATAAGTTTAAGTCTTTGTCTTCCTCCAGCTATCAAGGCCTTGGTGGAGAAGGTGGTGGATTGGAAGGAGGATTTATATCCCCGTTTGGTTCTTTCTTCCCTGGGTTGGAAGGGCTGGTCTTCGGGCTCTTCTGTGGAAGTGGCCTTCTATGGCGTCTTCTCTTAATCTTCCGAGGGACAGAACCAGGCTGCGCTGGATCCAGCAGGGGATCCAGGTGCAGCTTTCCGCTCAAAGCATCCGAAGACTCGTCGATGAAAGCCAGGTTCTCTCCGAAGTAGTCCAGAGGCTGGCAGTAAAGTTGGTCGGGGAAAAAGTCTTTATCAAGCTCTTGACTTTTCCCCTCAGGCACGCGCTCAGTCTGAGTGACCTCTGAACCCGTCTTGGAGCCGGACTCAGACTCGTTGGAGGAGTAGGAGTACGAGCAGGATGAGGACCCGGATTCTGATGGGCTCGGGGGCAGCTGGCCGTTCTCCATGGCCGTGCCCCCCTCCCCAGGGGCACCTGTGATGGACACGCTCTGACCGCCCCCGTGGCTGCGATTGCGGCCGCCGTGGCGATGCTTCCTCCTGCGCCCCTTGAAGGGGTCGTCCAGTTTTACCGGGATGCGGAAGTCCACAGACATGTTCTGGATGTTCTGGGTCCAGTCGGTGGCGTGAGCACGGCAGCTCCTCCATCTGGGGGTTAGAAACGGGGGAGGGGTAGTTACAGTCAGAGGGGGGGCAGAAGAGGGGGGAGGAGGGGTAGTTACAGACAGAGGGGGGGCAGGAGAGGGGGGAGGAGGGGTAGTTACAGACAGAGGGGGGGCAGGAGAGGGGGGAGGAGGGGTAGTTACAGTCAGAGGGGGGGGCAGGAGAGGGGGGAGGAGGGGTAGTTACAGACAGAGGGGGGGCAGGAAGAGGGGGGAGGAGGGGTAGTTACAGACAGAGGGGGGGGCAGGATAGGAGGGGGGAGGAGGGGTATTGTTACAGCAGAGGGGGGCAAGGAGAGGGGGAGGAGGGGTAAGTTACAGTACAGAGGGGGGCAGAGAGGGGAGGAGGGGTAGTTACAGACAGAGGGGGGGGGCAAGGAGAGGGGGGAGGAGGGGTAGTTACAGACAGAGGGGGGGCAGGAGAGGGGGGAGGAGGGGTAGTTACAGTCAGAGGGGGGGCAGGAGAGGGGGGAGGAGGGTAGTTACAGACAGAGGGGGGGGGCAGGAGAGGGGGGGGAGGAGGGGTAGTTACAGTCAGAGGGGGGGCAGAGAGGGGGGAGGAGGGGTAGTTACAGACAGAGGGGGGGCAGGAGAGGGGGAGAGGGTAGTTACAGACAGAGGGGGGCCAGGAGAGGGGGGAGGAGGGGTTAGTTACAGTCAGAGGGGGGGGGGCAGGACGAGGGGGGGGAGGAGGGGTAGTTACAGTCAGAGGGGGGGCAGGAGATGGGGGGAGGAGGGGTAGTTACAGACAGGAGGGGGGGCAGGAGCGGGGGGAGGAGGGGTAGTACAGTCAGAGGGGGGGCAGGAGAGGGGGGAGGAGGGGTAGTTACAGACAGAGGGGGGGCCATGAGGGTGAGGTAGAGCCGGGGAGAGGAAGGGGGGGGGGCAGGATGAGACGGGATAGGTGGCATTAGAGAGAGGAGGAAAAATGGCTCCCAGGGTGGTTTTAGAGAGGGGGAAGGATGCAGACGAAGAGAGGGCGAGGATGGAGAGTGAGGGAGGGGAGGAGCGGCGGGGAGTGGGAGAGGAAGGAGAGACGAGGCAGGAGGGAGGGGAGGGAGAGGAAGGAGAGGAAGGAGGGTGAGGAGAGGAGGGAGGGAGAGGAAGGAGAGACGAGAGGAGGGAGGGAGAGGGAGGGGAGGGGGGAGAGGAAGAGAGACGAGAGGGAGAGGAGGGATGGGAGGGGGGAGGAGAGGAGGAGGAGATCGAGGATGGAGAGACGAGAGGAGGGAGGGAGAGGATGGGAGACGAGAGGAGGGAGAGGAGGTAGGGGAAGGAGGACAGAGAGAGAAGGCAGGAGAGGAGAGGGGTGATGCCATCCTCTCCTTCTTACCTCAGCCCTGGTCTTCTTGAACAGCACTCGGATCCAGTTCCCAATCATGGTCAGCACCGAAACAAAGTAGGCCAGACCAAGAAGGATCCAGAACCAAACCAGAGGCTTGTACCAGTGGTCACTCCCCCTGTCTCCACTGTCACCTGAACACAGGGAGAGGAGATGTGGTTTGCATAGAGCAGACTGACACTGGTGTAACCCTAACCCTGCTCTGACAAGCCTGCTGGAACACAAAGGAGCAGGTTCTGTTTTAACGACTGAAAGACAAACATGTTCATCAGGAGGTCACTCTTGATCTCATTCATTCGAATTAGCATTTAATTCTAAACCAAAGTGACAAAAGAGTCATACATTACTTAAATACAGTAAGACAACATTTATAATGAATATCATTATTATTGCATCAAATAATAAAATATATATTTTTTTAATGACGTCTATTAATTCACAGGCCTACTGTGGTCAAACAAGAAACAATGATTTGATTCTGCAGCTAACTCAGATGTGCACAGTGCAATTCCACTACTAGAAGAAAACACTAGAAGGTGCTGAAACCTCACAGATGTTCCTGTTACATTCTCTACACAGTCTTCTATCAATTATTCATAAAACATTTTATTAAATAAAAATCACATAAAATCGCATTTTGACTGCATTTTGTATCGAGCGTGGAATCATAAAGCAAAAACAACGGATAACAGATAATGACAAACCGATACCGTCTCCCGGGGCGATGGTAAACATACCTGCCACATAGTCTCCGAAGCCCACCGTAGTCAAGGTGATGACCACAAAGTAGGCGGACTCCAGGAAAGACCACTTCTCAACTTCCTTAAACACCATGATCGGCACGGCAACGAAGATTACGCACCCCAGCAGGATGGACAAGACGGCTGAGATGACCCTCACAATCGTAGGGCTCACCTTCCACCTCTGGGGAACAGGGTGATGGAAGAGGACAGTTGGAGGTAGACAGACAGAGAGAGAGAGATGTTTACGTTTTATTCGTTTAGCAGAAGCTTTTATCCAAAGAGACATGCAAGGAGGGTGGATAGAAATATCAGAATTGCATGGTTCTCTAACAGTGTTCTAATAAGTGACAGAGTCAAGGAAGGGTCTCTATTCATCAGGCACAGTGTAAAATACCACATTTCAGCCACCAAGCACTGTGCTACAATAACAACATCTCAATTATAGTGCAACAGCAACATGTAAACTGTCATTAACTAACATCACATGGTAACAAGCAGAAACACATCAGAGACAGACAGCAAATCCAGCACCAGTTACAGCAGTAAGAGGTCTGACCAGGAAGAGAGTCTCTATTTTGAGCACAGCTTTGCTGAGCCCAGTCCCCAGGTGGTCTCCAACGCCGGCCAGCAGGAAGCCAAAGAGAGGGATCCCCACCAGGGCATAGAAGATGCAGAACAGCTGCCCGCCTTCTGTCTTTGGGGAGATGTTCCCAAAACCTGCCGCAACAAATGTCAAAAACGTCAGTTTTACCGAGGGGGGGGGGGGGAGGTTAATTTCACTCTCACGAGATGGACCTGTAGATCCCTCCTGGTGTTAAAGAAGACTATGAACTGTACTGTGTGAGGACAGTGGGATGTCAAGCATACTTCACACGACATACGACAAACTAGAAGAGCAGAACTGAGAAAGAAAGCATTGATTATATTGATTACATTTGGCTGGAAACTGTAGGAATAAAGGCGAAATGCCGGTAAGATATTATGCTGTAGTCTAGTTTGGATGGATGCAGGGAACCTTCTGGACACACACCGATGGTGGTGATGATGGTACCAGAGAAGAAAAAGGCGCTGGCCAGATCCCATTGGCTGCTGAAGGAAGTCTCATTGGCGCTGGGATCCACGCCTGCACCAATCGCATCGGCCACCTCCTGAGGGGGAAGAAAGAGAGAAAAGAGAGAAAGAGAGAAAGAGAGAGAGAAAAACAGTGTTTGGTGGCTCTGAGAGAGTGAATCTTCTTCCCCGCTGTGTGTGACCTCTCATCATGTTGTGTGTGTGTATAGTGCAGGTGTAGGCCCATAAACCATGGATTGTAGGCCTCTGCATGGGTAACCAAGGCGACCAGGTTGATCTCCAGGCGTAGCCAGGTGCCCAGAGTGTTCCACAGGTGAGGCCAGGCGAGCGTACCTCTATGAGGGCCTGCAGGATGTCGGGGCTGACGCAGGTGTAGTTCTCCAGGAAGGCGCGTCGCGTGTCGTGCAGCTGCCATGTGCTGGCCCTCCTCGCGGGGGAGCTCCAGGTTGCGGAACACCACGGCCCCCAGGATCAGGTAGAGCAGCACCCCGGTCAGGATGCCCAGGAGGGTGGAGCAGCGCATGGCTGACCCTCCGCTCAGGGATAGGACTGAAACTGCAGGCCTCCTCCCCCCACTCTCAGAGCCCCCACGCTCCGGACCCCAGCTGTGGAGGCAGCAGCTGTGCCTCATCAGACAGCCTGGGTGAAACGCTGACCTTTAACTGCAACAATTACTGTTCAGGGTCAGGGTGAGCCCAGGGCCACCTCCACCCAAACACGGACTGACACAAGCAATTACTTTTTCTTCCCCCCGCCTCCTAACCACCAGCCCCTATGAAAGATTTCCTGGCTCCACCACTCACCACCACTTCAGTTCATTTCTGTGACGTTTACCTCTCTCTCTCTCCCCCTTCTTCCCCTCTCCTCCTCCTCCGAGCCCTCTTCTCCCGGTGGCTGAGTATGGAGTCTTTGGACCCGTAGCTATGAGGCAGCCCCTCCTCACCGTCTGAAGGGGGCGACACTGAGCAGGAGAGCAGAGGGAGGTGGACAAGAAGAAGAAAGCGGTTTCGCCATCAGGAAGGAGAGCGGAGCATTGTCTGAGCATGTTCGTGAGCATATCATCTTTTTTCATGTGTACACGAAAACACTGACCACACTGTTTGTAAACATTGTATTATGTGTGGGATCAATCCCTCAACGGATACACGAGAGATTCAAGTGTGACTTCTTGTCTGTGGCAGGGAAGGGTTGCATAGAGAGCCTGGGGTGTGGAACATGGAAAATAGCTGGTGTATTGACAGGTCTTATGGAAATCACTTTGTTGTAGACCAAACGTCCCCTCTGTCAAAGCAGAAGGAAGCAAAGAGAGGTAATGCCGGTGGATATAGAAAAACTAAAAAATCTACAACCGCATGTCTGTGTGTCTGTGTTTCGTGTGTGTCTGTGTATGTGAGTTAACTGTTAAGGGCCTTAAAGCATGTTATTTCACAGTACGCCCTGTCGTACTACAAGATACTCTGCAGTATTTGCAGGCTGTGTTAAGAACTAATGGCCATAAATTTGGTTCCACGACAGAGCTGAATTACGTTTTCAGTGGGAAGGTTTTCTCCAGCCACCAAAGTGTAAGTAATTAGGTAATCCAGTCATTGATACAGCCACATATTTCAAGTTGAAGCATTAAAAGCCCTGGGGACACAATCAATGGCTCGACAAGTCAATCAATGAACCTGTTATTGAAATATCTGTAATGTATTGCTTCCGTCTGTGATTTTGTATAAAGCACTTTGAACTTGGACTGGAATGATATTTGGTTGAGTCTATGTGTGTCTTTGCCAGTGTAACTTTCGCCCGTGCAGTCTTTCAGTCAGCA
The DNA here is from genome assembly GCA_023658055.1 of Thaleichthys pacificus. Taxonomy (NCBI): domain Eukaryota; kingdom Metazoa; phylum Chordata; class Actinopteri; order Osmeriformes; family Osmeridae; genus Thaleichthys; species Thaleichthys pacificus. Next base: position 10,764,733 of record CM042858.1, read on the forward strand.
GATCCTCTGGCCCTAGTTCAAATCGAGACCAATAAACTGTCACACAGCCGGAGTGAAATACACCATCCCAAGCAACTCTGAGACCACCTCAGGATACATCAACTGAATGACTCCAAATTTCCACACAATTTGAATGTGCCAGTCTCAGGCACAACATTTTTTTTGTTGTAAATTCCTGTTTTACATTTCCATTTGCACACAGGACTAATGCTCTTACTATACATACTGTATTAATATCAACATGCACGTTTTTAGTTGAGGCGTGGTGAATGCTGCATATCTGACGGTCTACAGCACAAAATACAACAGACACATCTGACATGACATGAAACCAGTGTTAATATCCACAGTGGACACATTCTACAAGAATCTGCTGCATCCAATAACCATAACAATGTTTATTCCCATTTTATAGCATATGGTAGCTCCCTGCTGACTCTTGAGAAGCACACTGCATGAGGCTGAATAAAAACACTACAAAAGCACTATGAAAGCAGAATGAAAGCAGGATGATAGCAGAATGAAAGCAGGATGATAGCAGGATGATAGCAGAATGATAGCAGGATGATAGCAGAATGAAAGCAGGATGATAGCAGGATGAAAGCAGGATGATAGCAGGATGATAGCAGAATGAAAGCAGGATGATAGCAGAATGAAAGCAGGATGATAGCAGAATGAAAGCAGGATGATAGCAGGATGATAGCAGGGCACCATGCAGGATCCAACACACAACCAGGGAGGTGTCTTACCTCAAAATTAAGGATCCTATCAACGTACTGATGGGCTGCTGTGTGGAGTGTTGGCTCTAAAACTCAGACAGATGCTGGGTTAAACCGGTGTGTGTGTGTGAGACGGTGAGGGGGAGAGGCTGTTGCTGAATGCCCAGAGCCAAAAAGATCCTCCATCAAACTGGCTCACAGGCAGAGAAGAGGTGGAGAGAGAGAGGGAGGGAGAGGAGGGAGAGAAATGTATGTGTCAGAGAGAGAACGAGATAGAGAGAGAGAGCAACAGAGAGAGAGAGAGAGTAGAGAGAGAGAGAGAGAGAGGGAGAGAATAAAGAGAGATCAGGGAGAGAAATGTATGTGTCAGAGATAGAACGAGATAGAGAGCAACAGAGGAGAGAGAGAGAGAGAGAAAGAGAGAAATAAGAGAGATGATGGAGAGAAATGTATGTGTCAGAGATAAGGACCCAGGATGCGAAGGGCGAGGGTCAATGCAGATACTTTCAGCTGAAACAAGCTTGCCGCTTAGTTTCTGTTCCAAGTTGGACAGTTTTGTGCATTGACAACTTTGTTGCATTTTAACACTGGAGCACACAGAAAAAGAGTAAGGATTGGATGATATTGGAAATTTACTTTCATTGTGTCTTCAGGGTTTTTCACATGGTTCCAGCGCAAATCTACATACCCAAGGTTCAGACCTTGGTGAGCATTTCTTTAATTAGTGCCCTGGTCCAAATATTAATTATGATAAAAGGTCCTACAGTTAGGATTTACATCTGTGGTTGGACTTTGTTAAACTCAGAAGCTGGTTACAGGCCTACATGCTTAATCCTCATGACCACAGGCAGTTAGAACAGGGGAACTACAGATGGAAGCGTGAATAACCAAGTTCCACAAATCAGACAGTAAGATCTACAGGCTCAAGTCAAAAGATGATATAAAAGAATAAACAATATCTGATATCTTCTCTTGGCATTAAACCTCTCAATATTTGTGGTTACTTTACATTGACTTGGATATTGGCAGTTAATGCACTCCCTCTCCTGCTCTCCTCCTCATCTCCTCTCCAGGCAGGCAGGACCAGAGAAAGATCTTCTCTGGGTTCTGTTGGTCTGATGGTGTAACTCTGCAGCTCCTGCAGGAACCTGCTGTGTGCCATGCCTCTCTCTCTCTCCTCCCACCTGGGCGAGTGCCAGTCTGTTTATCCTTACAGACCACTAAAATGGAGGTCGAAATAGATTGGGGATGTAGATGAAGCCAAGCAGTATAATATAGTATACGTGTTAAATGTAGGTGCATGTTCAGGCAATCCTTCTCTATCTACGTTGCTTTGGGTTTTATTGAACGCAGTTTCCAGCGCAGCAGCACACGTAATAAAAGTTACATGATTAATTAATAAACTTAGTGTTTCAAAATGGCATCTCCACTGATAAAAAGAAAAGAAAAAAAGCCACACATGTAACTGGATTTTAGATGCATAAACGGTGATATATTATTCATGAGAAACTCATACTGTTATGCTGAGAAAGCAAAAAACAAGAATACCTTTGAGAAGCAATCTGACAACCGTTAACACAGTAAGATGTCTCTGGACAACACTGGGACGCTGAGGAGAGGAGGAGCAGCTTGGAGAACCAGGAGAAGCCTCAAACACTCTCCTCCAAAGACCCAAGAGACCTTCTTTGTCAGAAGATCTTGCTCCCATCTCTAAGATTAAAAAGCTCCGCATGCAATTAACTTATGTAGCTTGATGCTGCAAAGTCTGGGCAGACTTCCCTTGCCTGTCAGGTGGTATGATTTATCACAGTCTACTACTCAGTTTAACAAGGCCTTGACAGGAAAGCAACAAAGTTTCCATCTCTCTTTCTCTCCCTGGCCAGCTCAGCTTCCCGGGCAAGTCTCCATGTGCATCCTACCGCTTCATCAGTACAGTTATTTAATTGATTCATGAATTGTATCGCAAAGAAAACGACATCAATAGTTATTGCTTTGTCATTGGCTGTGAGTAACTCATCAACATGAACGAGGATTTAAAGTTGTAAGTTCGTAAGGTTACTTTCGATTTGCGGTAATCTCGTGGAGAACTTTTGCATCTGACAGGAATTCAAAAGGAGCTGAGGATAATATGGGACATATTGGATTTTGATAAATAAATCCACCAAATTAAACTCTTAGGTACACTTAGCTCCATCAATTCAATCTCTGTGAGAGCCTGCTGCCTCCCTTTGGGCACAAAATCTGAACTGAATCCAAATGCTATGAAACAGGAGTCGTATTGGCTTGGACTCAGTAAATCAAGCCACAGGTCTGAAGCAGATGGGAGGAGGGAAGGAGTAGAAGACTGGGAGGGGGGGGGGAGATGGAGTAGGCGTGAGAATAATCCGAGAAGTATATGAAGGTACAACACGCATGAAAGCTCAGATGAATAAATAAAAAGAAAGTGAAAAAGACGGATTTTCATCATAGAGGGGTGAGCAAGATGTAATCATGACGCAGGTCGCGGAGCCACCCTGTTGGTGAGGGCACACATGCACACCTATCTGAGCGCCCCCGGAGGACCGCTTCTCTCCCTGGCGGTGGTGTAGTGCTCCTGTAGCTCTTCATACTTCTAAATGTGATCTCTGGTGCTGGGGATACAATAACACAAAATCAAACACAACACGAGGAGGAGGAAAGAGAGAGATTTTTCAACTCTCTCATATTAAGTTTTCTGATGACATTGTGAGCCCACTATAGATGATTTCACATTCTTGTCTATTTCTCTGAGTAAACAGTTCCTCACTTGTGTTTACTTCAAGGTGCTGTATATCTCCTGTGTGGTTCTTACTCACTGCTCAGACCTGTGGCTTGATTTACTGAGTCCAAGCAATACGACTCCTGTTTCATAGCATTTGGATTCAGTTCAGATTTTGTGCCCAAAGGGAGGCGCAGGCTCTCACAGAGATTGAATTGATGGAGCTAAGTGTACCTAAGAGTTTAATTTGGTGGATTTATTTATCAAAATCCAATATGTCCCATATTATCCTCAGCTCCTTTTGAATTCCTGTCAGATGCAAAAGTTCTCCACGAGATTACCGCAAATCGAAAGTAACCTTACTAACTTACAACTTTAAATCCTCGTTCATGTTGATGAGTTACTCACAGCCAATGACAAAGCAATAACTATTGATGTCGTTTTCTTTGCGATACAATTCATGAATCAATTAAATAACTGTACTGATGAAGCGGTAGGATGCACATGGAGACTTGCCCGGGAAGCTGAGCTGGCAGGGAGAGAAAGAGAGATGGAAACTTGTTGCTTTCCTGTCAAGGCCTTGTTAAACTGAGTAGTAGACTGTGATAAATCATACCACCTGACAGGCAAGGGAAGTCTGCCAGACTTTGCAGCATCAAGCTACATAAGTTAATTGCATGCGGAGCTTTTTAATCTTAGAGATGGGAGCAAGATCTTCTGACAAAGAAGGTCTCTTGGGTCTTTGGAGGAGAGTGTTTGAGGCTTCTCCTGGTTCTCCAAGCTGCTCCTCCTCTCCTCAGCGTCCCAGTGTTGTCCAGAGACATCTTACTGTGTTAACGGTTGTCAGATTGCTTCTCAAAGGTATTCTTGTTTTTTGCTTTCTCAGCATAACAGTATGAGTTTCTCATGAATAATATATCACCGTTTATGCATCTAAAATCCAGTTACATGTGTGGCTTTTTTTCTTTTCTTTTTATCAGTGGAGATGCCATTTTGAAACACTAAGTTTATTAATTAATCATGTAACTTTTATTACGTGTGCTGCTGCGCTGGAAACTGCGTTCAATAAAACCCAAAGCAACGTAGATAGAGAAGGATTGCCTGAACATGCACCTACATTTAACACGTATACTATATTATACTGCTTGGCTTCATCTACATCCCCAATCTATTTCGACCTCCATTTTAGTGGTCTGTAAGGATAAACAGACTGGCACTCGCCCAGGTGGGAGGAGAGAGAGAGAGGCATTGCACACAGCAGGTTCCTGCAGGAGCTGCAGAGTTACACCATCAGACCAACAGAACCCAGAGAAGATCTTTCACTGGTCCTGCCTGCATGGAGAGGAGATGAGGAGGAGAGCAGGAGAGGGAGTGCATTAACTGCCGAATATCCAAGTCAATGTAAAGTAACCACAAATATTGAGAGGTTTAATGCCAAGAGAAGATATCAGATATTGTTTATTCTTTTATATCATCTTTTGACTTGAAGCCTGTAGATCTTACTGTCTGATTTGTGGAACTTGGTTATTCACGCTTCCATCTGTAGTTCCACCTGTTCTAACTGCCTGTGGTCAGAGGATTAAGCATGTAGGCCTGTAACCAGCTTCTGAGTTTAACAAAGTCCAACCACAGATGTAAATCCTAACTGTAGGACCTTTGAATCATAATTAATATGTGGACCAGGGCACTAATTAAAGAAATGATTCACCAAGGTCTGAACCTTGGGTATGTAGATTTGGCGCTGGAACCATGTTGAAAAACCCTGAAGACACAATGAAAGTAAATTTCCAATATCATCCATCCTTACTCTTTTTCTGTGTGCTCCAGTTTAAAATGCAACAAAGTTGTCAAATGCAACAAAACTGTCCAACTTGGAACAGAACTAAAGCGGCAAGCTTGTTTCAGCTGAAAGTATCTGCATTGACCCCTCCCTTCGCATCTGGGTCCTTATCTCTGACACATACATTTCTCTCCCTCATCTCGCTTTATTTCTCTCTTCTCTCTCTCTCTCTCTCTCTGTTGCTCTCTATCTCGTTCTCTCTCTGACACATACATTTCTCTCCTGATCTCTCTTTATTTCTCTCCCTCTCTCTCTCTCTCTCTCTCTCTCTCTCTCTCTCTCTGTTGCTCTCTCCTCTCTATCTCGTTCTCTCTCTGACACATACATTTTCTCTCCCTCCTCTCCCTCCTCTCTCTCTCCACCTCTTTCTGCCTGTTGAGCCAGTTTGATGGAGGATCTTTTGGCTTCTTGGGCATTCAGCAACAGCCTCTCCCCCTCACGCTCACACACACACACCGGTTAACCCAGCATCTGTCTGAGTTTTAGAGCCAAACACTCCACACAGCAGCCCATCAGTACGTTGATAGGATCCTTAATTTTGAGGTAAGACACCTCCCTGGTTTGTGTGTTGGATCCTGCATGGTGCCCTGCTATCATCCTGCTATCATCCTGCTTTCATTCTGCTATCATCCTGCTTATCATTCTGCTATCATCCTGCTTTCATTCTGCTATCATCCTGCTATCATCCTGCTTTCATCCTGCTATCATCCTGCTTTCATTCTGCTATCATCCTGCTATCAATTCTGCTATCATCTGCTATCATCCTGCTTTCATTCTTGCTATCATCCTGCTTTCATTCTGCTTTCATAGTGCTTTTGTAGTGTTTTTATTCAGGCCTCATGCAGTGTGCTTCTCAAGAGTCAGCAGGGAGCTACCATATGCTATAAAATGGGAATAAAACATTGTTATGGTTATTGGATGCAGCAGATTCTTGTAGAATGTGTCCACTGTGGATATTACACTGGTTTCATGTCATGTCAGATGTGTCTGTTGTATTTTGTGCTGTAGACCGTCAGATATGCAGCATTCACCACGCCTCAACTAAAAACGTGCATGTTGATATTAATACAGTATGTATAGTAAGAAGCATTAGTCTGTGTGCAAATGGAAATGTAAAACAGGAATATTACAACAAAAAAATGTTGTGCTGAGACTGGCACATTCAAATGTGTGGAAATTTGGAGTCATTCAGTTGAATGTATCCTGAGGTGGTCTCAGAGTTTGCTTGGGATGGTGTATTTCACTCCGGCTGTGTGACAGGTTATTGGTCTCGATTTGAACTAGGGCCAGAGGATCTGCTGACTGAAAGACTGCACGGGGGCGAAAGTTACACTGGCAAAGAGCACACATAGACTCAAACCAATATCATTCCAGTCCAAGTTCAAAGTGCTTTATACAAAATCACAGACGGAAGCAATACATTACAGATATTTCAATAACAGGTCATTGATTGACTGTCGAGCCATTGATTGTGTCCCAGGGGCTTTTAATGCTTCAACTTGAAATATGTGGCTGTATCAATGACTGGATTACCTAATTACTTACACTTTGGTGGCTGGGAGAAACCTTCCCACTGAAAACGTAATTCAGCTCTGTCGTGGAACCAAATTTATGGGCCATTAGTTCTTAACACAGCCTGCAAATACTGCAGAGTATCTTGTAGTACGACAGGGCGTACTGTGAAATAACATGCTTTAAGGCCCTTAGACAGTTACTCACATACACAGACACACACGAACACAGACACACATACATGCGGTTGTAGATTTTTTAGTTTTTCTATATCCACCGGCATTACCTCTCTTTGCTTCCTTCTGCTTTGACAGAGGGGACGTTTGGTCTACAACAAAGTGATTTCCATAAGACCTGTCAATACACCAGCTATTTTCCATGTTCCACACCCCAGGCTCTCTATGCAACCCTTCCCTGCCACAGACAAGAAGTCACACTTGAATCTCTCGTGTATCCGTTGAGGGATTGATCCCACACATAATACAATGTTTACAACAGTGTGGTCAGTGTTTTCGTGTACACATGAAAAAAGATGATATGCTCACGAACATGCTCAGACAATGCTCCGCTCTCCTTCCTGATGCGAAACCGCTTTCTTCTTCTTGTCCACCTCCCTCTGCTCTCCTGCTCAGTGTCGCCCCACTTCAGACGGTGAGGAGGGGCTGCCTCATAGCTACGGGTCCAAAGACTCCATACTCAGCCACCGGGAGAAGAGGGCTCGGAGGAGGAGGAGAGGGGAAAGAAGGGGGAGAGAGAGAGAGGTAAACGTCACAGAAATGAACTGAAGTGGTGGTGAGTGGTGGAGCCAGGAAATCTTTCATAGGGGCTGGTGGTTAGGAGGCGGGGGGGAAGAAAAAGTAATTGCTTGTGTCAGTCAGTGTTTGGGTGGAGGGGGCCCTGGCTCACCCTGACCCTGAACAGTAATTGTTGCAGTTAAAGGTCAGCGTTTCACCCAGGCTGTCTGATGAGCACGCTGCTGCCTCCACAGCTGTGGTCCGGAGCGGGGGGGCTCTGAGAGTGGGGGGAGGAGGCCTGCAGTTTTCAGTCCTATCCCTGAGCGGAGGGTCAGCCATGCGCTGCTCCACCCTCCTGGGGCATCCTGACCGGGGTGCTGCTCTACCTGATCCTGGGGGCCGTGGTGTTCCGCAACCTGGAGCTCCCCCGCGAGGAGGGCCAGCACATGCAGCTGCACGACACGCGACGCGCCTTCCTGGAGAACTACACCTGCGTCAGCCCCGACATCCTGCAGGCCCTCATAGAAGGTACGCTCGCCTGGCCTCACCTGTGGAACACTCTGGGCACCTGGCTACGCCTGGAGATCAACCTGGTCGCCTTGGTTACCCATGCAGAGGCCTACAATCATGGTTTATGGGCCTACACCTGCACTATACACACAACACAACCATGATGAGAGGTCACACACAGCGGGGAAGAAGATTCACTCTCTCAGAGCCACCAAACACTGTTTTCTCTCTCTCTTCTCTCTTTCTCTCTTTTCTCTCTTTCTCCCCCTCAGGAGGTGGCCGATGCGATTGGTGACAGGGCGTGGATCCCAGCGCCAATGAGACTTCCTTCAGCAGCCATGGGATCTGGCCAGCGCCTTTTTCTTCTCTGGTACCATCATCACCACCATCGGTGTGTGTCCAGAGGTTCCCTGCATCCATCCAAACTAGACTACAGCATAATATCTTACGCGGCATTTCGCCTTTATTCCTACAGTTTCCAGACAAATGTAATCAATATAATCAATGCTTTCTTTCTCAGTTCTGCTCTTCTAGTTTGTTCGTATGTCGTGTGAAGTATGCTTGACATCCACTGTCCTCACACAGTACAGTTCATAGTCTTCTTAACACCAGGAGGGATCTACAGGTCCCATCTCGTGAGAGTGAAATTAACCTCCCCCCCCCCCCCTCGGTAAAACTGACGTTTTGACATTTGTTGCGGCAGGTTTTGGGAACATCTCCCCAAAGACAGAAGGCGGGCAGCTGTTACTGCATCTTCTATGCCCTGGTGGGGATCCCTCTCTTTGGCTTCCTGCTGGCCGGCGTTGGAGACCACCTGGGGACTGGGCTCAGCAAAGCTGTGCTCAAAATAGAGACTCTCTTCCTGGTCAGACCTCTTACTGCTGTAACTGGTGCTGGATTTGCTGTCTGTCTCTGATGTGTTTCTGCTTGTTACCATGTGATGTTAGTTAAATGACAGTTTACATGTTGCTGTTGCACTATAATTGAGATGTTGTTATTGTAGCACAGTGCTTGGTGGCTGAAATGTGGTTATTTTACACTGTGCCTGATGAATAGAGACCCTTCCTTGACTCTGTCACTTATTAGAACACTGTTAGAGAACCATGCAATTCTGATATTTCTATCCACCCTCCTTGCATGTCTCTTTGGATAAAAGCTTCTGCTAAACGAATAAAACGTAAACATCTCTCTCTCTCTGTCTGTCTACCTCCAACTGTCCTCTTCCATCACCCTGTTCCCCAGAGGTGGAAGGTGAGCCCTACGATTGTGAGGGTCATCTCAGCCGTCTTGTCCATCCTGCTGGGGTGCGTAATCTTCGTTGCCGTGGCCGATCATGGTGTTTAAGGAAGTTGAGAAGTGGTCTTTCCTGGAGTCCGCCTACTTTGTGGTCATCACCTGACTACGGTGGGCTTCGGAGACTATGTGGCAGGTATGTTTACCCATCGCCCCGGGAGACGGTATCGGGTTTGTCATTATCTGTTATCCGTTGTTTTTGCTTTATGATTCCACGCTCGATACAAAAATGCAGTCAAAATGCAATTTTATGTGATTTTTATTTAATAAAATGTTTTATGATAATTGATAGAAGACTGTGTAGAGAATGTAACAGGAACATCTGTGAGGTTTCAGCACCTTCTAGTGTTTTCTTCTAGTAGTGGAATTGCACTGTGCACATCTGAGTTAGCTGCAGAATCAAATCATTGTTTCTTGTTTGACCACAGTAGGCCTGTGAATTAATAGACGTCATTAAAAAAATATATATTTTATTATTTGATGCAATAATAATGATATTCAATTATAAATGTTGTCTTACTGTATTTAAGTAAATGTATGACTCTTTTGTCACTTTGGTTTAGAATTAAATGCTAATTCGAATGAATGAGATCAAGAGTGACCTCCTGATGAACATGTTTTGTCTTTCAGTCGTTAAAACAGAACCTGCTCCTTGTGTTCCAGCAGGCTTGTCAGAGCAGGGTTAGGGGTTACACCATGTCAGTCTGCTCTATGCAAACCCAATCTCCTCTCCCTGTGTTCAGGTGACAGTGGAGACAGGGGGAGTGACCAACTGGTACAAGCCTTCTGGTTTGGTTCTGGATCCTTCTTGGTCTGGCCTACTTTGTTTCGGTGCTGACCATGATTGGGAACTGGATCCGAGTGCTGTTCAAGAAGACCAGGGCTGAGGTAAGAAGGAGAGGATGGCATCACCCCTCTCCTCTCCTGCCTTCTCTCTCGTCCTCCTTCCCCTACCTCCTCTCCCTCCTCTCGTCTCTCCTATCCTCCTCCCTCCCTCCTCCTCTCCTCCCCTCCCTCCCCTCCCTCCTCTCCCTCTCGTCTCCCTCTCTTCCTCTCCTCTCCTCCCTCCCCTCCCTCCCCTCCCTCCTCTCGTCTCTCCTTCCTCTCCCTCCCTCCTCTCCTCCCCTCCTTCCTCTCCTCTCCTCTCCCATCCCCTCCTCCTCTCGTCTCTCCTTCCTCTCCCTCCCTCCTCTCCTCCCCTCCCTCCTCTCCCTCCTCTCCCTCTCGTCTCTCCTTCCCCTCTCTAACCACCCCTGCACCTTTCGTCTCCTCTCTCTAACTGCCACCATCCCCTCTCTCCTGCCCCCCCCCCTTCCGGCTCTACCCCTCCCCCTCCATGCCCCCCTCTGTCTGTAACTACCCCTCCTCCCCCCTCTTCTGCCCCCCTCTGCTGTAAACTACCCCTCCTCCCCCTCTCCTGCCCCCCCTCTGTCTGTAACTACCCCTTCCTCCCCCCTCTTCTGCCCCCCTCTGACTGTAACTACCCTCCTCCCCCTTCTCCTGCCCCCCTCTGTACTGTAACTACCCCTCCTCCCCCTTCTCCTGCCCCCCTCTGTCTGTAACTACCCCTCCTCCCCCTCTCTGGCCCCCCCTCTGACGGTAACTACCCCTCCTCCCCCCTCTTCCTGCCCCCCCTCTGTCTGTAACTACCCTCCTCCCCCCCTTCTCTCTGCCCCCCCTCTGACTGTAACTACCCCTCCTCCCCCCTCTCCTGCCCCCCTCTGTCTGTAACTACCCCTCCTCCCCCCTCTCCTGCCCCCCCTCTGTCTGTAACTACCCCTCCTCCCCCCTCTCCTGCCCCCCCTCTGTCTGTAACTACCCCTCCTCCCCCTCTCCTGCCCCCCCTCTGTCTGTAACTACCCCTCCTCCCCCTCTCCTGCCCCCCCTCTGTCTGTAACTACCCCTCCTCCCCCCTCTCCTGCCCCCCCTCTGACTGTAACTACCCCTCCTCCCCCCTCTCCTGCCCCCCCTCTGTCTGTAACTACCCCTCCTCCCCCCTCTCCTGCCCCCCCTCTGACTGTAACTACCCCTCCTCCCCCCTCTTCTGCCCCCCCTCTGACTGTAACTACCCCTCCCCCGTTTCTAACCCCCAGATGGAGGAGCTGCGTGCTCACGCCACCGACTGGACCCAGAACATCCAGAACATGTCTGTGGACTTCCGCATCCCGGTAAAACTGGACGACCCCTTCAAGGGGCGCAGGAGGAAGCATCGCCACGGCGGCCGCAATCGCAGCCACGGGGGCGGTCAGAGCGTGTCCATCACAGGTGCCCCTGGGGAGGGGGGCACGGCCATGGAGAACGGCCAGCTGCCCCCGAGCCCATCAGAATCCGGGTCCTCATCCTGCTCGTACTCCTACTCCTCCAACGAGTCTGAGTCCGGCTCCAAGACGGGTTCAGAGGTCACTCAGACTGAGCGCGTGCCTGAGGGGAAAAGTCAAGAGCTTGATAAAGACTTTTTCCCCGACCAACTTTACTGCCAGCCTCTGGACTACTTCGGAGAGAACCTGGCTTTCATCGACGAGTCTTCGGATGCTTTGAGCGGAAAGCTGCACCTGGATCCCCTGCTGGATCCAGCGCAGCCTGGTTCTGTCCCTCGGAAGATTAAGAGAAGACGCCATAGAAGGCCACTTCCACAGAAGAGCCCGAAGACCAGCCCTTCCAACCCAGGGAAGAAAGAACCAAACGGGGATATAAATCCTCCTTCCAATCCACCACCTTCTCCACCAAGGCCTTGATAGCTGGAGGAAGACAAAGACTTAAACTTATGGTTGAATCACCTTAATATCAATCAACAGTCAGGGACTACACTTGTAGCAGCACATCCTCTGGGCGAGCTCCGTGATCCGTGTAAAAACTGGAAATCAAGGTTTGTTAAGGGGTTCATTGCTCGTTACGCCTGCTACTAAGGCACAACTCCAGAAGAATCTAAACGGTTCACAGACCTGGGAGTTGCAAGTGAGACTTCTTCACAGCTCGTGTTGTCCTGTCTGCTTCAGAGATGGAGATGAATTGATCTTAGTAAATACCTGCAACTGAAATCAAATTTACTTTGCATGTAAAATGTCATGGAATGCATTTTTATGATCACTCTATGTTGGGATCATTATACATTTGATTTTTTATTCATATTCATGCTCTGACATGGGGACTTTAATGCAATGCATCCGTGCCCACTGTGTGCCTTTCTGAGAAGCTTTCAGGCTCCATCAGATGAGAAGTCTTGTTCCTGTCAGTGTGTGGAACCCCCGGTGTCTGTTACTAACTCCAGGTTGGCACAGTTTGTAGGTCTGCTTGCTCTGTGTGTATGCTTCACTTTGAACTGTTTCGATTGAGAATCACATTAGTTCACTGCTAACTGTTATAAGAAATATAAGCTTTTTTTGTGAAAATATATCGAGGCATGTATTTCTGCAAATGAAAACAAATGCTAGACAAAAAAAGTAATTTCTCTAGTTTTATTTTCAGAAAGTTAAGACAATCAGAAAATCTACGAAATGTAAAGTACTACTAGCATGACGGACCATCACTTATACTATTTTCTTTGACTTATGACTCCTTTGAGAGACACCTTCTAGGGTCCTGTCATCCTTCTTCACACTCCTGCAATGAGAAAACACAGTATCGTCATTTCCATAAAGGGATTCTGTGAGACGGTAATCACAGTGGAATATGTTTTGGTGTACGTCACAAATATGACCCAACATGGAGGAATCTGAAGCTAGTTTTGGACTATCAGGGCTACCTGAGCAAAGGTTTTAATGGGTCAGGGTAGGATGACGTAATTTAACTCGACTCACGGCATTCATAGAGCTTGTTAACCCTTTGGATGTCAACCTTGCCCATCCCCACCCTCTGGCCGATGGTCACAGAGGAATCAGGGATGGGGGTGATAGTAACCCCTCCCCGAGAGAAGGCGTGTCTACCATGGAGGACAGGAACAAAAAATAACAATTCTGTGTTAATCAAATCAAAATCAAGTCAAATTGTTATTGTAAAACCCTTTTTACAAGCGATATCACAGAGGGCTTCACATACATAAAACTGCATAAATCTTCTATGTTAATCTGATAAATAATCGGACAAATAAGGGAAACAGTGTAATCGAGAGACCGTGACTCGTGAGTTTACAGCCTTGCATGACTAAAGCATAGAATTGGGTACATACTTTCCATAGTGCATGACAGAGGAGTAGTCATACGGAGTATTCAGGTTATTAGTGTCTTGCTTCACGAAATCCTTAGTATTCTCTGGAAGGATGATTCAAGGACGTTTAGTCAGTAAAACTTGATACAGGGAGTGTGGGTTACATGGTTACTACATGGTTACATGGTTGCTAACTTTGTTATTGTACTGTTACATAGCTACATGGTAGTTCATATAACCGTAGTAAAAAAAAAGTGTTCCTATGCAGTCACATGGAAGTTAATGTAACCTTAATGTTAAGTGTTTGTGCCATGATTCTTCATGGTCTGGCAGTGAGAGTGGCTGTACTCACCCGACTTTACGTTCTCAAAGTTGACGATGATGTACTGGTCCCTGTCGCTGCGGGTGTGCTCATGGTAGAAACCCAGAGCGTGGAGAAGCTCATGCTGAATCACACCGTTATTGATGCAGCCGCCGGTATCCAGGGACAACTGCTGCCCCCCTCGCTGTTTCCCCATAGCGGACCAGCATCTGTGAGGAAGCAGGAGGGAGGAGAGAGGAGGGAGGAGAGAGGAGGGAGGAGAGAGGAGAGAGGAGATAGGAGATAGGAGATAGGAAGCAGGAGGCAGGAAGCAGGAGGCAGGAGGCAGGAGAGAGGAGGTAGGAGGCAGGAGGTAGGAGGCAGGAGGTAGGAGACAGGAGACAGGAGGGATGAGACAGGAGGCAGGAAACAGGATATAGGAGGCAGGAGGGAAGAGATAGGTGTGTGGAGACAGGACACCATTGAGCTACTGCACTTATCCCCTATTTAAGAACAGGATGTCAGCTTCCACAAGGGGCCTTTCCAACATGCCTGTAGGTTCAGCATCTTCTAAATCACATTTAGAAGATTCTTATTCGTCCACCTCATTTTTAAAATCAGTATCACTGCATATGATTCGTCACTCTTTTATGCCCCCCTAACTTATTCCAGCCAAACCTACACCCCTGCTACAGACCCTGATTGGACAGGTTGGTTACATTACATTACATTTAGTCATTTAGCAGACGCTCTTATCCAGAGCGACTTACAGTAAGTACAGGGACATTCCCCCCGAGGCAAGTAGGGTGAAGTGCCTTGCCCGTTAGAACTCACCCGCCATTACTCTGAATATCGAGGTAGTTGTTCTGGCCAGCATATGGGACGAAGCGAATGCAGGTTTGAGTTGCAAACCCATTCATGGCCCTTTTTATTGTGTTTACGTCATTGCTCTCTGTAAGGAAGACAACATGGTTAAGTGACACATAACATTGCATCTACTGAGATTTCAGAGCCTAGTTCTGTGTTGTATGCAGATTTGTATTCATTTAGCAGACGCTGATCCCAAGCAACAGTAAATAGTAATGCTTTTTTACATACGAAAGACAGTGTCGATCTTGTATGGCACCTCAACCAGTCCGGATGCAGATTTAGGCCATTTGCATGTTCGGCTTAAGCACTTCATAGCATTTCTAGTCGTTGGCAATGCTACATCTCCTTCCAGCAACAAATGGCTCATCCCTGGGTTGGAAAGTTGAACGAATCAGAATTTGATGTGATATGTTTGTTTAATTTAAATTACTCAGTTGGCGTATGTAGGAATAGGTCTATATTATATTTACCTTTGTTTGCCTTAATAATTAGTGTAGAGACGTCTGGAAAGGCAGATGTGTAAGATACAATTAGGTACTTAAGGTGCCCAAGCATATGCTATGTGTCATGTCACTGGCAGAAAACTATTTAATTTGATTGTCAAACAAAACAACATTTTGGCGCGGAAACACTCACCTGCCACCACATTGTCCTCCTGCAGAGAGACCTGTGTGGGGCCCAGAAGAAGCACCAGAACAGCCGAGACAAAACGATGATCCATGTTCCCTCAGTTTAGCGTGAAGCACTGAAGAGATGACTAGTTGACTAGGAGATTCCAGTGTGTATGTGGGGCTGATCTGAGGCAGGTTTATATACATCTCCATGAGGGCAGAAACAATGGTGGGCATAACTAAACATGTTGAGCCTTTAACAGGTCAGGTTAAGCTACAACAGTCCACACCCGTGGAGTAAGCCAACACAAGATAACTTAAGTACTGTGACTGTCTAACAGTGTGAAAAAGTATAGGTTATTAGGAATGGCCCTATTATTTGCGAAAATTCATAATTTTTAATGTACAGTTTTGAATTATAATTGGCTGAGTTGACAAATATAACACAAGCTACTGTAACAAAGTTACTTGTAATTCTGAATTGCAAAATATTTCCATGTTTTCACGCCCAGATCACAAAGATGGTCGTGTATGTTTTGTGTAATTCCACCTTTTCCTTATCCACCACACCCCAACAGTAAACAGTGTCATTTCATATAACAACATAAACTAGAGATGTTCGCTGAGGAATTGAACGCGAAAGCTAAAAACACCAACAAAGATAACAATTTAGTTTAGAAAGGAACCTTAAATATGACTTGAGAAGAATAACTGCCATCTAAATTAGGCAACCGCCTATACTGAGCAGGACAGTGTGTGACCTTGTATTCAAGGACAAACTGCACGCAGTCATCACGAGTCGTTTTTACGTTTTAACCAAGAATCCACCAGGGGGCGTAAGACCACTGAATTTATTAAATGGTGTTGTGTTTTCTTCACTAAAGTAAGCTGTACTTGAAATACCGCTGACCAAGCACCGTAAGTCTCGGCAATAGTTTTTTGATATACAGCCTACCATTGTTTTAAAATAAATAAAGGAACTTTCAAAGTCAACGGTATCTCTACGTTGTGCAATGATGACTGGTGAAAGCAGGTGTCCCGTTCCACAATGGCCCAATAATAACTAAAACACGTGACACACACATTCTTGCACTTGCATGCATCGGTTACATGTGTGTAAGTAAAACGAATGTATGTATTTTCCACATTCAAAAGGGGTCAGTTGGCCTATTTTGGTATTTGGTTTTATTGGCATGCTTTCTCAAGGCTAAATGCTGTCCAGCTGACCATTTCCTCTCTGTCATCCTATTTTTAAAACAGTTTTAGCACTTCGGAGTCCCTCTTTTTGAACCCTTCCCCCATTTCAATCATGTCTCCTGTTCTCATGTTGTTGTCTACACAGTCTTGTGGTCAAAAATTAGCGGATGGCGCCCCAGTAAATCATTAAGCTCTTTAAAATGTCAATTGCAGTTGTCTTCACCTGGCCTACAACCAGTTTGGCAGATCCCCAACGCTGGAAAAGATGATAATCATTAAGTTTGCCTTTTATATATTATTATTGATTTTGAATTCATTCAGCTCTGTCTAGGCTTTGAGACAAGGCACACTGAAAAATTGTAATTTACAAAGGGTAAATTGAAATTATCCTCCACCAATGCTATCATTGATATTTAATGTGTACATAGATAAACATAAATAAGCAATAGGCTATCAATTGTTTTGAGAGAAAAAATACATAAAATTGACCTGTGTGTGAATTGGTGCATTACCCACTACCCATCAATGACTGCTTTGTTAGGTAATGCTGGTGTTTCTGTTTAGGTTCACACCTGTCTCAGGATCATGACCTGTCAGATACCGGAGCAACACAGACCGACCCCCCCCCCCCCCCCCCTCCTCCTCCTCCCCCCTCCTCCGCACAAGACATTTCATTCAATTCTATTAAAGCTTCAAAGAGGGTAGAGGCTACATACATAAATAACTTCAGTAAAGACAGAGAGATGGAATAAGCTACGTTGCTACATGAACAGTATAGCTACAAAACACTGTAGCTGGTTAAATAACAGTATTCTATTACTGGATCATACGAATTAATATTCAGGTTTTGGAAATCTGAAAAAAATACATGTATAGCCATACAGCTCCCCTGCACCTCCTCCCTTTCGTTTCCAAGGGACGGATAATGCGGAGCCTGCAACATCGTGCTGTGCCGCTGAATTGCAGTGTCTGCGGAGCCGGTGCATGACCTTCAATTCAAGGTCGTTGGGAGATTTTCAATGACATGCGGAACACTAGCGTATTTTTCTCCCGTATAACAGAATAATCACGACTCAGTCGCCTGTCCTTTAATGGTAGACTATAACCTTAATATGCGTGAATAAAAGCATGTAATAACCACTCGATTACACACATTAGCCTACATTGAGTGTGTGTGTGTGTGTGAGGGGGGGGGGGGGGGGGTGTAGGCTGATTTGTACTTCTATGAGCTCTGAACAAATTGAGTCATACAATTCATTACTAAAAATCCATAGGTTTTTGTCTGACGCTGTAGTCAGCTGTTTTCCGTTACAGCGCTGCTAGAGTCTCGAGATAGAATGCCCACCCCCG